>CM045772.1:13894058-14474172 GCA_025200525.1 Camellia lanceoleosa
AAGTGGATTAATGTCAATAGTAACTTTTTCGATTACACATTGGAGAGGAGAATGGAGTTTTAACGAGTTGAGGCCTGATTTTTTATTATGGGATTAACCTAATATTCATTTTTTTTTTTAAATTTTTTATTTTTGAGATCAAAAGAATCCATGAGTTTATACATGGAAGCAAAATTTAAAAAACTGCTCCAAGCAGTTCAATACCTCAGAAGGATACCTGCTCCCAAGCTCAATGGCCTTGCTTCTCCCCAAAGATCCTGCTAACTGATTGGTGCTATTTTGGATGTTCCTCTCAAAGGTTTGACTCTTTTTTCAATCTCTTTTATTTATTTACATTTACATACATAAATGTTTGAATTGATGAGTTTTTTCTTTTGCTTACAAAAGATGTTATTGTGAATGATGTGATGGTGGCGTTGAGTTTTTTAGAATTAAATTTTTTGTTTTTGTTTTTTATGAATTTATACAATCAATTTACTTTAAAATCTTGTCTCCTAATATAGTTAAATTAATCCAAATCACATGTATAAATACTTTTTATTTGACAAAATCTACAAATATTTTTTAATAATAAAATTGGATTAATGTCAATAAGCCAACTTTTCGATTACATTGGAGAGGTAAGGTTTTTTTTAATGAGGTAAAGGCCCATTTTTATTATGGGATTAACCTAATATTCATTTTTTTTTAAATTTTTTTATTTTTGAGATCAAAAGATCATGAGTACTATGAGCAAAATTTAAAAAAGCACTGCTCAGCACTTGATTCAGCCACTACTGAGAGGAGATACCTTGCTCAGCTTCCAATGGCCTTGCTTCTCCCCAAAGATCTGCTAGCTGAGGTGCTTTGTTTGGATCATTCCTCACCGAAAGGTTTGACTCTTTTCGAAATCTCTTTATTTATTTTACATTTACATATAAATGTTTAATTGATTAGTTTTTCTTTATACAAAGAATGTTATTGTAAGACTGAGTGTGATGGTGGTGTTGAGTTTTAATTAAAAATTTTCAGTTTTTGTTTTTTTTATGGGTATACAATCAATTGCACTTCATCTTGTCTCTAATATGATTAAAATTAATCCAAAATCACACATGTATAAATACTTTTTATTTGACAAAATCCACAAATATTTTTTATAATGAAGTGGATTAATGTCAATATTAACTTTCGGTACAACACTTGGAGAGGAGGTAAGGTTTATAACAGGTAGTGCAGTTTTTATTATGGGATTAACCTAATATTTTTATTTTTTATTTTTTTTTTGTTTGAGATCAAAGATCATGAGTTATACATGATTAAAATTTTAAAAAAGAATGAATTGCTACGATTAATATTTGAGAGAGGAAGACAAATAGTGAAGGGAAAATTGAGATCATATGGTCAAAAATCCCTTTGAAGTTGTGCTTTGCATAGTGATATAGTATCTGACACCGATTCGGAGTCATTGAGTGGGACCATATATCCGTCCATGATAGATTTTAACATCGGAAATCGAGAGAAAGCCCATGTGGTGGTTGAGGCGGATGCTATAATCAAATAATTCGGGACCTTGATCATAGCGAAAAATGATTGCTCCTTTAATTTTGAGGTTGGATAGTTCCTATACATCAAGAAAAAAAACTTTAACATCCTTATGTGGCGATGGTGCTTAGAATCAATAATGTGAGTTCACTAATTATTGTAGAGACAAATAGAGCATTAGGAAGATACAAATAGAGCAATCGGGGAATAGGAAAAAAAATTTAACATCTTTCTATGCTAATGACCAGATAAAAACATGACAAGCATATTGTAGAGACAATAATTGTAGATACAAATAATGTGAGTTTATGGTTTTTCGAAGACACAAAATGCGAGGCATGCATAATTTTAAAATTTGTTGCTCAAACCAGGATTAAAAAGCCAATACATGACAAACATATTGTAGAGACTAATAATTGCATCTTGTATATAATAATCCTGCTGACATTTTTGAACTACTACGAAAATCAAGCATGTAAATTTCAGTTATCTCTTTATTTTGAATTTATGTTTGAATGAAGTTTTGTTTCTTTTGTTATATCGATTACCATATCATATTGTTGATTATGGTTTCTTTTGTTTCTTTAAATCGTGAAACGACTTCTTTTTTCTTCCATCTTTCTATATCATTAATTTACATGAGTTTGTTAATTTTGTTAAGCCCGGTTGAAGAAGAAACATATATTTTAAATGGGTTGGCATGGAGATTTGGATTGAATTAAGAATATGATTTTCATAGTGTTAGTTTTTTTAACTTAGTTTTGATAGTTTGGAGGTTTATAAATTGATTCTTTTGAAATAACGAGAGAGAAGTAATGGGCTTCATACGTATTTATAATGCACGTTTTAGACAATATTAGGTTACGAGCTTGCATTACCGTTATTAAGATAATGTGTGAATAAGCCCATTTTAAGACAATTTTTCTTGATCTTAGTTTAAAAGCAGTTTGTCCTAATTTGTGTCTTGATTTTTTTTGAACAAGGTGTCTGACTTTAATTTGTGTCATATTAGATCTTTGATTATTATGTATCATATATGAATGTTTTATCCATATAATTTAGAATTTGATGTATATATATGTATGATTATGTATGCTCGAGGCGTTGGTTGCCCTTTAAATTTATGTATTTTCTTCTCTCTCCTCTCTCTCTAAAATTGTTCGAGGAAGATGGATTTGGGAGGGGTTCTTCTCTCTCCTTTCGATTTGTGTTTGTGTTTCCTAAGATTTTACATTTTGGTTTGTGATTAGGTAATGCATTCAATGGAACCACGAGAAAAGTTGAAACAAAGCTTAAGAGACACAAGCATTGGAACATAGCATTGAAAAATATGTTTATTTTCAATCAAAGCAAAAGAACCATCAATTTGGGTTTGTATTTCCTAGATTTGGTTGTATTTATTTTTCTAAATATGTAAAAGCCGAGTGGTGTGTGTTTGTGTTGGATTTGTGTTTTAAACTTAAAGCCCGATATGTATTTGGATTTCTTTCTTTTTTGTGTTACTGTTTTCTTTTTTCATTTTTTTATTTATACATCTTTCAATTTATATGGGTTGGTGTTAGGATTATGTTATATTATTTGGGTTGGTGTTTCTAAACCTTAGTGATATATATTTGTTTTTCTTTTTGTGTTGTCGAGGTGAGGGTCTTGACATTGGTTTGTATGAGGCATTGACATTTGGTTTTGGAATCCTCAACATTTTATTTTTTTATTTTTTCTTCAACCATATCTCTCTATGGGTCATTATTTTTGTTTCATTTTATTTTATTTCCTACTAACAATTTAAATTTTCACTCATATAATTTATGGACTATTTCCTCATATTTATTATGAAGATTTAGCATGGTGAAGAAATTGAAAAAAGCAGGATATAAGAAAAAGTGATAGTAGTGTTTTCTTAATTGTGTTTACGCATTCAAATGTTGGCCACTATCACATCTTTATTTTATTTTATATTGCTATTCAAATTGTGTTGATATATTATTTTTTTTTTCTAGCCATAGGAATGCAAAATGTGTTGATATATTATTATTTTTTTCAATAAGAATGCAAAAAAAAATATGTGAAAACGAGCCCATAAAGGGTGATGGCTTTCATCACTTCCCTACCAAAACAAATTGAGTTGGATTGTTAATGGTATTTATTTATTATTTATTATTTAGTAAAAATCGTAAAAGATCTCAGATTATTTTAGATTGAAAACATGCAAATAGTTTGGAATTGAAAATAAATCGAAATTTAATATTTAAATTTATAAAATTAAAAACTCAATAGTTTATTTTTTGTTACAAAGTATTAAATTTTAAGTGTTTTTTTTTGGTTAATTTTTCTAAATTTTTAATGATACCTACAATTATTCAAACAAAAAGGTTGACTTATGTGTGGTGGCGATGTTTCTAATATATTCATATTCCCCATGATGATTAATTAAATGTTGATGATGCATTAAATTAATTAATTAATTGACATTATCATAGAAAGTATAATTATATTTTATCTCTAACATTATTTACGCCAAATGCCTTGACACGAGCATATGCTAGTGTGATGCTATCCGGACATCAGCAGTTCTAAGAATCAAATCAGCACTATTGAATTTAATTTTTTGAGGAGTTTATTTTTGCTTATTTTTATTTTTAATGAACCGTGCTACTCCAGTGAAAATGGTGGCACCACTGGCCCCCGATAAATAACTATAAAAAAAAGCAAAAAAAACGTGTGTTTTTGCCCAATTAAGATGCCACCTCCAGATACCAACCAGGGAGTGCAAAAAAATTCATTTTTAATTAATATTTTTAAAATTTTAAATTATTTTTATTTTTTAGATACACCTTATTTAGATATATCTAAAAATAAAATATTTATAAAAATATTTTAAAATTTTAATAAATATATAACAATATGAAAATGTATTTCATATATTTTTTATTTTTAGCATTTAGTTTTTTAAAAAAATCATAAATATTATATTTTTTAAGTATATATATGTCAAGTATATCTAAAAATTTAAAAAATACTTAAAATATAAAAAAAAATCTAGTGAAAATATTAAAAAAATGGAAAACAAAAAAGTTTCAATTTTTTGAAAAATGAATTCAGAAAACTCAAACCAAATAATTTGGTTTCAATTTTCTAAATTCAATTTTTTAGAAATTGAGTTTATTATTTTCCTTTTTTTATTTTTAATAAATATTTTTAAAATTTTAAGCAATTTTTTACTTTTTTTATTTTTTTTAGATGTACCTTACTTAAATGTATCTAAAAAATAAAATATTTTAAAAAATTAATAAATATACAAGAATACAAAAAAAAAGAATGTATTCAGTTCTCGTATTTTTATTTTTTTTTTAGTATTTAGTAAGTTTTCTAAATATTTTTTCCACAAATATTATATTTTTTAAGTGTATTTATGTTAGGTGTATCTAAAAAATAAAAAAATTACTTTGAATATTAAAAAAATTCAATGAAAACAAAAAAATATGAAAAGTAAAAAATAAATTAATTTTCTAAAAAATAAATCCTGAAAAACCAAACCAAACAAATTGATTGTTAATTTGGCTATAATTAAAAAGCACATAAAAATTAAAATATAAACTATACTTTACTCTCTTATGTTTAGTCACTTTTTATTTTAATTTTTAACGTTTGTTTTTTCCTTATTTTGACTATCCATATTTTAAGTTTTTTGCAATTTACTTTTAAAGTTTAACTTATTTTAAAAATTAGACAAGAAATGACACCTTGAGCATCGCGTAATATAGAAATATTTTAGTATATATAATTCAAACTTCTGACACAAACTCAATATAATATCTTTTTAAGTTATGTGACAAATATCATGGCATACTTTTTCTAATTTTGAACAGAAGTTAACTTTGTAAATTAATTGAGAAAAACTAGAAACATGAAAGAATCAAAAGTAGAAAAAATGAAACTTTAAGGGTCAAAACAAGAAAGTGGTTAAACATAAAAAGGGCAAAATATAATTTATCAAAATTAAAACACATATCTATCTACCTATACTATTATTATAATTTAAAATTAAAATTGAACAACTCACTTAATATCTAAACTTTTAGTAATTTTTTCTTGATGTCCTGTGTTGTCTCATTTTCTTATTTGAAATATACAAAATTTAGATAGTTGACAATAGTCCAAATCATATATAGCTTATTTTGGGAAGATGAAAAAAAGTGACTTTTTTAGTTATAATCAAGTTTTGTATGAGTGATTAAAGAAATTGATAAAAAGTTGATTTTTTTTAATTAATATTTATTTATTGTGACACATCACATCAAAATGACTAAATAACCTCACCAAACTTAAAAAAATTACATTTGACCCAAATCCATAAGATGTTAATATTGAGGGTAATTATGTAATTTCCTAACCTACTTTTTCTACTTGCCAAATGAGCAGCAACGCGGTAATGCGTTTTGTTCCAAAACGCCAACCTAACGTTTTCAACCTTTCCCAAAAAGTCCTATATATATATATATTAAATTTCACCAACAATCAATATATATATAATTAGCAAATGAAATAGATGATTTTTATGATGATTCAAATAAATATACTTCTTGACTTTTTATTTTTTTAAAAATGTGTAAAAAAATAAAGAGATGATGTGACTCCAAAAAAATTAAAAAAATAAAATAAAAATGTGCTAATATAAATCAGGGTAAACAAGCTACAATTTTGGATTTCATCATTCTTATAAACAATCAATATCCTAAATATGCATTTTTAAGGAAGTGTTTTTTTTGTTAGAGGGACATTTAAGTTTAGGACTCTTTTATCAAAACATAATATTTTCATGCAAGGATGAATAACTCTTAATCGATAAGAACCTTTTTTTTTGGGGCAAATTACAAACACCCCCTCGAGATTTGGTGAAAATACAGATTCTTTCATGAGATTTGGGAAATTACAAATTGCCCCCTGAAGGTCAAATTTGCATAACAAATTTGAGAGGAATCTGTATGAAAATAAAAACCTCATGGGGCAATTTGTTATGGAAATATAAATCTCAGGGGGCGAGATATAATTTCTCAAACCTCAGGAGAAATCTGTATTTTCACCAAACCTCGAGAAGAGTGTTTGTAATTTGCCCTTATTTTTTCAATGAAAGAATATAATTATTTGAAATGAAACCCACTTGTTCACTCAAAGCCCTTCGTATTACAATTTATATCTAAAAAAATTAACAATTCCCTCATAAATTATAATATTAAATACATATTACAATTTATATCTAAAAAAATTAACAATTCCCTCATAAATTGTGATATTAAATATTTTCATATATATATATATATAATATGTCTTTCTATCGGTGTAAGCATTTTAAAACCCCCAAAAAAATTACTTATCCCCAAATTACTAAACCAATAATTCTATGTATTGAAACCAAAAACAAAAACCAAACACAGACATAAGTATATCTTTTTTTATTCACTTGAAGATAAGCGAGAATACAAAAACTAGAGTCACAGGATAGTAGCATCACTTCTTGAACCAACATTTATCATGTCATTAGCTAACAAAGAAAAGAGAACTAGGTGGATCTTCTACAAAGAGGAGGTGGTCTGTTGGTTCACTCCAAGATTGCCATAACATCTGCCGCAGTGATTTGCTTCTCTGGGAATGGTGGCAATGGTGCATTGACATCGTCACGAGAATGAAGTTCGTCTTGAATAAGTGCTCGATATGGTGAGTTCTCTCTAGCTCGTCTCGGATGAGTTTCATAGCCTTGTTGGGAATCGGTTTGATTTGGATGTGAGCTATTCCTTCTGCATGATTATGGTAAGCCCTCGATATATACCCCGAGTTGGCCTCGAGGCTTGTGCGATTGCCTAAATAACCATAATAACCCCAAACCCAAGTACTATTTCATCTCGCGGTAGCCCACAAAAACAGTTGCGGGATCCCCTTGGAGCATCCATCGTATTGAGTTTAGGCGACTGCAAAGGACAAGACGAGCATTAGTGTAGGATCTTTAGAGTTTGGGTGAAGAATAGCTTGAAAAGCTTCACGTGTTTAATGGCCATCCAGTATGGTAATAATACTAGTGTGAGTAGGTTGGTCGATTCTCAAAGACTTCTTTGTTTCTCTCTTTCGAGATGAACCATAAAGGCTGTCAAAAAACTGCGAGCCATTAGTCTTGTTGAGATGTTCCTTGCTTTGAATATTGGTAGTAATCCGGTTCTTGAAGTTAACGCTACTATGTTGCCACGGGTAAAAGTCTGCGGCTTCAACCGGATGGCCTTAGCTTTTGGGCGACTTTTGAATAAATGTTGCATGTCTTCCTGGATGCATGACATACGAGACATAGATCTGTATACGACATATTCTGATTAGTCTCGTATGATTAGTAAGTAATCTTTCATGCATGACAAGCCAAGAAAAAGTTCTCGGCTTGTGAGGGACCTTGAGTTTCCAAATCCATTGCCGATTAGTTCCATCGAGGTTCATGGGTAGATAAGGCTTAGTAAATGCTGCGATAGAATACTTACGGTGGTGGAGCTTTTCCAATGAGTGTCATTATATATTACATACACGGGTCTAGGGATTCTAAGAATGGTATCTAAGGTATGTTGAGGCGAGTTATGAATTGAAGTGAGGTCCGATTACCATCATTATCAATGATGGATTTGACTTTAATATCATCATTTTGGACTCCTTGAATTGTCTTGCTTAGGTTGTTCCCCACCACCGGTCGATCCGGAGAGACACACTCACCGGTCCAATATCTCATTTAACATTTTATCTAAGACATCTCTTTTTAATAATGCTTTTCGGTATAAGAGACTTGTCTCTTGGTAGGCGATTGGATAAAGAATGTGTTTTTAGGTACTTTGTTTGAGGACTTCACACCAGCTCATTAGAGTTAGTTATAAGTTTACAACCAAGCTTGGAGAGAAGGCGGTCTGGACTCTGGCTTGCCTAATACCCAATCCCTTGTTTCTTATTTTTTGCAAACTTCTTTGATTCACTAGGTGGACTTTCCTTCTATCTGCAGTACTACCCCATAGGAAATTTCTATTAAGTTTGTCAATATGGTCACACACTTTCCTAGGAATTTCTATAGTTTGCATAAGATGGTTAGGCATAGGAGAGGTGACAACCTTAATGAGGGTTGTTCTACCAACAAGGGACAAGTTTTTAGCTTTCCAACCAGAAAGCCTTTGGGCCATTTTTTCGAGAATGGCATTAAACTGGGATTTGGAAACTCTGGTATGGAGGAGGGGGGTACCCAAGTATTTACCCAGATCAGCAGTGAGGGAAATGCCAACATGAAAGCGAGATGTGGCTTCCTTCTAGGGACATTAGTAGAAACGAACATCTTAGATTTACGGAAATTGATTTTTGCCGGACATATCACGAAATTGACAAACGGCGAGGATCTGATCCTGTTCGTCTAGTGGCTCTAGCAAATAAGATAAGATAAATCGACAAAATAAATGGGAAATGGAGGGCTATATGCAAGCTTGAAGGCCTTTCCAATCACCATTATCGATACAATCACCATTATCAAATCTAAACAAAAAGCTCACAAATTATTTCATTGCACTATTATGGTATTGTGTTACATCATAGTTTCATGAACATTTATAAGTAGTGAATCCCAAACTTTTGCTAAATCGGCATTACTTCTTACTCACATAGGTAAAATTATTTCCCCAACCATTTTGAACTTCATTAAGGCTTAGTTTGGAGATAAATTATTTTAATAATTTTGACTTTTATGAAAATATGTGTACAAAAATAGAGAGTGATGTGACAATTTATAATAACTTTTGACTAAAACATTTAATTGTCAAATGAAGCCTAAAGTATACAAACCCAGCTTTCTTTATCATAGCAATTTTCAATAATGAGGAATTAATGATTTCAATATTGTGCCTTAATTAATCCTCTAAGGTAAATTATTAATAAGTCCTAATAGTTGGATTTAATTCCCATAAAATCCTATTAAAAATAAATCTTGATAAAATTATGCTAAAAAATAATTTTGTTGTGATAATTTTTTATATACGTCGCTAGAAATTGACAATTAATGACTTTTTGTCATGATTTTTATAAATTATTAAGCTAAAACTTATAATTAGTGACTTTTTTTTATGACAAATTTTTTCCGTAAGACTTATTAGACAATGAGTCCACTTATTAGGACTGACACGTAAGTATTCTGTAATGACCCCGGAATACACGTCATAATTATCAGTAATTAATGACGCATTAATATGAATTAATTGGGAATTTTCTGTTTGAATTGGAAAAAAAAAAAAAATATATGTTGGAACTACAGCTTCGGGACTGAAATTGATGACCGTAACGGGTTCAGAAAATGAAATTGAGCACACCTATGTGTTACCGGGAATTTTTAGAACCATTCGAAACAATAAATTGAGGACTGAATTTAAATGCGAATCGTTAGGCCATGTTTGGCTCATATGTTTGGCACAATTTGAGTTATGTGATAGATATGACTATAGATAAGGATTTGTTGACTCTTGTTTGACTCAAACCATTGAAGAAAATATCTAAAAAGAGAGAGAGAGAATACGGAAGAAGAAAGAAGAAAGGGAAAGTGAGCTTAACTCTTCTCCATCAAAGAATTAAGGTAAGTTTGTTGAACTAAGGTTGATTCCTTTATGATCTCATGGCTAGTGAATGGAATTAAAGAGAATTCATGTGTAATCTAAGCATCTAGGGCTTTAAATGGTATGATTTATGATTTTGGGTCATGTTTGAGAAAAACCTCCATGGATGTATATAAGTGAAGCTTTAATGTGTTTGTTATGGATTTTCATCTTGATTCATGGGATTGATCTTAATATGATGCTATTGGGTTTGAATTGAAGATATAATGGTTAAATGATGTTGTTATACAAGTGTTTTGAGGCTTGGATTTCATGAATGGTAAATGGTTTTTGTAAAAAGGAGAGATTGAAGCTTTGGAAATTCGAATTTGGTTTGAGGTCACGCTCGGCGGAGTAAGCCCTTCGGCGTAAAATCGACCTCTCGGCGGTTTAGGAAAATTATGCGATCGCTCGGCCCGGACAAAGTGGCCTTCGGCGGAAGGGCTTATTTTCAAGAAAATTGTGGAAGTTGTTTCATATGATTTTGATATATTAGTTGCATCAATTAGCATCTTATGATCACGATATGGACCTAAATGAATGTAATGAAGAAAGAGAATGATTATAACAGAATGGGAAAAGAAATGAATTATATGATGTCGAATGATGAGAAGGTGCTATAATGTTGATGATTTGCGGTTAAGAAGTGAAGACCGTTACAGCGGTATCGAAACCTTTGTAAGTAACATTTCTGTAAAGTTATGTTCATATAAAGTATGTTCTGGAAATGTTACGTTATGATATCATATGATGGAATAATAATGTTTTCTGTGAACGAATGTCTAGTTTGCGAATCTATTATGGCATCCATAGATAGTTTAGTCGTGGGGGCGAGAACATGCAGGCCCATGCGCTTTAGTCATGGGGGACGGCATGGAAGGACAAACCCATGACCAGTTACGAGATCTCGGTATGTGTTTAATCGGTGTCCGGGACCGGTTACTCTAGTCGTTAGTCGACACATGTTATGTTTTGTGGAGTATGCCATTACGTATGTTCTTATGATGACTGTTTGACGGATATATGATTATGATTGATTTATTATGATTTTATGGAAATGTGGGACTTAGTTCACTAACCTCTTTCTTTGTTATGTTACTTGCGAGCTTTAGCTCATTGTTTGTATTTATGTATTTATAGGTGAGCATCTTTGGGAGTCAAGCCTAGGCGGAGTTTAGTGAGCCGCCGTTTTGAACCTAACCGGATGTTTTGTGTGCCTCCGAGTTGGGGCTAGGCCTGGAAGGCCGTTGTGAGCTTTGTTTTGTTTTTGCGTCAGTGGCTTGTAACTATGTTTTGTAAATGAATTTATGATCAGGTTATGTAAAGATAGTGGGTAATTAACATTATTTTTGGCATGTAAATGTATGTTCATATAAATGCACAGCTCTTGGACTATTAGGTTTCTTTTTCGCTTCCGCGAGCCCCGCTTATTTATGTTTTGTTTAGTGAGGCCGGAGGTAATTCTGGTCTTGGCGATCACGTTGCAGAACTTCTAGGGGCGGGCGTGACATATTCATAATCTAAAGGATTGGTAGAGCAATTTGATGATAATATTGAAGATTTTGAATTTGAGTCAATCTAAAGAGTCCATGAAAATTTTCCAACCGTTAATTTGAGAATTTTGAAATTAGTTAAATTCAAGCAAGCTAGCCAAGACACTTTTTTGTTATATTTTTTGAAGTCAAAAAAAAAAACACTTTAATGGGGACATTACAACATCAAGTAGTCCTTGACCGAGGTAGTTAGTTGAAGGCCATATTTAATCAATATATAGAAAAGGGACCCACTACTAGAGTAACAATGGATCTCGCTTACCCCCACAATAAGAGACACAATCATAATTGGAATATAATACATTTATCTTATAAATTTACGTTACCTCCTAGAATTCAGTCCTACTCTTTTGTGTGAAAGACTAGTCGTTATATACATTAGGGTGTTAAATGGTTCTTGATGTAAAATCTCAAATCTACAATCCATTCGTCGGATTGGCGGATTGAAAAAAATCAATCTGCACCCGTCTGTCGGATTGACGGATGCGAATTGAGCGGATTTGACTGATGGATACGAATCGGTTTGGCAGTTTAAACTTTTACAAATTTTAAACATAATACAACAACTTATCAACATTTTTTTTTTAATAACAATCTAACTAAACATAACTAAAAGATTATTAAGTAAATTGTCAAATACCAATAATAAATACGTATAAAAAAATATGCATTATCAAAAATATTTAATTACTTTTTAATTTAAAACTATTTAATTTGATTTTTTTTTTAAAGACAAAATTAAGCTTTAAATTTTACACACAAAAATACCAAATATCAATATTAGTCATTTGATTAAAGAATTTTCAAATTGAAAACAAATTAAAAACACAACAGAATATTTAAATTTTTTTTCAATTGAAAATATAAACAGAATATCTAAACAAATTGAAAAACAAAGTCTTACAAATTACTAGAGATGTTCGCGGTTTAACAGTTCGGTTGCGGCTAAAAGAATCTCAAATCTATCATATGTCCAAAATTAGATGGATTGAAGAAAATCAATCCGTAATCGTTTATTTGTCATCACGCATCTATAAAAAATATGACCAATTAATTCGGTTCAATTGATTTAGATAAACAAATCGAAATATCCACTGTTGATTCCCTAATTTACGCTAACACCCTCGGTGGTTAGCTAGCCGAGACACTTTATTATCAAGATGAAGTGACTCAATTGCAACATGTTATTCCCACATCAAACATCATAGGTAACACCAAGACTATTTCGAAGATATCGGTTGCTTTTGTGAAACCCATTTAGAAGATTTGAATGATTCGATCCGCATCCGCTCACAAGTAATATCAATCCAACAAGAATTTGGGCCTTTTAGAGCAAAGGCGAAACAAAACCGATAAACAACCCATGGCTCAAAAAACATGGCTCAAGATTAACGACACGAGGAACAAAAGCAAGGCCTATTGTGATTTTAATTTTTAATCCATATATCTGGATTGGCCGAGAACAAAATTTGTTTGATAAACCTTTTGAGTTATTTATACATGAAAATTTGAATTACTAAGGTGGGCCCACGAGCCTAATAACACCTCATCCAAGAGAAAAAAATCCAAACCCTTCTTGGAAAGTCTTTGGGCTCCTCTCCGGTCTATAGCTAGATTGAAGGTGATATTTCACTCTGAAATTTATCTTGGATTTTATTTAGATGGATCGCATTTTATAAAGTATTGCATGTATACTGTTCTTAAAAAAAAGTAAATCAATTTAATAATTATAATATTTTTATTTTATAGTGTTTATCTAAAAAAAATGAACCATATAACAATATCTTAAAATCATGTCATATTATTTTGAAATTACGTGTTCATTAAGCATAATATCACCTTTTAATAATAAATATGTTTGTCAGTATGATCAATTACAAGTATATGTGAGTCATAGAATTATTTTTAAGGGAAAATTTTAAATCAATGTATATTTGCAAAAATAATTTTAAATTAGTGATAAATTTTAGCATCTTTAATAATTAAAATTATAATTTTTTCATGAATTCATAAATAGGTGATTGACCCATAAATCCCAATGGTGGAATTGTGGACTAGTTAGTCAATGTTTTATTTAATACACACATAAGTCCCATCATGTGAGAAGTGACTCTTTTGTCCATTATATATGTTATTTTGGTAAATGATTCTAATTTCTTATTTGCGTTTATGTTATGTTTGAAAAAAAAGTTTACCATAGGCTTTTTAGTTTATCATAGTTGTTTGGGTGACCTATAGTTGGGTTAGAATCCAAGCGTGACACCAACATTGAATGAATACAACTCATATATGGATCCAAAAACCGATATACCTTCACGAGTAAACAAGGTGACCCACATTCCAATTCCGACCCAAGCGTAGTCACGATCTTGTATGGACCAGCGATTCAACGTTTCATCGATGAATCAATGTTTCATCATTCCCATTTAGGTATTCCCACCCGTTTGGACCATCGATTCATGTTCATTCAAAAGTGTCGTATCTTCATTTTGCACGGTGTCCATGATTGCGTGTGATGTTGGCGTGTGAAGAACTACACCTGGAAGTGATGGTGGCACGCGTTGCTACATTTCATCATTCCCATTTGGGTATTCCGCACCCGTTTGGATCATTGATTCACGTTCGAATCTTTATCCCCAAAATGGCCACCATATCTTCATTTTGCACCTGTGTCCATGAGTGCGTGTAATGCTGTGGGGTGAAGGACTGCATCGCTAGAAGTGATGGTGGCATGCATAGCAAAGTTGGAAGTGATGGTGGCATGCATAACAACGTTTTATTATTCCCATTTCGATATTTACTTTTCGTTTGGATCACCGATTTACATTGAATCTTTATCCCAAAAGTGGCAAATACATCTTCATTATACTGTGTTTGTGAGTGCATGTGATGTTGTGGTGTGAATGACTACGGCGAAGTGATGGTGGCATGAGATAGTGGTGCAGGTCTCTTGTTAGTAGGCCACCCACGATGTGAATGTCTTTGTTGGAACAATCTTACGTGTAAATAAAAAACTTGAAATAAATTCAAACAAAACAAATAAATAACATACCGATTTATTTATCGAACCAAGATAAAATTAAGACCAAGTCGGTGTGTGACACTCTGTCCTTAAAACGATTAAGCCTACTCTGTACTACGGTTAAGTGGCGTCTATCTCCCAAGATACAATGATCTTCACAAATTGTAGTAGTACTCCAAACAATTTGTTCGTGAACAAACACGTGTTCTAACTCTCTGAAATTTATACTAAATCTAATATGAAGAATAATACAAAAATCACGAATTTATAATGACCAAAGACAAAAATCAAACTGATTTTTTCGGATCAAAAGAAATAATTACCCCAGACTACCGGAATGATGGGTATAAATAGGGAAATTAACACGGCTGAGCGGGTTCAAAAATGAATGAAAAGGTGCACACCAATTCAAACATTGAATTCTAGACCGTTGCACTATGAACTTTTTCAAACAATTTGAAAAGAACCATTGAACAAAGTGAAACCTGTAGGTAATATATTATTTAAACTATTTCAAATATATATATATATTAAACTAATTAAATATATATATATATATATATATATTAAACTATTGAAATAGTTAAATAAATAAATGAAGAGGTACAAACTTTAGGAAACTTTAAAGAACCTAAAATTTGAATTTAGAATTAAATTAAATTCCCACAATAATTTTTATTGAAAAAATTCAAATGAATTTTATCTAAATAATTAATGTTAGACACGAAGCGTCAACTTCCATTCACTCATAAATAGTTTTGGCGTTAAAAGTCTTCACGTGTGACTTGCAGCGTGGCAGGAACACTTCACCTCTTCGGACCCACCCCAAAAGACGTTTGGGGCCCACTCAAATCTTGGGCTCAAAAAATATGCCTATATTAAACCATTTTTTCCAACAATCCCCCACATGAAAGGAATTTGACGGAGAGAAAATGCAACAACATGATCTAATCGGAAATGAAATTGGTAATATTACGCAAGGATAGATAGCTTTTGGCTTTGAACTTTCCCTTGTGAGACACTATCGGATTTACTAGCTAAACAGTGAACATGATATCTTGAACTGTTCAGCCATTTGTGTAAACCAAGACAATAGAACTCACACAGTATATCCCCAGACACAGTTTAGTTCTCATTATTGTGTTCATTTTGGCCCTGAACAACTTGGTCTTTCATGAGTGCTCTAGAAAATTGTAGCCCTTCACAAATCTCATAGAGGCAGGCCAGTTCACACTCGCATAGGTGATTCTTATGAAGAGTATCTGCCATACTCCTCTAGGTTTACCTAGATATAAGAATCATTAAAAGTATTACTTAACCTAAAAGCAGCTGCAGACATCACTATTTCATCCTAGAATTGGGTAGGAGTTGGACTCCCGGTGATCATACGAGTCAATCACAACTCGGTTGTCCCTTTGAACCTAGATCTTGGGATCTCCAGTCAACTAGGTTGGGTTGCCATTGTGGTAACTCTTATTTAATAGGCTTAAGTCTCATTCCCCTCGATGAATTCTCAACTAACTCTCTTGCTAACCCTTTGGTTAGTGGATCCGCTATATTGTCTTTAGACTTAACATATTCTATGGAAATAATTCCATTAGAGAGTAGTTGTCTTACGGTGTTATGTCGACGACAAATGTGTCATGACTTACCGTTATACATATAACTCTGTGCCCTACCTATAGCTGATTGACTATTGCAATGTATGCAGATAGCAGGCACTGGTTTTGGCCATATTGGAATATCTTCAAGAAAGTGGCGAAGCCATTACATCTCTTCGACTTTATCTAAAGTTATGAATTTAGATTCCATAGTAGACCTAACAATACAAGTCTGTTTGGAAGATTTCCAAGATCTGACCACCACCCCAAGAGTAAAGACATACCCTTTGGTGGACTTAGAGTCTCTAGTATCAGATATCAATTTGCATCACGGTATCCTTCAAATTTGTTGGATATCTAGTATAATTCAACCCAATGTTACGAGTAAATCGAAGATATCTTAGAACCCTAATAATTGCTTTCGGTGTTCTACTCTGGGTTACTCGTATATCTACTTAATTTACTTCTTGCATAAGCTATATCTCGCGAGTCTTGATTCATCAAATACATTAAGCTTCCAATAATTTGGGCATACTCTAATTGAAATACTTTCTGTACATTCTTTGAAAGATACAAATTAACATCTACAGGAGTTCTAGCAAGATGATCATCATTTTTGCTGAATTTGTCAAGTATTTTCTCAATGTAATGAAATTGTGACAAAGCATATCCTTCTGATGTTTTGATAATTTTCATACCAAGAATTACATCAGCAATGCTCATGTCCTTCATGTCAAAATGTTTATTCAATATTTTCTTGATAGTTTTAATCATATCATTATTACTACCAATGATGAGCATATCATCTACATAAAGACATACAATGACATAATCCTTATCTGTGTTTTTAATATAAACACATTTGTCACACTCATTAATTTTAAATCCATTTGACATCATTGCCTTGTCAAATTTCTCATGTCATTGCTTTGGCGCTTGTTTTAAACCATATAATGATTTAACCAATTTATATACTTTATTTTCTTTTCTGGAAGAAAACCCTACAGTTGTTCCATGTAAATTTTTTCATTTAACTCACCATTTAAGCGGTTTTCACATCCATTTGTTGAATTTCTAAATTGTATAGAGATGCAATGGCAATTAGCATTCTAATAGATGTTATTATAGTAACTGGTGAGTATGTGTCAAAGTAATCTAGACCTTCTTTCTGTCTAAAACCTTTGACTACAAGTCTTACCTTGTATTTGTCAATTGATCCATCCGCTTTCAATTTTCTTTTGAAAATCCACTTGTACCCAAGAGGTTTACAACCTGGTGGCAAGTCCACTAATTCCCAAGTGTGATTTTGCAAGATGGATTCAACTTCACTATTGACAGCTTCTTTCCATAAAGGAGCTTCAGGACTGGACATAGCATCTTTAAAAGTTAAAGGCTCATTTTCTAACAAATATGTTAGAAAATCTGGACCAAAAGATTTTGAGGTTCTAGCACGTTTACTACGCCTAAGTTCCTCTTCCTCATTTTGATCTAACTCTTGTTCTTGATCATATTCTTGATTCTGACTAGTAATAGCATCAAAAGATCTTTTATTAGTACTAGTCTCTTGTCCAGTCTTCTTTGGAAATACATGTTCAAAGAAAGATGCATTCTGAGATTTAATAATAGTATTTACATGCATTTCGGAATGTTCTAATTTATGAATCAAAAACCGTCCTTTACTATTCTTGGCATAACCAATGAAAATGCAATCAATGGTCTTAGGACCAATCTTAGTCTTCTTAAGACTAAGAATAGCCACTAATAAACACCCTACTCTTTTAAGTATTTGTAGGATGGTACTCTCCCATGCCACAATTCATAAGGTGTTTGATTTATTTTCTTTCGGGGTACTTTATTTAAAATATAATTAGCGGAAAGTATTGCTTCTCCCCACAAGTTCTGAGGTAATCCAAAACTGATCAACATGGCATTCATCATTTCTTTTAAAGTCCTATTTTTCCTTTCAGCAATTCCATTTTGCTGAGGTGAGTAAGGAGCGGTTGTTTGATGAATTATTCCATGTTCTTTACAAAATTCATCAAAAGGTGATTCATATTTACCACCTCTATCACTTCTAGGTTTCTTGATTTTCTTACTAAGTTGATTTTCAACTTCATTCTTATATTGAATGAAAGTTTCCAAAGCTTCATCCTTGGTTTGAATTAAATAAATATAACTATATCTAGTATAGTCATCTATAAAAGTGATTACATACTTTTTCTCACCTCTGGTTTGAATTGATTTAAAATCACAAATGTCACTATAAATTAATTCAAGTGGTTCTGTAATTCTTTCAATTGAATGAAAAGGAGTTTTAGATAATTTTTCCTCAACACAAATTTCACATATATGATTTGAATCAATGTTAAATTTAGGTAAACATTCCATATTAATTAATCTACGCAAAGATCTATAATTAACATGTCCTAGTCTACCATGCCATACATTTGAAGACTCAAGCAAGTAAGAAGAAGATGTAGTATTATTAATAACTGAGGGTACAACGGTCATTACATTTAACTTGAAAAGGCCATCAGACATGTAACATTTTCCTACATATATCCCATTCTTAGTAAGTACAAATTTATCACTCTCAAATACTAGCCTAAACCCATTCTTACTCAACAAAGATCCGGAAACAAGATTCTTGCGAATGTCCGGTACATGCAGCACATTGTTGAGAGTGAGTTCCTTTCCTGATGTCATCTTGAGAACAATCTTTCCTTGTCCTTCAACTTTGGAAGTTGGGGTGGTGCCCATAAAAGTTGTTCACCATTGTCCTTTGTAGAGTAAGATGTGAACATCTTTTTTCGGCACAAATATATGACGAGTAGCACCAGTGTCCACCCACCATTCTTTAGGATTTCCGACAAGATTTGCCTCGGAAACAACAGCAGAAAAATTGATGTCATCTACACCATTGGAAATTTTGTCCATTTCGGTCATATGGACTTGAGCAGGCTTCTTGCTTGTTCTTTTCTTGCTTTTACCTTTGCTACGGCAATCTTTGGCCCGATGTCCTTCTTTGTCACAGATGTAACATTTGCCATTAAACTTGTACTTTTTATTTTCCCCCCCTTTAGAGCATTGTGATGAACTTTCTCCAGAAGATTTTCGTTTCTTGATTTTTGAAGCATGTCCCACCACATTTGCCTTAGACTTCATAGGATGCTTACCAGCCCGTTTTTCAGAATTGCGGTTGTCCTCCTCAATTCTCAAACGCTGGACAATTAGATCCATAGAAATTTGTTGGCGCTTGTGTTTGAGGTAGTTCTTGAATTCTTTCCAGCCTTTTGGTAATTTTTCAATTAAGGTTGCAACTTGGAAGGATTCACTGAGAGACATGCCTTCTGCGTGAATGTCATGCAGAATGAGTTGGAAATCTTGAGCTTGGTGATCCGCAGTTTTGAATCAACCATTACAAAATCCGAGAATCTGCCAACCACAAATTTCTTTGAAACATCTTAGTTTTGTACTTTTCTCCAACGATTCCCAAAGTTCCTTTCTTTGTTTTGATTGATTGTAGGCGTTGTACAATGTGTTGTCAAGTCCGTTCAAGATGTAATTCTGTAAAAGAAATCGGCTGTTCAAGCATCTACCACAACCACTTGCCGTCGGTTTCATCCTCTTTCGGGATAGGAGCATCTTCACGGAGAAAGCGAGCGAGTTGAGTTGTAAGATAGAACAACATTTTTGTTGCCATATTTTAAAGTCGGTTCACGAGAATTTCTCGGCTTTTCTCCATAATTTATTAGTCTTGTCATCATAGGAGAGGGGTTGGTGCAATTGACCACCAGTAGTACTTGTTTGGGCATTTGTTTGATGCCATCAATTCTAATTTATAAAACAAAATTATAATTAGAATTTACACTACACAGAAAATTAAACCAAATTCACATAATTAAATTCTGTAAAAATAAAAGAAACAATAATGTAACTTTTATTTTCCAATTAATTTGAAAATAAAATAAAATTTTATTTAAACAAATTAATTCCATCTGAAAAATTAAATTACAGCAAATAAAAGAGATAAGAATCTAACTTTTATTTTTCAATTAATTTGGAAATAAAATAAAATTTTATTTAACCAAATTAATTCCACACAAGAAATTAAATTCTGTGAAATAAAAGAAATAAAAAAATATATATAACTTTTATTTTTCAATTAATTTGGAAATAAAATAAAATTTTATTTAACCAAATTAATTCTACACAGAAAATTAATTTCAGTAACACTTCAATAATTAAAATACTGAAAACAGAATTTTGATTAATAAAAACTCAGAAAATAATTTCTAAAAACCAAAATTAATTTTAGACAAAATTCCACAAAATATATTACGAATTGTTAATGATACGATGTCGTACTACTAGTTGACAAAGAAAAGAGATAGTATATTACTACTATCTGTCAAATAGTATGTAATCACTATTTGTTTTTCCAACCAGAATATTATTTTGTAAATTCACAGAAAATAATTTTCTTCCGAAATTATTTACGAAAAATGAAAAAGGGAAACAAGCGAAAAATTACGTAAGCAGAATAATTGAATCATCTTAAGATTGTTGGAACAATTTTACGTGTAAATAAAAAACTTGAAATAAATTCAAACAAAACAAATAAATAACATACAGTTATTTATCGAACCAAAATAAAATTAAGACCAAGTCGGTATGTGACACTCATGTTAAAACAGATTAAGCCCTTCGATACTTACGGTTATGTGGCGTCTATCTCCCCAAGATACAATGATCTTCACAAATTGTAGTAGTACTCCAAACAATTTGTTAAATGAACCAAACACGTGTTCTAACTTTACGAAATTTATACTAAATCTAATATGAAGAATAATACAAAAATGCATAATTTATAATGACCAAAGATAAAAATCAAAGCGATTTTTTTGAATCAAAAGAAATAATTATCCCAGGCTTAGGAATGATGGGTATAAATAGGCAAATTAACCTGACCGAACAAGTTCAAAAATGAATGAAAAGATGCACACCAATTCAAACATTGAATTCTAGACCGTTGCACTATGAACTTTTTCAAACAATTTGAAAAGAATCGTTGGACAAAGTGAAACCTGTAGGTAATATATTATTTAAACTATTTCAAATATATATATATATATATATATTAAACTATTGAAATAGTTAAATAAATAAATGAAGAGGTACAAACTTTAGGAAACTTTAAAAGAACCTAAAATTTGAATTTAGAATTAAATTAAATTCCCACAATTACAAATTTTAGGAAACCACTTAGGAATCCAAAATTTGAATTTAGAATTAAATTAAATTCCCACAATAATTTTTATTGAAAAAAATCAAATGAATTTTATTTAAATAATTAATGTTAGACCTGAAAACGACGTCAACTTCCCATTCACTCATAAATGGTTTTGACGTTCCGTCTTCACCGTGTGACTTGCCACGTGGTAAGGAACACTTCACCTCTTCGGACCCACCCCAGAAGACGTTTGGGGCCCACTCAAATCTTGGGCTCAAAAAATATGCCTATATTAAACCATTTTTTCCAACACGTGCGATGTGGCATCCAAATATGTCGACTGCATCGCTGTAAGTGATAGTAACGCGCATCGTTCGAATTTGGTTGGAATGTTGATGTTTCATCGTCCTCATTTGGGAATTCATCTAGATGTTTCAACCCCCAAAATATCCAAGATTTTGAAGGGTTCATCGGAGTAATATAGTGTTATTGTTGAACTATGCACTGTGAAATCTATGCTTGGTCCGCCACATTTGTTCAGTTAAAATATGTGAAATGCGTGTTCAATTCAACACATTTGTTTGTTGTGGGGTGCGAATTGTGCACTGTAAAATCTGTGTTAGGTCCGCCACATTTCAAACCATGACAACGGCATGACAATGCCACATAACAACACACAAGATGTGCCAATTGCACGAACCACATGCCAACGTTTACACTCCAACCCATTAATGAATCATAAACAGAAAACAAAGGTATAACATAACCCACCCTTATCGTTGCCGAAATCTAGCTAGTGCTCCACATGCAAAATACAACTTTTGAATTCGACAAGCCCAAAGACACTTGGATGTGAAGACCTTGCCACTCCGCCCCCATAATCTGCCATATTTTACCTTTCCAAAACTTGACCACCAACCTAATGTAATTAATGGAATTCAGAAAATCCCTTTCAAATCAATTCACCCACGAAGAAAGGAGTAAAAATGTCACGAAATCCATTCCACAAATACCAAATGAGATCTTGTAGATCACATTTCCCAAAAAAAAAAAGGACTTACCAGTGTACTAAAAAAAACAGACTCCTTGGACTAAAACTCTCCCAAATGAGATTTTCTAATAATTTTTCCTTTATAAATACAAGCATAATTACTTGTGCTATGCATAAGTATAAATAAATATTCAAAAATTAATTTTTAAAATTAAATAATAATCTAGAAAAATTTATCTAGAATATTTAGCAAAAATGATTTAGAATCAATTAAATTTTATTCATTTTTATCACAGTTACATATAAGAGATTTTTTTTTTATTTTTTATTCTTATGTCATTAATTGTGTGCTTTAATTTCTTAATAACAAATATATGTCATAAATTAATTGGTAAAACTTAAAAAATAAATCACAAAAATTATATTTTTGATAAAATATAAATACATTTCATCTTGTGAATTTAAATAAATTTAATTTATCATATGATAATGGTAAATTACCCTTGTCAATATACTAATTTTTTCATCTTTCTTAAAGTCCAAAAATTTGTCTAGCATCAAAATTATAATTTGCCTTATCTTATAAGATTTATGTAAAAATGAATTAAGATTCACTTGTGATATTAAATTTGGGCTTAACATTAGATTTATGCCAATTGTCTTTTATCTAATTATTAAAAATTGTCTTGGTCTATTTCCAACTTATATGAATCATTAGACCTATCTATTTATTAAATTAGTAAATAGATATTTGTAATTATTTTTATAATAAAAATAAAAATATTGACATATTTTATGCATACGTATTAAAAATTTGAACTTAGTTTAAAAAACTATATATTTATGTTTAAAACAATTAAATGAATAGTTATATATGTTTATATATGAAAAAATTATCTAAGAAACAGCCACTCAAAATTGTAGGGCATATTTAGGTCTTAATAAATTTAAATTTTATTATAGTTCATTAGTTAAGTAGTGATATGAGCTAATTTAGGGGTTCTAATATTGAATTAAACACTAAAAAGTAGCCAACAAAATTTAGTTCAAGTCGATTTTTGATTTAAGCCTAATCTTTGGAGAATTGTTTAGTTCATGTCTAATCCACGAGTTAGTAAACCCACCTATTTATTTAATTCTTAATTAGTAAATATATTTTTAAAAAAATTATAACAAAAATAAGAAATATGTACATATTTGTTTGGTATATTTATTAACAATTTTAAAGTTAATTAAGAAATTATGTACTTATTCTTAAAAGGATAAATTGCATTGATAGTCCTTATATTTTAACTCTTGTGTTATTTTTGTCCTTACAATTTTAATTTGCTCGATTTTGATTACGAATTTATAATTTTGTTTGAATTTAGTCTAATTATTATAATTGCTAGTGTTTATTTATTGAAAATACACATATGAGTAGCATCTGTTATACTTTGACAAAATTATGAACTTGTTTAACTCAGTAAGTTAATCTTAACCAACTCAATAATTGTCTTCTTTTAAAAACTTTAACGGCGTTATCAATTGGACCAAATTAATACAAAATTTAAAATTAATGGTCAAAATCAAGCTAATTTAAATTACAGAAACCAAATTGATACAAGAAACAAAATGTAGGGTCTATCGATATAATTTATCCTTCTTAAAATATGTCTAATATTTGTATCAATATTAAGATATATTTATATCTAAAAAATATTTAAGATCTAATCGGGGCTACAACTTTGAATAAAAAATTAATGGCTTATTAAAAATATTTAATAATTATAAATTTAAATTTGATCAATTTTTCATTTAATTTTTTCATAATAGAATTAGGTTGTTTGATAACTATATTTAATAATTTGGATAAATTACAAATATACCCCCTCGGGTTTACTTAAAGTACAAATTGCCTCATGTGATTTGGTAAATTACAAATACCCCTTATTAGAATTTTTTATTTAACAGAATTAATTAAAAAAATTCATAATTACTCTCCTATACAATAATAAAATTATTTAAATTATTAATTAAAATATATTTCTAACATCATTAAAAACTGTTAATTGATTAGATAATTTATTAATAAAAGAGGCGATTTGTTATGAAATTAAAAACCTCAAGGGGTGGAATGTAAATTCCAGAACCACTTGGGACGATTAAATTTTAATTAAATCTCAGGAAGTGTATTTGTAATTTACCCTTATAATTTATAGCTCCAATTTTCTTTGTAGTTTTTTTAAAAAATATTTTAAAATTATATATAATTATAATTTCTCTTGAACTTTCCTTTTCAATCTCAAATTAGTTATAACTTAAATTATATATAATTTATTTTTGACTTCTCATCTACAAACTAACAATGAACATAAATTGTTTTTTGAACATTGTAAAAAATAAATGAAGAAATATATTATCAATAATAATAATAACAAAACATATTTTTATTTATCATGTGACGTCTCACCACTACATTGATAATAGACATTAATAATAAAACTCATTACAGTAATACATCAGATGATAAGTAACATGTGATCACAATAATTTTTTATTGTGATACAAAAGTACCCAAAATTATATATAAAAAAACAATATATGATTCATTTTTAATTTTTATATAGTAAAATTCACACTTAATCTCAACCACATATTAGTTTTTTAAATCAATTCATCATTCAAATTATCTACTATTCTTTTAAGTAATATTCATCTTTTCAAAATCCACCCAAACGATACTTTGATTGCGTTCATTATCATCCTTATTGTTGTCATGCTCACCACCTCCACTAATCACTATGCAACTCTGGTCTAATTTTTTATCTTTACAAATTTAAAAATATAATGTTGGAGAAATAAAAAAATACCGTTAGAATTTTAAAGAGTTAAAAATAAAAAAAAATGAAAAAAATCTGTGATTTTAGTCTTTTTATTCCATATATGGGTGATAATTTTTTTTAAAAAATCCATAAATTATAGAATAGTGTTCATTATTTAAAATTTTGTTTATTGATGGGCAATTCAATTAAATGTTTTTAATTTGTTACCAAAAAAAAAAAATTAAAATTTTGTTTGAGAAAGTAAAAAAAAATGACCAAATCATAAAGAACAATATAAAACGTCATATTCTATAAAAACTCATAACCGTATTATCAATTTACATATATCAAAATAATCAAAATAAATAATGACAACAATATAAAAAATACACAAACATCCACCCAAAAAAACAAAAACAAAACCTCAAATCAACTCTTACAACAAATATAGTTAAACATATATATATATATTTATTATCAATTTAGTTGGAAAAAAAATACATTAGAAAAAAAGTCATAGAGAGAAAAAAAAAATACTCACACAAAAAATGAAATCTACAAGAAAAATAAATAAATAAAAAACAAACAAACTTGAAATAAGTTTGGACTATTAACAAGAGATATTAACCTTTGCATCATTACATTTGGAAAGGAGTTGGCTAGGCTGGGAAAATGATCAAATATTGGATATTCTAAAGATAGAATTATATTAAAATTTTAATTTGATTGGGTTTTTAGAGTTTTAGGATTTATATTATTTTTGGAATGGGTGACCGTGTGGTAAGCGTAGCTTATCATATTATTTTGAATTTTGAAATTCAAAATCAGAGATAGTTAGTGCATTTATTTATTTTTATTTAAATTGTTTTGATCAACATTACTTTTGGAAAGAGTGAGGGTGACTTATCATATTATTTTGAATTTTAAAATTCAAAATCATAGATAATTAAATTTTTTTGTTTGTTTTTGGTTTTTTGACTTGGGAAACTAACCAATAATTTTTTTTTAATTTCTTTAAAAATTAGCAAATTAATAAAATTAGTTTGAGAATTTGAAACTCCCACAATCAATATTCTTAAAAGCCCATTTTTCCTTATATAACCTATAGATTTTGTTAGGGGTGTAATTTTGGCCCGTGGCCTGGAGGAGTTGGGCTCGGCGGTTTAGGCCGAGCCCAAGCCAGCTTGACCAGCTGAGGCCTTGGGCACAGGCACAGGCCATCGTTTTCAAGCTTTGGCTTTGCCGTGGGCTTGACCCATTAGCCCACCTTTCGATGTCTAGTGTTATTTTTAATGAAAATAATAAAATTTTGATAGAAAAAAATAAAAAAATAAAAAATTTATTTAGGCTCGAGCCGGGCCAGAGCCCATGGGCTCGACCCAAGGCCGACCCAGGCCGTCCAAAGCAGAATACCCTTGGGCCTAGGCTGGGGCTGAGCCTGGATTTTGGCCGATGGTGACCAGCCCGATTTTTGCGGAGCCCACAAGGCCGACTTTGAGCCCAAATTACATCCTAGATTTTGTGAAGTTACCAATTATTTGTTATTTTCCCTATTTTTAAATGGATAATACCTTTAAATAGTTAAATTTATTATATTTTATTACTAATGGATAATATCACATTTATGACAATATATATTTTATTACCAATGGAGGGCCGGCAACACTTTGACCCTTTTAAAAAATAATTGTGAATGTTCGGAATGTTGTTATTTTAATACGTTATTTTAGTTGTTTGGTTATTTTAGTAAGTTAAAATTTTTATTTTGATTTTTTTGTAGTTAGATATGATATTTATAAGAGAAAAAGTGAAATAATTATGAATTTAATATGACATTTTATCTTATTAATTATTTTAATTTATCTTATCTTTTTATAAATTTTAGTCCAAAAAAACTAAAATTTTCCTTGTCACACACCCCCATAAAGTCTATTCTTCCACGTGGCATATATCGGTAAAAAAATACCATTACAATGAGTGCCCAAAATGTACACTATAAAAAATTTAGAGAAAATTAGTCTAAGGTCCCTCTCCCACTTTTAATAATGGAAGAGATCTACAATGTTATTTTATGATGTCTAAGGTCCTTCAACACCAAACCCATATATCACAGACAAATTTTAGAAGAAACGAAAGGGCTCCAAAACTATCTTCAAAAACTAAGTTTGGTCTCTCTCTCTCTCTCTTCTCTCTCTCTCTCTCTCTGTTCTACATCAATGGCAATTGGGTTGGTATCCAACGGCGATTTCTTCGCTGCAAAGTCTTCGGTACATTAACGGTAGTGTTGCCTCTGTTCTGACAAGGTTCAAGGTCATCCATGGCCCCTTAACGCCGGTGGTGACCACAACTCTTTAAATGCCTTCACCTTGCTTTCATCTCCTCTCACCTCATCAAACCTCCCTTTACTTCTATTATCAAGCCCTTTGTTGAATCTCTCTTTACTGAACAAGATCACAATTCTCAGATCAGAGCCGCGTTGTGCCTTACGGCGGCGATCAATGCTACCAGTTGGGATGGCGGCAGAAAGCAAGAGGGTGATGGTAGTGAAGTTGAGTGATGAGGAAGGGTTTTGAAATTGGGCATCTAATGTCAAAGAAGATTGCACACTTGGCATATACACAGGCAAAGCCTGAAGTATATACTTGACACGCATGACACTTAAATTTACCGCTGAATCCATTTACATTGCCAATATTCTCGTACAACTGACCAAATGAATATTGGAGTAGGGTGAGTGTGTGTTGGTGGTGGCAAAATGAGCATGTTACCTGTAGAGGCAAATCTGCACAAGATTTGTGCAACAAAAAATTGCATTCAAGACAGATGTAGACAATAGAATCATCATCCTCAAAGTGAAGCTGGTTTATTTGAAGTCAGAGAAATTTGTGAAGTCAGAGAAATGTCCTGGATCAATGTATAATCACCAAGGTCTGTTCATAAAAATATAACTCTGCTGCAAATAGAGAGAATTTCTCTGGTTTTGGACCAGAAAAATTTGTGGGTTTGTTAGTAAAGATTATATTGTTGGCTTATATATTACACAAAGTCAGAGAAATTCTTTGTGAATAGAGCAAGAGAAATTTGTGAAGTTAGAGAAATTTCTCTGACGAAGGCGTAAGTAAAGTTGGCATTGATGGAGAGAGATTTGTTGATGGAGTTTAAGGTGTCTTGTTTGAAGATAGTTGATGTTAGAAATTTTGATAATGTTTGAATTCATTTTGAGTTTTTAGATTATGGATTTGATTACTTGAAATTGTGGATTGAAATTGAATGTGTGATTTGATCACAGTGGGAGAATGTGATTTGGCTAGAGAAAATTAACAAATTTCTCTGGCCATCACATAGAGAAAATTAACACAGAAAAGTGACAGACACAATTTTCTCTAGTTTGGTTAAAACATAGAGAAATTATGAGTAAATCAGAGAAAATTAGTCAAATACACAGAGTTATTTGTGAGCAAATTAGAAAAAATTCAACCCCAGAGAAATTTCAAAGCATAGAAAATCAAAAAAATTGAACAAACGAGAGAAATTTCAAATTTCTCTGGTTTGAAATTTCTCTGGATGGAAATTTCACTAGATGGAAATTTCTTTGGGTTGAAATTTCTCTGGATCGATTTGAGGGACCTTAAACATTATGAAAACATTGGATGTCCTTTATGCTATAAAATCTTAATATCAAGAACCCTAAAAAAAAATCTCCAAAAATTTATACATAATTTTTATAAACAATGTAAAAATATAAGTTTGCAGTATGAATAAAATTTCCATAAGATATTAAGGATTCAATCTTATTACCTGAATAATAATTTCCAAGAGTCGTGTTACAGGTCTCGAATATTGAGGCACGAATTTACCTCGAATTTGTTTAATCGGTCATTATTGTCGTTAAAGAGGTGACAACCGGTGAACAAGTGCTTCATCCGATCGTCCGGGTCGTCAATCGGCCGGTGATCCTAAATTTCGCCATTAAGCTTGAAGCTTCGAGACACAAGCATTAGTGAATGTTAAATAGAGTACTATAATGAGTCCATCTTATAGCGTAATGATTATTAGAATATACTAAATCTTTACTTTATGATAATTGATCAATAATATTAAAATGATATTTTTTTTATTATGTTTTATTTATCATTTTATGTATTAATATCACATTAATAACAAGCATGAATAGTAAGAGCCATTTAATCAATACAACTTTTACAAATGAGGATGTAAAAAAATTGTGATGTAATAAGGCTCACCAAGATCACCCTACACTTGTGTAAACTTACTTTTGTGTTCCTTTCGGATACGTTAGCCCTACAATTTGGATTCCCGTAGTTCTGAATTTGATTTCACAATTGCAATGTGAAATAGATAAACACAAATGAGTCCAAATTTGACAAATCTTTTAGAAAATCGATGTTTGAATCAAATGCCAAAAATGAACTGCTTTGCTAGATTTCAAAGTGGCCACCTAAATATTTTTGAGAAATTTAGGAAACCGTGACTCGTGCCAAAGGCCATTAGTTAAATCATCAAAAGTGTCTCGGTTTGGGAACTTAGGTATGAAAGGGGAAGGTCATGAATTGAGCACCTTACTCACCCGATCAAAGATCGGCCTCTACTAATCATAATGTGATTTTTATTTACATTATATGCTCTTGTTTCGATTATTTAGGCTAACATTATTGCGTGATGTACACAAGTATAGACTAATTTGTAAAAGTTGGAACGCTTTGATTTCATGTTTGTTTGTTTGTTTGAATTTTTTTTTCTTTTTGATACTCATCACTTGAAAAGGTGAGTTCGTACATTAATCAATTTATCCTAATTTTAGCAACTAGCCTTCATCCACGGGCATTAAAACAAGTGTATCAATTAAGCACTTAGCCTCATTGTATTATGCTTGGCATGGCAATAATCACACTTATGCGGTATGTTAAAATAATAAGTGCTCACCTAATACTCCAAGGCAAACCAAATAAAGAAAAATAATTAGAAAATATGTATGTTCCTAAACAATACAATGTGACTAATGCAACACACACAATTATGCATTTTTTTATAGGCTCGGCTATGAGCATGGTATATGATCCAATTCAAGACATGTGATAAATCACGTTATCAAACAATGAAATTGAAATTGAAATTGACATTGGTTAAGTATGATGGGCGAACCCAAATGTATGTGAGATGAGTGTATGCAAACATGAGAATGCTAAGTAAACATGATGCTCTCGCTAATATCATAGCGAGTAAATAAAAGGGAGAAAGAAATGGGGTTGGAGGACATACCGTTATTACATATTTTGCCTTCATGCGAGGAGGTGCAAATGAGTGTCCAAATGTTCGGATTAACTAAATATTAGAAAACCATACAAACAAATTCAACTAAAAGTAGCTAAGCTAGTTCAAATAACTAGTTATTACAAGGTTGAAGCAAATAATAAATGAATAGCTAAACTATCTAATTTATTACAACAAAGGCATTATATCAATAATAATTGCAACAAGGACAATAAGAATTATTTATAACAATTACAACAATACTAATGAGAATAGTACTCTTAGCAACCATGAGTCATCGCATGCATAGTGCCCAGTAGCTTTATGCGCCTTGATTGCTCTGCCTCCTTTGTTATGCCCTTGCCCTCTGTTTACGCAAAAGCTCCTTTGCTTACCAAACATTGGGAGCTGTCCGGCCCCAAATGAGACCTGGTTGGGCCAAAACAGTGCCGGTCGGCGCTAAATTTTATGCTAAAAAGTGTTTTGTACTTTGAGGTGAGAACAGTGCAGACAGAACCTTTTTAGGCCCTGTTTGTCTTTTCTGCCCCTCTCTGTCATGGGAAATTCAAGAGAAGGACAAATTTGCATTCGAAACCATCAATTAGCACACGTTGATGGCTTGATGATCCCGAGCATGTTTGGAAAAAATTGATAAATGTGATAAAAAACCATTATCCCCTCCTATCATGAAGGCTCAAAGAGGAAAGTAGATTCGCTCTAAGTCCTATGAACATGTCATAGATTGATACGTGACAATTCTCAGAATGATAGATTCGACATAACGTCCGGCCGAATCCAATTAACTCTAAGTATTTTCTTTATGTCGGTTTAGTTCGTTTTAAGCCAATTTCATTAATCTTTGCAATTCTTTAATCAATTTGTCCAAAATGATGTTAAGTCCACTAAATGAGAAGAAACGTCAAATGAGAAGTGATTCTTAGCATAAAACAGAGCCTATGCCTTGACAATGAACCTCCGTAGAGATTAAGCCATTGAGTATAGGCAAGGTTCTGAAAAGCGGTTGCGATCACTGTAACGGTGGCGGTGGCGGTGGCGCGGTTGCGGTTGTGGGGTGTAAAGGCCGTAATGTAACGGTTGAGGTTATCGGAACTGTGAATTTTTTAATTTTTCAGACAATTTGCAAAAAACTTACCGATACGCATATTTTTTTTTTCAAAATCATATTTATTGGGTTTTAAAATAAACTTTGATAATTTTGTGATAATTTTTAAGTATGATCCAATATATTTCATATTTTTAAATCGCTAGAAAATGAATTTTTTACATTTTATTTCAATAATTAATGACTTTATATGTCATAAATCCATATTACACTTGTGGCAAAAATTTCTTTTATTGGACTTAGATGTATAAAATTATTTTTAATTATTATACTTGTGGAAGCATATGTACATTTTAACTCAAATAGTTTTAAAAAAGTATACATCTTTAATGGAAGAACTTGACAAAGTATATAATATCAAAGCACAAATCACAAATAACATAGAGTACATTTTACATAATGTTACTACTAAAATTACATAATGTCATTACCAAAATGAGTGACGTGGTGCATCTTAGGATTCAATTTGTTGAGCTTGATTGTTGCTGCTACCTTTACCCCACCAAAATAAGTAACGTGGTGCATCTTGAGATTCAGATTGTTAAGCTTGATTATTGTTGCTACCTTCACCCCATCTAGTAGGAAATATATAAGTGAATGTGCTCATCATGTCATCCCTTTCTGTTTGGTGCATTGGGAGAGAAAATGGATACCTTGGCTGAAAATGATCAACATATTCTTCTTGGGCTTGTAGATAATTTGGCAAATTATATCCTAGAGGACCATGTTGTTGAGGGGGCCAAGGGTAATTTTGTTGAGGTGGGTAAGGATAGCTCTGGTTATCACTGCTATAGGATGGATAAGGGTGATATGGTTAACTCTGACTACTATCAGATAAATCAAGCCGTTGTTCTCTGCTTCTTATTTTTCTTTCATCCTTGCATGCATAACTACCACGAAACCTCCTAGGTAGTTGGGGTAAAGGTGCAACAAGTTCTCCAACATCACATAATCCAAATCCTCTAATAAAATCTTTATTTCCTACACCAAAACTAGTACCATCACCACCATTGTCACCGCCGCCGCCACCACCACCGTCACCGTGAGAATTGCTTCCACCATCACCATCATCACCTCCTCCATCAGATGGTGTTAAACCACCATTATTATCACTTTGAGTTGGAGTAGGAGTTGAGCTTTGAGAAGTGCGTCGAGCTCGATATTTATGGGTGCTACCACCATTGTTTCTATCGCTGCTATCGCCATTGCCGTTGTCGTTACCACCACCATCATCATCTGAGACCAAATCTAGCTATTCAGAATTATCTACACCATCTAGTAAAGGATTTTCCCTTTCTTCTATCCATGGATTTATTGGATCATCTTCTTCAAATATGTAATCCAAGTTAATAGGATTAAAACTTCTATCAATCTTCTCTTGGCTGCTTCTTTTAACATGTCTCAATTTTAATCTCATGTTGTAAGCGATGAAGACTAATCTTTGGATTTTCTAATATTTCAATCTATTCCTCGTCTTTGTATGGATGAGACTAAAAGTACTTCAATTACATTCACAGTGAGATGATGTGGTGGTTTGACTTAACACTTTCACAGCTATTTTTTGAAGTTCAGGAGCACAACTACCATGAATAATCCACCACTCAGCTGCACAAAATTACATTACATTAGACATAAGACAAAATATGATAAAAAATGATTTAAGTATTCATATATTGTAAATTTGTAATTTTGAAAATAAAACCTAGATTTGATTGTTTCCACGCTCTTTGTGGTAAATGAGTGCCAAAAGTTTCCTGTTTATCTCGAAACAGTAACAATTATAGTTTGGATAATCATTACAAGTAACATTTGCAAAAGTAGATTATTACTATTAAAATTTAAATAATTGGTACGTACTTGATTTGTTACTTTCACTTGAGCATCTATATTAGACTCCAATCTAGTAATTACTTTTTAAGTCCATCCATCACTTCTCTTATTATTTCATTGGATGAGATAACACCATATTGGAATTGAGGATTTAAAAAATATCCTTCAAAAATAAAAGGACAATTAATAATTGTAAGTAAATATACATTTTATAATTGAAATCATAACACTTACCAGCCGCATGCAAATCTTGATGTAATTGAAAAGATCATCAAGTATTAATAATTTTTCAATACTCGGTGTAGTAGTGACAATCTCTTTTAATTGCCAATTTTGCTCTATCTATAGCTTTATATATGAAACCCATTGTTGGCTTTTCATCCCCATCAACCAACCTTAATACTCTGACTAGTGGCTCATGAACTTTACAAAGTTTTGTTGCTTTCTGCCAAAACTCTTTTCGCAAAATAATTTTTTTCACCTTGTAAGGCTACCCAGTCTTTGCCTTCCCCTATTTAGAATTCTTCCACTTATCACTATTAAACATAGCTCTTAATTGTTGTTTATATCTAACAATACTCTCAATGGCAATAAAATTTGTAGCAAATCGAGTGATGGCAGGTAGAATCAATTCTCTATCTCCAGTGAATTTTCTCATCAAATCCAACATCCATCTACTATTATAAATGAAATTGGTGATGGTTTTACCATCTTCAATCACCTTTGCTACACTTTTCTTATTGGCAATGTCATTTAGCATGAGATCGATACAATGTGCCGAACAAGCTATCCAATATAAATGTTTTCTTTTTCTCATTAACATTTTACCGGTAGCTTTTAGTGTAGGTTCATTATCAGTCACCACTTGAACAACATATTGCTCTCTAATTTCATCAACAACTTTATCTAACAACCCAAAATAGTATTCAGCAATCCTACTAATAATATTAGAGGCATCAATTGATTTGTGAAATATAGTACCTCTATTGCAGTACACTAAGAAGTTGATGATGTGTTGCTGAGTTAGATTGCTCCAACCATCACACATGATAGATACACTTCTCTCTGCCCAAATTCCCTTGAATGATTCTATCCATTCTATCATTTCAGCATGCCACTATAACAAAAACATACTTTAGTGGCACTACACTAGTGGCATATTTTTAGAAAATGCCACAAAAAATGATATTTAGTGGCACGTTTTTGAAAAATGCCACAAAGCGACAAACATAAAAGGCTCTAGTGACATTTCAATGAACAAGTGTCACAAAAGCGCAACAAAAACATACTTTAGTGGCACATTTTTAGAAAATGCTACAAAAATGATATTTAGTGTACGTTTTAAAAATGCCACAAAACGACAAACATAAAAGGCTCTAGTGACATTTCAATGAACAAGTGTCATAAAACTATAACAAAAACACACTTTAGTGACACTATACTAGTGGCATGTTTTTAGAAAATGCCACAAAAATAATATTTGGTGACACATTTAGATAAATGCCACAAAGACACAAACATATAAGGCTCTAGTGGCATTTCAATAAAGAAATGTCACATCAGTTTTATGGCATTTTATAAAATATAGACACAAAAAATTATGTTTGTGACATTTACCAACAGATGTCACTAAACTTTAAGCCTCGTTTGGAAACCCTCCCTTTCAGCCAAAAAGCCAAAAAGTTACTAAATTAGTCAAAAAGCCAACAACCCATACCAAAAAGTCAAAAATTCTCTTTTCTCTCTACTTTTTGCACATCTTTTCGTAAAAAGCCAAAAAGTCATCCCAAATATACTAGTTTTTTTTAGTTCATATTTTAGCCAAATAGACAAAAAGTTACTAAATTAGCATGTTCCCAAACGGGGCCTAGTAATGGCATTTTTTAAAAAATGTCAGGACACTAGGTAGGTGCAAATTACTTTTTATGGCACTTAGGTGAAAAGTTTCATAAACAAATATTTTATAGCATTTTGAGAAATGCCACTAAGTCAAAAACTTTCCAAGCTTGTAATGGCATTTTTGAAAAAACAAAAAATGCCAATATATTTTTAAAATTTTTACAATGCAGTAAATGATTAAAAATAAATAAATTAAACTCAATATACACTACAGGAAAAAGCATATTCGGCGACTAAATTTCCTGACCAAAAAAAATTTGGTCACTGAAAGTATAGCTTTCAGCAACCAAAACAGTATTAGTAGCCAAAAGTAAAGCTTTTTGGCAGCTAAACAATTTTAGTAGCCAAAGTCTACAATTGGCGACCAAAACTAAGTTTGGTCGCTGATTATATGGGTTTTAGTGACAAAAAAAATTTTAGTAGTCCAAAGTAAAGCTTTTTGGTGACTAAAAAAATTTTAGTAGCCAAAAGTCTATAATTGGCGACTAAAAAATAAGTTTAGTCGCCAAAAGTGGTTATTTTTAGCGCGGGAGAACTAAAATCCTGAGGCGGGAATTAAATTTTTTGGTGATCAAAATTTTGGTAGCTGAAAGTGCATCTTCGGTGACCAAATCCGATTTTGGTCGGCAAAAGTTAAGTTTTTTAGCAACTAAAAAACAATTAGTAGCCAAAAGTATAGAATTGGCGACCAAAAAATATTTTTAGTCGCCAAAAGTAGTCTTTTTTTATTTTACTAGTAAATAGTTTATTTTACATAAATTATGTTTAATAAAATAATTATGTTTATACATATACTTTTATATTAATATAGATGTATGTACTATATAAATAATATATGTTGCATATATAATCATATGGTGCTATAGAGGTGTAGTGGGAAGAGTGTGATGTATAAGGTTTATGGTGCGGGAGGTTGGCGGTTCGAGTCTCTGCAAGAACAGATCAAATTGTTCTACAACGAATTATCGTCACGAATGGCACTTGATAGCGTCACGAATAGTGCCTTCCATGACATTAAAGTGTCACTGAAAGGTTTTAGTCTTGATGGTGTAATGCCACTTATAAGTGTCACTAACTCTTTTTTTAATAGCGCTTGATAGTGCCACAAGTAATATCTACCATGACATTAAAATGTCATTGAAAGTTTTTAGCCATGATGGTGCAGTGGCACTTGCAAGAATCTACCGTGACACTCGTATCTACCGTGGCACCGATAGAAGTGGCACTTGTTCAAAATGCCACAAGACCAAAAAATGTCATTAGAAGAATAGTTTTGTGGCACTTTCAAATGTTACTAAACTAAGAAAATGTTGTAGTGTGCTCCATGTCCAAATATACTTCAGAAACTTCATAACCACTAGGACCCTTTACTCCTGGCCCTACTTTAGCAGCAACATCAAGCATGGGTTGTGTATACTCTGAATCAACTACATTGAATGGAATACGATTATAGAGTATAAACTTGGACATTGCCCGTCCCAATCTCTCATTTAACTTTTGTAAATTCATTGTAGAGATTTTTCGCTACTTTGTACTCTTGCTTTTTTGGAGTTCTACATCCATTGCTCTCAACCTTGCTTCAGGAGCATTGGGCTTAATCTAATTACGTCCACTCCTACCAGTTTCACGTACGGATTGTGATCGACGAAAAACATTAGCAATACCTGACCCTTTTGGCATTCTTTGACCACTACCTTCTGCACCAGAACTACCACCTGCATCATATTATGATCCATCTAAATTGTTGCCTTTCCTTCCATTGTTGTTGTGAACGAATACTTGCTTGTCTAGCCCTGGTCATCTCTGAATCTGTAACAACCCAAATTTTTAATTATGCTATAGAATTTATACTAATATTATTTAATCTCAGTTCGGAAAATATATAATTTATTATATATTACTATGTGTAATTTTGTAAGATAATATAATTATTAAAAGTCTAGGGGTCAAAATATAAATAATAATAATATAGATAATATAAATAATAATAATAATAATAATGAGTGTGGTATTAAAATAAATAATTAATTTTATGTTGGTATACGATAAAATATAATTTACTTAAGAATTAAGTTATTTATATAATTATATTAAAAGTTGGGTCAAAAGATAATTATCTTAAATATTTATTTAGGATAAGATTGAATCTCTGTAATCATTAGTGAAATCTACCACGTAGCACCTATTCGCCTATATATACACGGAGGCGCTGGAGAGAAAGAAGGAAAAGAAAGAAAAGAAAGAAGAAAAAGAAAGAAAGGAGAAAAGGAAAGAAGAAAGGAAGAAAGAAAGTGTAGTGGAAGTTGAAAGGGTCTTTGATAGTGGAAAGGAAGAGTAAGGTATTGAAGTTAAGGTGAGTTATATTATACCTTGAGTCACCAAAATATATTTTACGTATGTTTTGACTTACCAAAATCTGTTTTACACAAGTTATGTTTTATTTATATATTAATAAAAGTTATGTTTTATAAAGGTTTCAGCTATGTGGTTTTATTTCTGAACCCTACTTGCTTAAAAGGAAACCAATGGATATGTCTGTTTATATTTTAAAGAATATTTGGCTATGACCTTATAAAGAATTATGTTTTGTAAGTACAAACACGGGAGTCCCACGCCTTGGGGGACTTAAATAACCATTGGCCTCTGTTTGACCACTTTGTGGTCCTCTGTTTGTCATGGATCCATTGACCTCTGTTTTGTGCGGAACAAAGTGCTGTGCGGAACTAAGTGCTACACTATTGTGGGAGCCACCTCTAGAATCCGTATGAGTCACCTCTTGAATTCGTACCTCTGTTCTGATTGTCACTTCTGTGACCTCTGTTATGTTCTGTTCTGTACTGTGGTTGTGGTTACATAACTTCTGTATTTCAGTTCTGCTACTTAAATGATTTGGTTACCATTAAAGGATTATTTGTCAAATGATTTCTGCTACTTAAATGATTTGTTTATGTAAATGTTTTGGCCTAACTAACGATCCATGGTTATTTCGTGTCCCTTATACTCTTGGTATAATATTTCTCACTCTGCCATGTGCTTATAGTTGTTTACCAATTTTCAGGAAATAACTTTTGGAAAGTCTTAGATGCGGGGCTGCAGAATAGACACACACAACATTTTTATGATATTTTTTAATGTAAATATCGGCCTTTTTTATCAGTAAATTTTGTAATAAAAATAGAAGCTCCGATGATTATTTTGGTACCCTTATTTAAATATTTCTTCCGCTTGCGTTTATTAATTTGTTTTTGAATTGGCCGTAGGTAACCCGATTCTTGGCCATCACGATCTTAACCCTTGGAGTGCAGGGGGCGGGTCGTGTGAATCGAGTCGAGTCGAGTTAGAGTCTCGAAGATCTCCAAAATCTCCTCCTTCATCCTCATCATAGAGATCATCTTCCCTAATACGTGTTTCCAATTCAACTTTTCTCTTTTGTTTGTTTGATTTACTCATTTTCTTATATTGTAAATGTTTCATCATTTCTTGCATCACGTCTCTACTAACACTAGGACAATAATGCACTTGCCCTGTTTGATGTGCTAAGTGTTGTTTGAAACGCGTAATCCCACATTTAATGAGATGTCCAAAAAATTTACAAATAATATGATACCTAGTGCCTTCAACTAGAGTTCCAAATTTCCAACCAATATCATCACTTGGGGGTTCATCATTGGCACCCTTTTGTCGTGGCATTTTTGAATTTGAATTCTGCATCATTGATACATTTTTTAATTTATTTTAAATGTTTACCAAATTATTTTCTACAAATTTGAACTAACTAAATAAACAATATTAACATTTATTAAGCGAAATGATTGTAAAAAAATGTAACCACTATTTATACATTTGGATTTTACATGCTAATGTAATCATATAAAAATTAAAAATAAATTATAAAGATATTTTTAAAAAAAGAAAAATTTTCCATAAAAATTGTTGTCACAACAAATTTTGTCATAAAAAGAAAAAAAAAATTGTTGTCACAACACATTACAATAACAAAATAAAAAAATATTTATAATTAAATATTAAATGAAATGATTATAAAAAAAATTCAACCACTATTTCTACGTTTGGATATTACATGCTAATGTAATTAGGAATAAAGACATTTTTCATGGCATTGTTTGAGCTATTGTTTTTTTTTTTTATTTTTGTATTTTTTTATTTTATAGAAAAGACTTTTAAAAAAAAAATGTGCCATCAAGATTATTGTCACAACACATTACAATAACAAAATAAAAAAATATTTTAAATTAAATACTAAATAAAATAGTTATAAAAAAATGCAACCACTATTTATATATTTCAATTTTACATGCTAATTTAATCATATAAAAATTTAAAAAATAAATTATAAAGAATTTTTTTTAGGGGTTGATTTTTTTTAAAAAAGATATTTTTTAAAAAAAAATTGTGTCATAAAAATTGTTGTCACAACACATTACAATAACAAAATAAAAAAATATTTATAATTAAATATTAAATGAAATAATTATAAAAAAATACAACCCCTATTTTTACATTTGGATTTTACATGCTATTATAATAAGGATTAAAGACATTTTTCATGGCATTGTTTGACCTATTATTTTTTTTTTAAAAATATTTTTTATTTTCTGAAAAAGACATTTATTTTAAATGAAATTGTGCCATCAAAATTGTTGTGACAACATCACAATAAAAAAATAAAAACATATTTAAAATTAAATAATAAATAAAATAGTTTTAAAAAATGCAACGACTATTTATATATTTTGATTTTACATGCCAATGTAATCATAGAAAAATTAAAAAATAAATTATATAGAATTTTTTTTGAGGTATTGATTTTTTTTTTTTAAAATATATTTTTAAATGCTTTAACATTGTTGTCACAACACATTACAATAACAAAATAAAAAATATTTATACTTAAATATTAAATGAAATGATTATAAAAAAAAATGCAACTACTATTTATACATTCGGAGTTTACATGCTAATGTAATCTGATAAAAAATAAAAATAAATAAATTATAAAGAATTTTTTTCAGGTATTGATTTTTTTTTCTTTTAAAAAGATATTTTTTTAAAAAAAATTGTGCCTTCAACATTGTTGTCACAACACATTACAATAACAAAATAAAAAATATTTATAATTAAATATTAAATAAAATGATTAAAAAAAATGCAATCTCTACTTATATATTTGGAGTTTACATGCTAATGTAATCATATAAAAATTAAAAAATAAATTATAAAGAAAAAAATTCATACATAGTTGCTTTTTGGATTTCAATCACTTGAATATTTGTTATTTTTTTGAATAACCTGCAAGATAAAAAATCAATAAAAACTGATATATATAAAATGTATTAATATAATTATAGGTGTTATAATTTTTAGATATTATAAAAAAAAAAAATCAATCACTAATTATTATATATAAAATGCTAAAAGTAAGTGCATAGTTATATATATATATATATATATATTTAAATTGAAATTGCTAAATATATCACCATAAATTTTTTAGGCTTTACACCAACTAGAGATCATTGTTCAAAAAAAAAACATAAAAAAAAAAATGCCAGTTGGAGACCATACAAGAAAAACAAATGATATTATATATGTTCCCAAGGCTCTGAAACTAGCTGGAGAGGTAGCCAAACAAACAAAATAAAAAAAAAAGGCGACAGATCAAAGCTTACTTACAGAGTCACAAATGTTCTTCGTCTTCAACACAGAGTCACGGAGACACAGAGTCACTTACAGGTTTCACAAGTGTTCTTCGTCTTTAACACAGAGGCAGCCTTGAATATTCATCTCCTTCTTCATCTTCAACATAGGTTCATCTCTTCTCTTCTCTCTCTCTTTCTCTATCTCTCACTCATTCTTATTTCCTCTTCTCTCTGTCTTCATTTTCCCATGAACCATTCTTCTTTATTTTTTTTTATCAAAAACTTAGTTAAACATGGTTGGAAATTTGTAGATCTGAATCAATTGCAGCTGCAGAGTTTCTGAAGATCTGAAAATTTGTGGATGTATTTTGAATATTATGAAATCTCACTTCAAAGTGGTTTACGGGCTAAAAAGACGAAAGACAAAATCTGTTCAATCATAATAAAGGTATGTACAATAGCATCCATATTTTTTCAGCCTTTTCTTTTGCTTTTTTTTTGTGAAAAGAATTAGCTAAAAAAAGAGTGTAACTGTTACGGCCATTATGGTACCGTTACAGCCGCTACGACGGCTATAACGACCGATACACCTGTGAATTTCAATTACACCACAAAAGCGGGGTAACGCGTAGTGCCTACCGCTGCAACTGTTACGTAACAGCCGCAACCATTACATAATACCGCATTTTGAAACCTTGAGCATAGGTTTCTTTCACATGCCTTGAATAACCATCAATCATTTAAAATAACTCTCAAACGAAAGAAGCAAAAAAAAAAAAGAAAAAGAAAAGAGGGATGTGGCAGAAATGATCACATGAATTTGATTATTTAAGATGGGACTCTTGACATGAAAATTAAACAAAGAAAAGCTATAAAAGCAACTTAATAAGCTAGATATGAGGACTTACAACACAACAAACTAGATATTCAAAGCATACACTAAGTAAATAAATTACAACAGCCCTAAAACAGCTTTTAATATGCTAAAACAGTGGCTAAAAAAAATCATGTTAAAGAGCATAAAAAGGTATGAAAGAACAAGGCAAAGCAAGGCTAGTGAACAAAAGCTAGGAAAGATGGCTAACCTCTCTATTTTTGAGATCTTAAACCATGTTTTTTAGCCTTTTTTAAACTTTGAAAATCAGTTTGAAAGACAAAGAAAAGAGTGTAAAACAAGGGTGTGTGCTATGAAGTAGAGTGCAAGAAAGGGGGTTAACCCATTCTACCCTTTGGTAGCCATTCAAACCCAAGTTTCAACACTTGAAATAGGATCAAAGCAATACAAAAACACAAGAAATAAACAAAGAAAGACAGAAATGAAAGCAATACAAAGGTGGTGAGCTTATACATCTTGAAGAAGGTAAGCTCTTGTTTGTGAACCAAACTTGGTCCAAGCACACTCTTAAGCTTGAATTGTGACTTACAAAAGCTCAACTAAGGTTCTAAGTTCTTGCTCTAAGGTTGGCTATGGTATATAGATATAGTACAAGGATGATCAAATATCTCAAAGGTAGCTTACACAAGAAGAAGGAGCTCTCAAGGGTTATTTAGCTTCTTTGAAATTTTTCCAACCTCTAACACTGAGATATATGCTTGTATTTATAGAATTTGAGGAAAATAGTTCATAAATATCTTCAAAAATGGACAACTGGTTGATTCCCGCCTAGAACAGTGTTTCTCGTTATCGAGAGCTGGACGACTCCCAATGTAGTACGGCCGTCTCTCAAGGCTCTCCCCTGTTCCACTATTTTACACTCAGTGTAGGGTGGCATAATGGTCAAAAATGAATTTATGGGGTAAGAATAGTATGAATATGAAAGATTTGGAATTAGTTTTGGAGCGTAAGCTTGCGTTCCTTCATTGAGAATTCGAATCACAATCAACATAACTTCATCATCGAGTGCTGATGACAAAACGTCCAAGTCTTGCGGGCGGTCAAAAATGGGGTGTCTATAGTTGCCCCTCTTTGACAGAACTCGAAGTTATGGAATGACGTGAGTAAATATCAAAGCCCAGAGACAACCCATTTAACAAGGCCGTAAGACTTGGGCGAGAAAACAAATCAAAATACAATTATCAAAGGTTGAACCTGAGCATTGCCTACGTATCCCTTTGCAAGGAATCAAACCAGCGTAGTTCAAGGGCAAGGTATGCAAGAAACATAACTTATGATCATGCAATGAAACAATGCAATGAAGCAAGAATGTAAATAACAAACGACAAAATAATGCTATAAACAAAAGCAGGTATGTAACGTTTGAACGAAAGTAGAACAACTCAAGCCGCGTCTCACATGGAACGAGGTAAGTAAACAAACACAAGGACAAAGAAAGTGCGAACCAAACCAAGTCCCGTGTAGGAAAAATACCAACCTACCTACGTCTCACATAAGGAAGGTGAAGGACAATGCAAACATCGGGTGCACCCAAGTTTAACTGAAGAACTCGAGATCCTAACATGTCTCATGCGAAAATAGGAAAGGCAGTGTGAACAGATAGGCACACCTGTAGTTTTTAACTAAGGAAAACAACAATCCCAATCGTCTCCGCGAAATGAGGGAAGGTGGCCTGAACAAACAGGTGCACCCGCTATTTTTAACCAAGTTGAACAATCCTAATGTGTCTCACGTAAGAGGAGGAAAGGATGGTGTGAACAAACAGGCGTACCTATTGTTTTTAATCGACTTGAACAATCATAACGCATCTCACGCGAAAAGAGGAAAGGATGGTGTGAACAAACAGGCGCGCCTGCTATTTTTAACCGACTTGAACAATCCTAACGCGTCTCACACGAAAGGAGGAAAAGATGGTGTGAACAAATAGGAGCACCTGCTATTTGTAATCGACTAAAACAATCCTAACGCGTTGCATGTGAAAGGATGAGAGGTGGTGTGAACACTAGGCACACCCAATGTTTTTAACTGAGAAAAACAATCCTAACGCGTCGCACGTGAAAGGAGGAGAGGTGGTGTGAACACCGGGCATGCCCAATGTTTTTAACCGAGAAAAATGATCCCAACGCATCGCATGCAAAAGGAGGAGGTGGTGTGAACACTGGACACGCCTGATGTTTTTAACAAAGAAAAATGATCCCAACGCGTTGTACGCGAAATGAGGAGGAATTTGGATAAACGAAAGAGCAAATAGATTTTTAACACTTGGTAAAGCGCAAATTATCTCATCTTGGAGAAGGCCTCGGAAAATGAAACCCACAGAAATAACTCAAATCAAGGTACAAGGCGAAAACACGAATTTGATGAAAATTCGACCATGAATTTCAACAAACCAAACAAAGCTTCATAAAAGCAAGACAATCAAAACAATCTTCGATTTTTTTTCTCCAGCAAATGGGCCTAATATACAATCCCTGAAAGAAGAACATGCAACGCGATGCGCGAAATCCAGAAACCGATATAAAACAAATATACAGACCACATTATGAATTTGAAACAAATAAAAACAACAAAACAACTAAATGAAATAATGAAACAATTTACAAAATAAAGCAACAAAACAAAACCAGAAAAGGAAAAACAAAACTCTCTCTTCTTCCTTATTTCCTTTGTTTTCTTTTTCTTTTTTTCCTTTCTTTTCATTGTTTTTTTTTTTTGCTCTCTATTTTTTTTTTTACACCTTCCCATAACCAAACCGAGGCCCAACACTAAGATATATTGAGATAAAAAAATTTGAACAAGGTTGCATTTGAAGGTATTTGGCGTATGCAATCTGACAGGGCTCAATAGTGCAGTAGGATCACAATGGCGATGGGATAGAATCGGTAAAACCACGACCGTGGTTGATTTAAAACAATTTGGGCCCTTCATTTCACACACACCCATCTCTAAAAAACTTCTCCCTCTCTCTCTAGGATCCTCCTCTCTTTAGATTTTTCCCCCCTTGCATTACCCAATAGTTCTTGTGAAATTTTCTTTGAAAACCCTCCTAATCCTTTACCTTTTGGACCGATTAAAATTTGATTTGGTTGAGTTTTGGGTTTCTCTTTGTTTTTTGGCTCATTCTCACAATTTTCCTTGCGATTTCCTTTACCCCCTCTTGATTTTCAACTTTTTCTTTATTTTCTCTCTCCTAGGGCTTGGATTTGGGATTTTTCACCTAATCTCACTCACCCACACATTTTTCTTCATTTTTCCTTACTTTCCTCACTTTGCCTCCATGGCTAGCGGTGAACTCCCTATCTCCGATGCTGTTATTGATATTGGAGCCGTCCTAGGTGAGAACATTGAGGCGGAGGATGTCTTCCCTCTTATTCTTGAGCCAGAGTTGCCTCCCCTTGCTGAGAGACCATTTGATGTAGCAACCTACCAGCCACGTACATACACTCTGACCCTAAGCGGTATTTTACAATTTGAGGGCCTTATTCCGGGGATTGACGAGGACATCCTACTGTGGGAGCCCACCGAGCATTTGTTGTTGATGCCCTCCTGATGAACTATTCCTTTCTTGTTTGAACATATTTGAATTCCTTTCAAGGTACTGCAGATACTGACAACATTCCCATACTGCAGGTGATGGCTAGGAGGATTAGAGGTTACAGGTCTATTTCTAGCCCCAAGCACTGGTACAAGAGGCTCCCTGCGGAGGTTCATGCATTAGTCGACCAGTGGCCGGGGCCTTACACTGGGGTAGTGCGAGATGAGGGCTGGCCCATTTCTACATGAGGCCCTGGTGGAGCAATGGTGGGATACCACAGACTCGTTTCACTTCTCGTTGATCGGGGAGATGACTTTGACCCCGTATGATTTCGCGATGCTCACTGGCCTATGGGTCAAAGTTGGCAGACCGATCCCCTTCAATCTGATATGGCACAGTGGAGGGCCGCACAGCTTCACTTCCTTGGAGCGATCCCAGACACTACCAATCTTGGGATGGTGAGGTACAGTTGGTTCTCAGAGCATTTTTCTGATCTTCAGCCAGCAACTCCGGAGGAGGTTGCCCAATATGCTCGTAGATTTCTTCTGTGTCTCTGCAGTACTACAAAATACCGTGAGGCTTTATCTCTTGAGAGCACTAGTGCATCTGCAGTGGGTGGGAGAGTATGGTAGGGTGGTGCTGGCAGCCACCTGTCTTTGCTACATAAGCTCTACATCTCGCCCTTGGCCAGAACTTATAGCGATTCTTGGAGAGTTTGGGACATACACCTCACACTTCTTCTTTCTGTTTGGCTTTACAGTTCTTGTTTATATCTGCTTATCTGCTCAGTCCATAACTGCTTATCTACTTTCTTGTAGCTATGGGTTTACACATATTTCATCTCTCTTGCTGCGGTTCCAGTGCAACCACTTGAGTTGTCAGTACCCCGCTTTCGATACTACAACTCTTAATTTGAGCGTCGCTGGCGCATAGATCGAGATTTCCCTTATTTCTACCATTCCTTTGACACTATCACTGCAGATCGGGTAACAATACTAGCCTTTAACTTTTACATATTGTTTGTATACTACACTGTTTCCATATTGTTGTTTCCGTACTACACTGTTTTCATGCTGTTGTTTCCATACTGCACTGTCATTCTCATACTATTTATACTCCTAACATCGGCCACATGCTTTGCATATTTTGTTCACAAGTTGACTAGCACCCTGGGCGGGCATCCCCCAAGCTTCGTGGGTGATTTGTGTTGTTGCATGGAAGGCCTCCACCATGCGAATCCTTTTCGAGGGCCTTTTTGGCAGGGCATACTACTTGGGAGAGCGATTCCTCCGCCAGACCCGAGGCCATGCTGATCCCGATGTTCCACATCATCCTCTTTCCAGTATGAGGATTGTGGATGAGCTTCACGATGGACCTTTGATCAATCACTTGATGAGGGAAAGGATGGTGACAGATACCATGAGGCCTGCGACTTCGTTGCATTCTTATAGACCCGGGTGATGGCACCTTTTCCTAGAGGTGTGGCTCGCGTAGTTCCTGAGGCCGTCGCCACTGCTACTAGAGGTGTCCCTGCTGCAGCAACCTACGTACCTCCCGAGGCTCCCTGCAATTCCTGGGCTTCTTGCAATTCCTGCCGAGGTCATATACATGCGTCCAGATGAATACTCGAGCAGATCCCTCTTGAGCATATTTGTCACGACCCAAACCCACCTCTATAGGTTTCGCGTTGTAACCGGCCAGTAATCCTTGGATTATCAAAGGCCTCTTAAGAGAATAACATATAATTAGGTGATGCGGAAGCAAATATACTAAATATAGATAATCCATAGAGCTGTGCAGACATCTATGGGACGAAAATTTGAAACCTTATAAAATATACACATAAGATGTCACGTCCATATAAGTCTTGCAACACCATGTGAGCATCATCAAAAGAGACTTAGCCCAGTATATAGATATCAAAATAAGACAAAACATAAACATTCTTAACATGATACACGAAATAACTCTTGACGTAGCCCACAAATTCGACTTCTAGACACGGGAACCTCTCTGAGAGGCATGGTGGCTGGTTGACCCCTAAACTTCCAAGCAGCAGCTTAGGCCTGGTCACACGTTTGCTCACCTACATACATAATATAAATAGTGAGCGGGAGCCCAGTGAATAAGAACAGAGTGAATGATGTCCATACCAGATTCAGAAATTAGAATTTAGATTCATAAACAGATTTATATACATATTCATATTCATATTCATATTCTTGTTCAAATTATATACAGAAATCAGAGTTCATGCTTAATCATACAGGGTATGTCCATTAGCGCTAACAGAACAGATATAGAACAAATACAGAACATATGGTGGTTATGAGTAACCAGTTCCAAAAAGGAACCTTTGGATCCGGGTAACAAATGATAGATATGCTGAGCTCCATGATGGAGCCTCTGGTATGGGTAATAGAGTGCAGGCATAATAAGTTCCATAATGGAACCTCCGATACTAGGTAACAGCTAACAAATATCACATGATGCTAAGGATGTCACGAATACATTGTTAGAATTTGAACAATCATTCATTGTATAGAACACATCGTTTCAGAAACAGATCTTAATTCATCATATAGAAAATAAATAAAGTTGAACATAGCTTTACTAAATTATTACTTATAGGTGGCTCTGGGTGCAAACAGACAGAGCAGACTAATCAAACGGTTTGCGGTACGTGACCTACATCAACACATAACATACACATTTGAAACACACGCTCGGAATATACTTAACTCATTACGTTATGTTCTTAATGTGTTTCTATGTTTTACCCTCATTATTATGTCTTAATCATGGCCTAGGAATGCTTAAGGTGCAATGAAGATGCCAAATTATGTTGTTCAACATTTAGGCAAATTTGTTGAAATAAGGTCCTCGCTTGAGCACCACTTCCTTTGCTCGAGCGGAGGTTAAAAAATGTAAGTTCTCGCTCGAGCGCAACTTCGATCGCTCGAGCGGTCTGTAAACTTTGTAAAAGTACTGGTTGTGTGATTTTGTCGCTCAACGCACGCTCGAGCATGAGACTCAGGTCCTCGCTTGAGCACAACTCTTGTCGCTCGAGCGGTCTGCAAAAACATGAAACTTCTGGGAGCTTGCATTTCATGCTCGAGCGAACTTCTGGTCACTCGAGCGGAAGTACAAAACCTGAGTAGTCACTCAGCGTGGGTTACGTCTCGGCGGAGAGGTCAGTGCAGAATTTCCAAATTCACCTCCAAGCTACAAAACTCAAATTCAATGCATAAATACTCATCCTTTTGGACCAAAAACTCAAGGAATCATATGTAAACTTGGAAAACATTAGAAATTCTAAATCATTTCTCAAAATAAAGCCCAAAGACTTGCCAATTGTGCAAAATAAAACCTAATTCTAAGAAAACAAAACATACATGTTTTGCCTTGTCTTCAAAACTTCCAAAACATGATCTAATGGCACAAAATGACATGAAACTTGATGAATTCTCAAAACTAAGGTGAATTAGTAACATGCATGAGGAAATTCTTGGAAAACAACTTTAAAATGTTATGAAATATGCATGCATGCATGGTTTGAGTTCATTTCTTCAATTCTAACTCAATTCTTGTATCATCAACTTAATTCTTGAGTTAATGTCCTACACATCATAATTGTACAATCTAAGAGTTGAATTCTTACCTAGGCTTCCCAAGACATGTGCTAGAGGCTTAATTCTTGAGTTTCCAAATCCAATGCCTTCAATTTCTAGCAAAATCCTTCCAATCTCAAGTATTGATATCAAACTCTCACTCTTGATCTCTTTCTTCCTCTCTCTCACATTTTATAGGCTCAAAATGATGAGTAGAAGGTGACTCAAAGGGGTGTATAAGCCTTTTATAAGCTTGGTTAAAAAATTAACCAATTAAGCTTACCACTAATCAAATAAGTATCAATTATTCTAATTATTTAGATTCGAATCAATTTCAACGAAACCTATCGCAATGTTTTAAAAATTCAAACTAACACATATACCAAGTCAATTTCTAGATTCGATGCTGATAAGGCCTTCAATTCGTAGAACAAAACAGAAATAGAAATAGATATTCCTACTGCTGACAGATATAAACACAAATAATGCAATGCACATGCAATTAATTTAGAATTTCCTCTTAATTAGTCATTAGGCATAATTAATCATGGTTAATAAGCTAATCATAGGTCGGGGTTGTTACAGTCTTCCCCCCCTTAAAGAGTTTGGTTCTCCAAACTTGGATTACCTTTATTTTGGAAGAATACCAGATCCAAAGGGAACAATTCAAGGTATCTCCTCATCATATCTTCCTCCGTTTCCCAAGTTGCATAAGTTCCTCCATGGTTTTGCCAATCAACCTTCACCAATGGGATTTCTTTGTTCCTTAGTCTTTTGATTCAGCAATTAACAATCTGTACTGGCTTCTCCTCATATGTGTAATCATCTTTCAAAAGCACATGTGTTAGTTCAATGACACGTAACGGATCTCGTAGATAATCCCGAAGTATGGAGACGTGGAAAACATTATGCACATGTTCCATGACCCACGGTAAGGCTATCCGATACGTCACTAGGTTAATCTTTTCAAGGATGTCGTATGGTCCAACATATCTTGGTGCCAACTTGCCTTTTACTCCAAACCGCGTCTGGCCCTTCATCGGAGTTACTTTGATAAACACGTGATCCCCGAATTCATATTCCTTATCTCTTCTTCGGACATCCACATAACTCTTTTGGCGACTTTATGCAGTTTTCAATCTTTGTTGAATCAATTTCACATTTTCCGTTGTTTTTTGCACAAGTTCGGGTCCCAACAAAGGTCTATCACCTACTTCAGCCCAACAGATCGTAGAACGACATTTCTTACCATACAAAGCTTCATAAGGGGCGATACCGATACTCAAATGGTAGCTATTATTATGCACAAATTCAACCAATGATAAGTAGGTCTCCTAATTGCCTTGAAAGTCTAACACACACATCCATAACATGTTTTCCAATGTTTGAATGGTCCATTCAAATTGGCGATCTGTCTATGGGTGATAAGCACTGCTTAATCTCAACTCAATCCCTAAAGCTTGTTATAAACTCTGCTAGAATCTTGAAGTAAACTTGGGATCTCCGTCAGATACTATGGACACTGGAACTCCGTGTAATTTCACAATCTCATTGACATATAAATTAGCCAACTTATCTGCATTATACAAAGATTTGTGGGTAAAAAGTGGCGATTTAATTAAACGATTAACAATGACCCAAATAGAATCCATACCTCGAGAAGAGTGAAGTAGTTTGACAATGAAATCCATAGCAATATGCTCCCACTTCCATTCTGGTGTTAAAAGCGACTGAAGTAATTCGGTGGGTCATTGATGTTCAGTTTTAACTTGTTGGCAATGTAAGTATCTAGCCACAAAGTCAGCAATACTTTTCTTCATTCCTGAACACCAAAAATTTTGTTTTAAGTTATGATACATCATTGTATTCCCCGGATGCATAGCAAACTTAGAATTGTGTGCTTCAGTTATAACACGCTTTCTCAAATCAGAATAATTTGGTACACAAAGTCTATTCTGGAACTTCAACACATTATTCTCAAGCGCAAATCTCGGCCTAGGTTTTGAGTCAAATTCTTCCACAATCTTTTTCAAGAATGCATCTTCTAGTTGTTTCTCTCTAATCTCTTCAATGATTGCAGGCTGAGCAGAAATAGTGGCTAAGATCCCGCCCTGTTCACGTAACACAATTTCAATCTCATCATTTTCCAAGTCACATAACAACTCTCTCTGACTGGTGAGCAAACATGACAGATTGGCAATGGATTTCCGGCTTAAAGCATCTGCAACGGTATTGGCTTTCCTTGGATTATATAAAATTTGCAAATCATAGTCTTTTATTAATTCAAGCCACCGTCTCTGTCTCGTGTTCAATTCTTTCTGCGTAAAGAAATATTTCAAACTTTGATGGTCGATATGCACCTCGCAAGTCATACCATACAGATAGTGGCGCCAAATTTTTAGAGCAAACACCACAGCGGCTAATTCAAGGTCATGCGTTGGATAGTTCTTTTCATGCGGTCGAAGTTGCCAAGAAGCATATGCAATTATTTTCCCATTCTGCATTAACACACACCCAAGTCTTTGTAGGAAGCATCACTATAGATCTAGAACCTATCGGTTCTGTTGGGCAACGTCAGAATTGGTGCAATGACTAATCTAGCCTTCAGTTCCTGGAAGGCTGATTCCCTCTGATCAGTCCAATCAAATGGTACATTTTTTTGTGTTAGCTATGTTAATGGCATAGCAAGTTTTGAAAAGTTTTCCACGAATCTGCGATAACAACCTGCAAGTCCCAAAAAGCTTTGGATTTTTGACACATTAGTTGGTCTTGACTAGTTTACAATGGCTTCAATTTTTTGTGGATCCACTGATATGCCGTCTTTGCTGATTACATGCCCCAGAAATGTAAAACTGTCAAGCCAAAATTCACATTTGAAAATTTTTGCATACAATTTCTTTTCTCTTAGGGTTTGTAAGGCAATCCTCAGATGTTTTTTATGTTCTTCTCTGCTTTTGGAGTAAATCAATATATCCTCAATAAAGACAACAATAAATTCATTCAGAAATTGTTTGAACACTCTATTTATTAAATCCATGAATGCCGCAGGTGCATTCGTTACCCTAAATGGCATTACCAAAAATTCATAGTGCCCATATCTAGTTCTAAATGCCGTTTTCTCTATGTCTTCTGCCTTGACCTTTAATTGGTGATACCCAGATCTAAGGTCAATTTTAAGCTACTTGGGCTCCACAGGTTGGTCAAATAAGTCATCTATTCGGGATAATGGATATTTGTTCTTAACAGTTACTTTGTTCAATTCCCGGTTGTCTATGCACAGCTTCAAAGATCCATATTTCTTTTTGACAAATAAAACTAGAGCACTCCATGGTGAAGTGCTCGGGCGGATGAATTTCTTGTCTAAGAGTTCTTGGAGCTGAGTTTTCAATTCTTTAAATTCAGAAGTTGACATTTGGTATGGAGTTTTAGAAATTGGCTGTGTTCTGGGTATTACATTAATGGTAAATTCAATCTCTCTATCAATTAAGTCCCTTGGCAATTCATTCGAAAACACATCAGAAAATTCACAAACAATAGGAAAGGCTTCCACATTAGGACTAGCAGAATTCTCAGTCAAAACACAACACACATAGCCTCTACATCCCTTCCTAAGCAATTTAACAGCTTTCATGGCAGAAATCAAGTATGGGGGATGAACTACCCCATTCCTAACAAACACAAACTTCGGTAACCCGGGTGGATGAAATACAACAGATTTATTCACACAGTCAATAGATGCATAGTACTTCGTTAACCAGTCCATACCCAATATGCAGTCAAAATGATCAATTCCCAAAGGCAATAAGTCAACATATAATGTCATGCCACCAATCACAATGTCACATGTTGGATAAACATATGCGCATACCATAGGGCTTTTCGGATAGTGTGAATCTGAGATAAAAATTAATTCATAGGTTCTAATGGTCGAGTTAATTTTTGAGAGAAAGTATCTTGATCTGAAAGAATCGTGAAATTAGAATCTATCGGTATACATACATTTTGAGAACAAATAGGAGTATACGACACTCTGACCGGTGTTACATGCGTCACCGAGACACTAGTGTGACGCCCCAATTTTTCTTTTGGAACATCATAAAATTTAAATAACAAACAACTTACTAAATAAAAATTTTAACAACTAATTAGGGAAATTTAGATTTTCACATAGTCAAAGCTTAACAACTAAATTACGAGTCCACATACAATATTACAACAACTTTATAACATTCGTGATTACTAATACCAAGGATAATAAAATTTTATTTCGATAGAGTCTTGACTTTAAGTTTGCTAAGGTTCAAAGTTAGTAGCAGCTCCAAATTCAGCCTCAGTCCCTTCTTTGACATAATCTGGCATGAAACGCCAAAGCAACAAAATATATACCATGAGTTTTGCAACACGATGAAAACGTAACCAACATACCATTCTTCTTAAGAAAATAATCAAATCATGACAATTAAAATAATGGTAAAATTCAATAGCATGATAAATGTAACAACCATTATAATAATTTTGACAATTTTAATAGTTTAGGTGACACTCAAAATCTCACCAAAGAGATTTTCTTACTAACCACTAATTCATGGCCACGGTTAATTTGGAAACCCCCCATTGGTCAAATATTAAAGAACTACCAAAGATGCTCACACCCGGAGTTATATACCCAAAATGTGGCATCCATGGTCTGCCCCAAAGGAACGGTTTGTCAGGGGTATGTAATCTCCTTGCGTGCCACTCGCACATCCACCCTTATTCTAAAACCAAATATCGATAAGGGTTCAAATAAGTCTCGTGCCATCTTAGGATTTTGCGACACAATTTACGTAAAAATTATTAAAAACCAGGGCTCACCCTGAACAACCGGTATTAACTCTCAATTGTTAACTTTGAATAAGCTGTTAATCATTTCAGTTGGTTTTTATATTAATCACAAATAATTCCAATTTTATTCATCGATAATGTTGTACCAACTCATGAAAATTCCCAACATAAAATGTTACACATGTCACCAAAAATAAATCAATGTACAAAATTTAAATAAACAATTAATTTACACCATGGTATGAAATATTAATGTAGATACCAAAAAGAAATAAATCATAATCACACACATACATAGATTTTTAATCTACAAGATTAGACTAACACAATATTAACTTTTAGTCCAAATAAACAATTGAAGAGACAATTTTTGATACCTCCTGAATCTACCAAAATTTTTAGAATGTATATCTCATGAGATAAAATTATAAATAAATTACTTATACAACTCTAAAATTCATACAAATCTACAGAATACTCAATAAACATGTTATGGTCATTTTTTAGAAAGCATTTTCCAAAAATAAATTATAAATAATTCTTAAAAATTCCAAGAAGGTTTATGACACAGATTTATCATATTTTCTTAAATTAATTCCATACTTAAATTTATAAATCAATTCCGTAATCTAAAAATTTATTATGAAACTAGACTTCTCAAATTTCATTTTTGTTTAGAAATTACCAGATTTGGTTTAATATAAAAATTTTAATGATTTTTCAAACACATAGTAAAATCTGTCTATAGCTCCAGATTTGGTTTAAAATCTGTATAAATTTGTACAAAACTCCATAATTGTTGCAAAAATGCATGGATGAAGTAAAAATCATTATAAACAACTTTGTAGAAGAAATCATCTTATTTTAGTCCAAATAAACAATTGAAGAGATAATTTTTGATTTCTCTTGAATCTGCCAAAATTTTTAGAATGTATATCTCGTAGATAAAATTATAAATAAATTACTTATACAACTACAAAATTCATACAAATCTACAGAATACTCAATAAACATGTTATGGTCATTTTTTAGAAAGCATTTTCCAAAAATAAATTATAAATAATTGTTAAAAATTCCAAGAAAGTTTATAACACAGATTTATCACATTTTCTTAAATTAATTCCATACTTAAATTTATAAATCAATTCCATAATATAAAAATTTATTATGAAACTAGACTTCTCAAATTTTATTTTTTGTTTAGAAATTACCAGATTTGGTTTAATATAAAATTTTTAATGATTTTTCAAACACATAGTAAAATCTGCATATAGCTCCAGATTTGGTTAAAAATTTGTATAAATTTGTACAAAACTCCATAATTGTTGCAAAAATGCATGGATGAATTAAACATCATTCTAAACAACTTTATAGAAGAAATAATATTCAAATTTTGAGTATAAAATTGTCTAAAAATTCGTACAATTTTTTTGACAGATTTAAGAACCAAATAAATTATTCAATCATCTCTTTAATGGTATAAACTACACATGCAAGCCTATTTCCACACTAATATCATGACTTTAAGACTATCAATATCTTCAAATATTTGATATACACATCACAAAATTTACATACATATAAATAAAAATTTTATCTATAAATTTAGTCATTTTATCATATGAATATAATTTGAAAATTTTAACAATTAAAAAAAATGAGAGGGTTGAGAGGGTTTTCTTACTTAGTTGTAGGATTGCATTGGAATAGTGAAATGGTAGGAAAATATGCAACCTGAATCTCCCACTCTTCTTCTTCTCCTATTGCTTTGTTGTTCATAGAATTTTCTTCCTCCCCCCTCCCTTTTTTTTTTGCGCCTCTATTCTCCTTATTGATCTGGAGGAGTATTATGCCTATGTATATATATAATCATGTTGAGCCTTTCCCCCACCCCCCTCTCTCTCTCTCTCTCTCTCTGTCTCTCCCTCTTTATCTTCATTCTATGGAATCACTTTCTCTCAATTCCAAGAGCATAATGAGCTCTTCTTCCCTATATTAACATGCAAACAAACATGTGGCACAGTTGCCACCGAAAGTCTGCAATTTTTTTTTTTTTATATTTGTGTATTTGTGTGAGTTGCTTAAAATTGATACACTAAGATTTTTAACTAAGGTATTTAGTAAGAAAAATTATCATGTTGAATCCTAATTAAAATAATTTATAAACAATAAATATTAAATACCCACAAAATTATTATTCTTAATAATGTCTTTGTTAGTGAGTGAATTGGGTTAATTTAAAACTAACTTTAACACTATTATATATTTTAGATAGACTCTGAATAAAATTTGTTAATTAATTAATTAATTAATTAATTTTCTTTTAAGACTAATTAAATGCGGGTTTTCACAACTAGTGCAAAAACTCGGCCTTGTCTTAAGGTTTCTCTCTCAGTGTTAGCTTTCGTATTTGTTCTGGTTGTAGAGGCGAATCCAGCTGAACTTGCTGCAGGACAGTCAGCATTATCAGATCTAAGTGGGCAATCTCTCACTACATGACCCGTCTTGCCACACTAGAAACAAGCACCAAATGCACGGTAACATACATCCCGATGTTTCCTTCCACAATCAGGACAATCTGGTATGAACCCACTACTTTGACTTGAGCTACTTGTAAACCTTGTGTTTTGTTTCTTGCTTACAAAAGAACGGCCTTTCCTGAAACCATACCCAAACCTTTTACCCTTCTATTCTATTATTGGCGCTTTAACTTGTTTCTTTGCTGCTAGATTGACTTCTGCTAGTAATGCCCTATCAAGCACGTCCACATACGTAGGTAGTTTTAGGACACGTACCCCGATCAAATATATATAAATCCAATCCACCCTCAAATTTATGAGCTTTCTTGTAGTCCGTATCTACCATATGAGGAGCAAACCGAGCTAATTCAGTAAATTTGGCTTCATATTTGGCTACTGACATCTTGCCTTATTTGAGTTGTTGGAATTCAGAAACTTTTTGGTCTCCAAAGCACTGGGGAAAGTACTTGTCATAGAAGATCGCATTAAATTGAGCCCATGTCATATTCTCATTACTATTTTGGATCAATAACCACCATCTCCGGGTTTCATCTTTCAGAGTGTAGGTGGCCAAAAGAACTTTCTGCATCTCACAATAGGGAAACACTTCGAATAATTTCTTTATTTCCAACACCCATGTTTCAGCCTTTAATGGTTCAATACCTCTCAAGACAGTTGGCGGTTTCATCTTCATGAATTTCTAAGTCAAGTTGATTATATCATTATTGTCTAGCTCATTTTGGGCTAGTGGAGGTGGTGGGTTGTTGCCTCTGTTATTGTATCATTATACATTAGAGTTGTAAGCATTTGTTTCATACGACTCATGCGAGCCTTCGACGATTCACTTGTATTATTATTTCTTGCATTTCTATGATGCTATAGAGAGACAAGGTAATAATAAACATAGGAATAATCTTGTTCATTTATTTCAATTTCATTTATTTAGGTTCAAATTAGGTTTTCACATTTATAAAAATTATCAAACATTCACACATGCAGATGAAATGTCCCTACTTCTTTTCTAGGATATCCTATAGCTCCTATGGACTCATGTGTGCGGTATAACATGTGCTCTGATACCACTCTGTCATGACCCAAACCCGCCCCTATAGGTTTAGCGTTGTAACCGGCCAGTAATCTTTGGATTACCAAAGGCCTCTTAACAGAATAACATATAATTAAGGATTGCGAAAGCAAACATACTAAATATACATAGTCCATAGAGCTATGCAGACATATATAGGATGGAAATTTGAAACCTTATAAAATATACACATAAGATGTCATGTCCATATAAGTCTTGCAACACCGTGCAAGCGTTATCAAAAGAGACTTAGCCCAGTATACAGATATCAAAATAAGACAAAACATAAACGTTCTTAACATGATACACAAAATAACTCTTGACATGGCCCACAAATTTGACTTTTAGACACGGGAACCTCTCTGAGAAGCACGGTGGCTGGCTGACCCAAAAACTTCCAAGTAACAGCCTAGGTCTGGTCACATGCCTGCTCACCTACATACATAATATAAATAGTGAGCGGGAGCCTAGTGAATAAGAACAGAGTAAAGGCTTTTAATGAATGATATCCATACCAGATTCAAAAATCAGAATTCAGATTTATATACATATTTATATTCATATTTTTGTTCAAATCATATACAGAAATCAGAGTTCATGCTTAATCATACGTGCTACATCCATTAGCACTAACAAAAGCAGAATCTGAGATGAGATCACGAGAACATATAGTAATTATAGTGTCGGTTCCATAAAGGAATCCCTAGATCCGGGTAACAGAGTGCAGACATAATAAGTTCCATAATGGAACCTCCGATACCGAGTAACAACTAACAGATATCACATGATGCAAAAAATGCCACGAATATATTGTTAGAAATTAGACAATCATTCATTGTATAGAACACATCATTTAAGAAAATAGATCTTAATTCATCATACATAAAATAAATAAAGTTAAACATAGCTTTACTAAGTTATTACTCACAAATGACTCCGGGTGCGTACAGATAGAGCAGACTAATCAAACGGTTTGCGGCGCGTGACCCACATCAACATATACTTAACTCATTACATTCTGTTCTTAGTGTGTTTCTACGTTTTAACCTCATTATTATGTCTTAATCATGACCTAGGAATGCTTAAGGTGCAATGAGGATGCCAAATTATGTTGTTTAACACTTAGGCAAATTTGTTGAAAATAGGGTCCCTGTTCGAGCGCCACTTCTTTCGCTCGAGCGGAGGTTAAAAAATGTAAGTTCTCGCTCGAGCGGTCTGTAAACTCTACAAAAGTACTGGTTGTGTGATTTTTTCGCTTGACGTACGTTCGATGGTCGTTCAAGTGTAAGACTCAGGTCCTCGCTCGAACGCAACTCTTATCGCTCGAGTGGTTTGTAAAAACATAAAACTTCTGGGATCTTGCATTTCATGCTCGAGCGAACTTCTGGTCGCTCCAACGGAAGTGCAAGATCACAGAGTGGTAGCTCGAGTCACAGTTACGCTCGAGCGGAGAAGTCGAATTCTGGAATTTCCAAATTCACCTCCAAGCTACAAAACTCGAATTCAATGCATCAAAACTCATCCTTTTGGGCCAAAAACTCGAGGAATCATATGTGAACTTGGAAAACATTAGAAATTCTAAATCATTTCGCAAAATCAAAGCCCAAAGACTTGCCAATTGTGCAAAACAAAACCCAATTCTAAGAAAACATAACATGCATGTTTTGCCTTGACTTCAAAACTTCCAAAACATGATCTAATGACACAAAATGACATGAAACTTAATGAATTCTCAAAACTAAGGTGAATTAGTAACATGCATGAGGAAATTCTTGGAAAACAACTTCAAAATGTTATGAAATATGTATGCATGCATGGTTTGAGTTCATTTCTTCAATTCTAACTCAATTCTTGTATCATCAACAATTATTCAGAGTTCATGTCCTACACATCATAATTGTACCATCTAAGGGTTGAATTCTTACCTAGGCTTCTCAAGATGTGTGCTAGAGGCTTAATTCTTGAGTTTCCAAGTCCAATGTCTTCAATTTCTAGCAAAATCCTCCATATCTCAAGTGTTGATATCAAACTCTCACTCTTGATCTCTTTCTTCCTCTCTCTCATGTTGTATAGGCTCAAAATGATAAGTAGAAGGTGACTTAAAATGGTATATAAGCCTTTTATAGGCTTGGTTAAAAAATTAATTAATTAAGCTTACCACTAATTAAATGAGTATCAATTATTCTAATTATTTCGCTCCGAATCGAATTTCAATTAAACCTACCACAATGTTCTAAAAATTCCAACTAACACATATACCCAACTCAATTTCTTGATCGGATGCTGATAAGGCCTTCAATTCGTAGAACAAAACAGAAACAGAAATAGATATTCCTACTGCTAACAGATATAAACACAAATAATGCAATGCACATGCAATTAATTCAGAATTTCCTCTTAATTAGTCATTAGGCATAATTAATCAAGGTTAATTAGCTAATCATAGGTCAGGGTTGTTACAATATTAAGGAGAGGGACCGCAGGCTGGTGATCGCTCCTGGCATTGAGCAAGTACACACTTATTTATACATACTTATTTATACTTTTGCCCACTATGCTTTACTACCCTGTTCCACTACACTCAACTCTCCATTATTTTACAGGTGCCCGGGTGTATGCTGATGACCTCCTCCGGGCGATTGATCGACTACTCCTCATAGTGCGAAGGAAATAGACTACTTTGGCCACTAACAGGATTAAGGTATTATTTATCACTAGTTCATTATTGTTGCCATACTGCCTATACTCTTGTTAGTCCATACTGTTACCTATACTCTTTTCAGCTTGAGCCGGCACCAGCAGCACCTGCAGGACCTCCCCCAGTTAGGTAGAGAGGGAGACGGGGCCCAGTGAAAGGCCAGGGATGGGCTGATCGGAGAAGAGGCCGAGTGAGGCTGCGCTCACTTTCTGAGGAGTCTTTTGACGGATCGATGACCCCTGAGGATGAAGGAGATGAGGTCGACTTACTGTCCAGCAGCCCCAGTGATGATAGTGATGCACCTCCTCTGCAGTCGATGAGGAAGAGGGCAAGGATGGAGTGATGATTTTGCTTTCTTGTCTTTTCTTTTGCTTTGTAGTTAGGAACTATGTAGCTTCAGATAGACCTATGTATTTTGTTTTTGAAGACTTTTCTTTTGTTTTTGCTTGTATAAAACAATGATCAGGTTCAGACCCTCTAGTTATAAAAAGAATATTTTACTCTTGCATATTGTGATATGTGATGAATGGATGGCACTGGCATGATAATCTTGTACAAGACTGTTAACAACTGTGAATGCTTGCTCTTGGCTGATTCTTGAATCGGATAACAACTTACAACTGGTCAAAATACAAAATACAACTCAATGACAGCAAAACAAAATGAAAACAACCTAAAAACACTAAACAACACTTAATACATACAAAACAAGACTCAAAACACAACTCCGGCACACCAAGGTGAGGACCTGCCCTCTCTGCAACTGCTCTGATCTAGGCAGCCATTGAGAGCTGGTCGGCTTTAAAAGTGATCTCGGTCAGTGCATTACAGCTGTCAAACACTGCTCATTCTCAAAGTCTATAAAAAGTGATCCCAAGCTGTTTTCCTGGCAGAACAAGAAAATTTTGATATTTTGCTGATGAAGATTCTTCTCAACAATAGGCTCTGAGACTGGATTGCGCTTTGGATCACAAGAAATATGTCCAACGCTCGAGAATTCCAAGCATTAATGGAATCCCAGTGTGACAAAGAAATTATGCCACAGCCCCATTTTGGCCATGCTCAGGCTTTGGGACGAATGTGTGGAATTCCATTATGCGAGGCTCGGTCCTTGGCTCATGATGGGGAATTAGACATTTCTAGTTTAGTTCATCGATTTTCTACCATTGGAGACAAGAGTGACCTCCTCTGGCGAGGTTACCGGCAACATTCTCTCTGCTTGTACCTGCTTGCGCAATTCCTTCTTGCCCCTAGTATCAGTACAGCTAGCATCCGGTTGATTGAAGTAGCCTAGTGTCTGACAGAGGGAAAAAACTGCATGGGCTTAGCATTGGCCGAAACCTTGATGGGTCTTGATGCTTTCCGTTGGCGAGAAACTACTCAGTTTGGAAGGAGTCCATTGCTTTTCTAGGTATCATTTCCCACCCCTCTTATTTATGATCCTTACGCCACTCAATACTCATTCTCTGTTTTCCTCTCTAGCCCTTTCCTTACTTTTGTCTCAACTTACATCTCTCTATTCTTTAATCTCTCTTCTTTTTCATCCCTTCCCATGTATGTTTGATGGATAAGCTAAAAGTGGTGGACCCTTGCCGTGAGCACTTAGCCTGAACTTACTTCTTTCGCTAACGACTTGTCGATTTCCCTTCAGAGGGGTTGTGGTGTGACTAGATGTGCAGTAGATCTGCAGCTGACATAACTTGGCATTGCCCATGGCTTAATTTAACTGAGATGAGTTACAGCATGTCCCATTAGCCAGACATATAGTTAATTGGCCTCACACATTGCGTGTTTTATTTCCCCTTCCAATTCAGACGCCAGTTTGGACATGATCAGACACGTCTAGATGAGAAGGTGGAATACCTGGCTTCATTTCTCATTCGTGGTTCACACTTGCCTCGGTACCTCACTGCTTGGTGGTCAAGGAGCTTCGGCCCTTGCCCGATTCACGCCTTTACGGTGAGTGTTTGGCTTGGCTTGAGAACGCAAAACAAGTTGAGCCATCTTTAGCTGTAGAAACTTCTACGAATGCATGCAGAAGACATAGAGCTTACCTGACTTAGTTGTGCCCCTAGTTTTACTACTTTGATCTTTCTTTTCAAGTTTGATGATGTAAAAGCAACTTTGATTTAATCAGAGAGTTGGAGAACGTACTTGTGCTGAAATCAATAAAATTAAAGTATGGCAATCTTGAAAATTTTCCTTTTGGTCCCAAAACGGTCCAAGTTGTAAAAAGGTAAAATTTCGAACAAAATCAACTTTTATTAAAACTCTTCAAAACAATTTTCGGAAATGGTCATTACCTGACACACTCAAAACCCATCCCCACGATGTACAGCCTCGAATCAACAGATCACGACCGCCCATAACTGCATCCGCCATATCGGCCCTTTTACCAACATAAAGATTACAACTGTGCTATATGATAATGGAAAAAGATGACTTGATCAAATATGAAAGAATAGAACAGTTGAATTAGAGACGATTACAGCCAAACTTTAGGATGAATTTATCTACATATCCCAAGGATAGGAATCAGGCCTTACGTAGTTCGGCTGGGGTCACTCGAGTATTAACTCTCTCCTTTTGCACTCTAATTTTTGCGAAAGTTGCCCTTTAGGATTTTCAACCTTGCAAGCTTAGTTTTTCTTTGTTTCTAATTTTTCATGCTCTAACTTTTGCCTAGGTCGCCCTTTCTAGTTTTTTAGCCTAGTGAGCCTCTTAGGGTAATATTTCTTCAACTTGTCCATGTTGATCGGCTGTGAAAACTCCAAGCCATCCAAATCCAGGAGAATAAGCGCCCCTCCTGACCAGATTGACTCAATGATATAAGGACCAGTCCAATTGGGTCTGAACTTGCCCCTAGGGTCATGGATGAGAGCCCGTTGTCTTTCAGTACCATGTCTCATTCCTTAAGATTTCTAGACTTGACCTTCTTATTAAAAGCCCTGGCAATTCTGTGTTGATAGCCCTGGACATGATACAATGCCTTAGTCTTCTTTCGTCAAATAGCATCAGTTCCTCAAATCTACTCTGTTGTTAATCTGCCTTCGCTATCTGACATTTGGCCATAACTCTCAACGACGACACTTCAATTTCAATTGGTAGAACAGCCTCTATCCCATAGACGAGAGAATAAGGGGTTGCCCCTGTTGATGTTCGGATTGAGGTTCTGTGGCCCCAGAGTGCGAATGACAATTTATCCAGCCAGTTCTTGTAGGTTTCTACCATCTTCTGCAAGATGTTTTTGATATTCTTGTTGAAGGCTTCAACAACTCCATTAGTCTGTGGTCTGTATATTGATGACTTATGAAAAGTCACGTTATATTTCTCAAGCAGATTCACTATCTCTTTATTGAAGCGGGAGCCATTATTTGATATGATCTCGTTCGGAACTCCATACAGACAGATGATGTTATTTCTAATGAACTTAGCTACATGCGATGCCTTCAATACAGAGTAAGAATGGGCCTCCACTCATTTCGTGAAGTAGTCAATCACCACTAGAATGAACTCATGCCTATTTGACCCCTTTGGCGAGACGACACCAATAACGTTAATTCCCTAGATTGAGAAAGGCCATGGCGAAGTCATGTTGTAAAGCTTTGACGGCGGCATGTTCATACGATTAGTATGGACTTGACATTTGTGGCATCGCTAAACAAAACCAATACAATCCTCCTTCATAGTTGACCAGTAGTAACCTTGTCTGAGAATCTTCTGGGTGAACATCACACCATTCATGTCCGTTCCGCACTCTCCTCTGTGCGTAGCCTCCATAAGACGCTTTGATTCCTCTTCTTCCACGCACAACTTGTGCATTCCCAGATGACCTCTTTTATACAGCTTACCTTCGCAAATAATAAATTGGACGGCCAGACGCTGTATTCCCCGTTTATATAGCTTACATTCGCAAATAATAAATTGGATACGTCTTTTTTTCCAGAAAGTTCCAAATATCGTAATACCAGGGTTTTTCGTCTTGTACTTCATCTATTGCGGCGATGATCTAGTAAGCAGGCGTGTATTTTTGCTCAATGATGATTGGACGCATCTTTACTCCCAGCAGAATGTCTACTATGGAAGATAGAGTTGCTAACGCATCAGTGAACCGGTTGCTCTCCCTTAACAAATGTGTAAACGTCAGTTTTTCAAACCTAGGAATCAGAATATCTAAGGCCTGATGATAAATCTTCATGTTCTCTTCTTTGACCTTCTAATCCCCGTTAGCTTGAGAGACAACCAAATTCAAATCTCCGATGACGTACAACCTTTTTGCCCTTAGTTCTAAGGTAGCTTCCAAACCAGCAATGCATGCCTTATATTCTGCTTCATTGTTGGACACTCAGAACCGGAGTTTGAACGCTAAGGATATATGGGAATCATCAGGTGCTATGAGCAATACACTTATCTCATAACCGTACTGATTAACTACCTCGTCAAAGTACATCGTCCACGTTTCCTCTTCTACATGCAGAATGTCTTCATCTGGGAACAGATATTCCACTACTTCATTTCCTTCTACCGGATGATCTGCCAGGAATCTCACCACAACTTTCCCTTTAACAGATTTGCGTGTAACATATTTGAGATCAAATTCGGAGAGAAGAAGCAACCAATGAGCTAGCCTACCCGTAAGCATTGGTTTTTCAAAGAGATATTTAATGGGATCTAATCTCGAAATCAAGATTACAAATGAGCTAACAAGTAGTGCCTCAACTTCCCAGTAGCCCATACTAGGGCTAGGCAAGCTTTCTCGAGGGAAGTGTAGCGGGTCTCGTAGTTTATCATCTTTTTGCTCAAGTAGTAGATAGCCTTCTCCACTTTGGCTTCAGATTCTTGAGCTAGCATGCACCCTATAGTCGAATTTGTCACTGACAAATATAGAATCAAAGGCTTTCCTAGCTCTGGTGGCAATAACATAGGTAGATTTTGCAAATACTGCTTGACCTGTTCAAAGCCAAACTGATAACGATTATCCTAGTGAAACTTCTTTTCCTTCTTCAAGAGGCCAAATAGTGGTTCACAAGTCAAGGTTAATTTAGAGATAAACTGTCTTATAAATTGCACTTTACCCAGAAAGCCCCGTACCTCCTTTTCAGTCCTTGGTCGTGGCATTTCTAAGATGGCCTTGATTTTGGATGGATCTACTTCAATTCTCCTTTGTGTGATTAGAAAACCCAGCATCTTCTCTGTCGTCACCCCAAAGGTGCACTTCTGAGGGTTCAGCCCCAATCTATACTCTTTGATCCGTTGAAAGAATTTCTCCGGTGCGATGTAATGGCCTTGTCGCTCTTTGGACTTGACAATCATGTCGTCCACGTACACCTCAACTTTTTTGTGGATTATGTCGTGCAGAATGGTGGTTGCAGCCCTCTGATAGGTAGCCCTAGCATTCTTCAACCCAAATGGCATGACTCGGTAATAGTAAGTGCCCCACGGAGTAATGAAAGCGGTCTTCTCCCTATCCTCTAGTGTCATCAAAATTTGGTTATACCCAAAAAACCCATCCATGAATGATAACAGTGTGTGGCAGGCGGTGAAGTCTACTAACTCATCAATATACAACAGAGTAAAGTCATCATTCAGGCTCGCTTTGTTCAGATCTCGAAAGTCAACACAGACTCTGATTCTGCCATCCTTCTTTGGAATCGGATCAATATTAGCCAAACACGTTGGATACTCATATACAAGTAAGAACCCTACCTCGATCTGTTTGGTAACCTCTTCTTTGATTTTCAATGCCTAGTCTAGGCAGACTTTGTGCAGTTTCTGCTTAACTGGTCGGGCCTTAGGGTCAAGAGGGATCCAGTGCTGTACAATCTCAGGATCGATTCCAGGCATGTCTTCATAGGACCACGCGAAAACATCTTTGAAATTTTTTAATAAAGCGATTAAATGCTCTCGTGCCTCCAAAGACAACGTGGACCCGATCTGGACCAAACGGGGATCCTTTTCGGTATCCACATTAATTGTAATGATTTCATTAGTACATGGCTTAACACGCCTCTCTTTCTCTTGGTTGACCAAAATTTTCAAAACTTGAGGAATTTCTTTCTCTTTGTTTAAGTCAAAAATTTGAAAATCAAGATCAGTACAACAAGCCACAGGCACAAAAAAAATAGGCAAAGTCTATTGCATTCCCATTCAACTAGTCCAGATCTTCAGTTACAATTGACCCCATAAAAAAACTAAAAGACGACCGGGACAGGACCTTGGTATCTGGGTTACCACTCCCGGAAATACTAGACTCAGATGAACTAGAATCTGACTCTAACTCCACAGACTAAGTGGGATCAGATTTGGACTCACTATCAGATTTAGAATTGCTGACGACGCCTTTCTCAAAGTTCCAGACACGATGTGGAGCCTCAGATGCGTCCATGATAAGATTGGAGAAATCCGTTGTTGGTTTATCCTCGATCATTGAGATAGTAAAACTATCCCCCAAGTTGACAGACTCAACTCCAACTAGGGGTGTGCGTGGTGCGGTTCAGGCAGTTTAAGAGTAAAATTACAAACCGAATAGCAGATTGACAAATTGCGGTTTGGGCGATTTTTGGCGGATTGGCGGATTGAAGAATATTTTAGCTAATTATCATACATTTGCATAATATATAACACTAATCTGTATAATATTTTTTAGATATATAACACAAAGTAATTTTACATAATATGTTTCATATATATAATTACTAATTTGTAATAAATTTCATATCTTAAATCTCTCTCACACTCATTTTTACATCGATATTTCATTGAAAATTAAAAAATATATATGTATTAACTATAGTGGAGTAGAGCGGTTCGGTTGGCGGATTATAAATTTTAAAATTTAAACCGCGGCTAGCGGTTAGAGCGGTGTGGTTTTAGCGGATTAGCCGGTATTTTGCACAGCCCTAGCTCCAACAGTAGAACTTTCCAGTAGATTAGCCAGCACTTTTCCCAACAACTCTTCTTCTTCAAAATCCAAACTTGTTGTCTTGCCTTGATCTATGTTAGGGCTCAGGTCTGTCTGCTCATCCTCCTCTTCTGGTAACCAATGTCCGAAGAAGATCTCAAACCCCGGATACCTTGTCTTTGTTTCCTGGTCAAACCAAGGCTCTAGAAATCCATAGAAGGGGAAGTCTTCTTTTTGGCTGACAAAATGTCCATTCAAGGTTCCCCATATTGGTTTGGGAACTAACTCGTATTGCCACTTAGTCCTCTTTGCTCTCAGCCTTCCTTGCAACTTCTCCCATTTTCTTTGCCAATCTATAACGGTAGGTTTGTATCCTAGCCCAAAAGCGTGGGGGTTGTGACTCATCTCCTTGGCAACTGTACCTCTCTGCCGACTACTTCTGTCTAGTCCTAATCCAGGAATATGCTCCTGTTTGTTCATCATGTAGATGGATTGAGCGCTCACGTAATTTTCATCGTCTTTTGCCATGATAGTTTGGACCAATCGGGCCTCTGCTAAAGAGAAACCATAGAGAAACCAGAGAGGAACATGTCATCTTTTCCATGTACGATTTCGGCAGACGGTGCGATAGTTCCACAGGAGGATGGATTTGAAATTCTGTACCTGATAGCAATCTCTCATTTAAAAGGGTATTTTACCAACTGGTGGACCATTGATGACACTGTTTTCATCTGATGCAGCCAAGGCCTTTCTAGTAGTAGATTGAACATAGCTGGAACATCCATGACATGGAATTCTATCTCATGCTTAGACGGGCCGATTAGGATATGGCTCTTGAACGTTCCCATAACATCCTGGCTCATATTGTCATGAGCCCCGACGGCTTGAGTCGTGGGTGTAAAGTCAGCCGACTTCAAATCGATGACATAGGCAGTCCTTACTGGAAATAGATTGATCGCTGATCTGGTATCTATCAGCACCACCAAAATCCATTTTTTTCGACTTTCCAGGTTACATATAAGGGCCGGTTGTGGTTAGCACCCTCAGGTGGTAACTCCTTATCTATAAAAAATATCATCGGTGTAACGTCCTTGGATGTAACCAACGATACCAATTGGTCAGTAGTGGTGTTGATAGACAGTTTGGTCTAGTTCATTGCCTCTAACAGTGGTTGTCTATGCTCCCGAGAGGCCATGATTAGCCCCGAGATATATATGTCTGCCTGAATCTTCTTGAGCTGTTTCAAGACCAAGTTATTTTAACATCATTCTCTTTTGCTTTCTTAGCCTCTTTGTTGAAGGACTCCGACTGATCTAAGGCCACAGGTTTGAAGTACTGACCGCTCTGGGTCATATGGTTAATCTCGTCACTATAATAGGTGTCGCTAGGGGTCTCAACTTTCCATCATTCGTCTGTGTATGAGTGACTCAAATCATTATCTTCCCACCACTCTCTTGCAGTCATGGCCGGGCTATTATCTGGTTTTATCTGAAGCATGGTCACATCACACTCCCCATCATCATACCACTCTTTTTTCACCATAGTCTTAGTTTCTGCATTCCAGTACTTCCTGAGCATTCTTGGCATTCTTTTCCTCCCATTGGGCTCCCATTTGGTTTTTTTTGTATTTTGGACATCTGCCACTGTAGGCTCGATCTCCGTTATTTTTTTTCCCTTTTTCTTGCCCCAAGGCTATCTTCCTTTGGATCTCTTCTATTCGTTCCCGCTGGAATTGCTCCAACACTTGTTTTGTCTCAGTCAAAGGTGCAACCTTAGCCTTATTGCTAGCATCAACCCCCTTGTCTTTCCCAGTTTCTTTTATCTGTTCTTCAACATCTGACTTTTCCTCACTCAACCATCCGTTGTTTATTTCTGGCTGGCTGGGATCCTATCACCCCAGTTGTACACTGCTTGTATCTTCTTTTTCAAAGAAATAGAGGTTGTCTAGATCCTCTTCTAGCTCGGCCAGGTCTTCTTCTAGTGCAGCCAAGTTATTTAGGCCCTATTCCAGCAAATCATTTTGATTCTGCCCTAACTGGTCCTCCCCAATAGCGTTAATGCTGAGGAAGTCCGGCAATGTGACTATTGGCTTTGGTTGATTGATGGCCACGATGTATAAGCAGGGTTCATACTTCGCTGTGAGTAAGGCCCCTTTCTATATGACTTGGGCATCAGGCAAGCCCTTTTCTAGTGCACTCTCTTTCTTCTCCGCCTCTGTCGCCACGGATTTGGGTTGGGTTTGCGATGTTAAGTCCATTATGCACATGTCCGTGCCTCTGGAATAATCACCTTTGGCTTGGGTAGATGGGATGCGGTAATGTAGGTATTGGGGTTAAAGGAGGGTGGTAGTGTATGTATTTGGTTAATGTTTCTAGGCAGGGGGACTTGGTTATGTGTAGGAAGTGGGTTGGTAGTTACGTTTGGTTTGGAGGGTGGGGCGATGACTATGTTGTCAAAGAGATCTTAGATCTCATGACGTAGGTGGTAGCACAAGTTTGTGGGATAACCATGTTACTGGTGGAAGATGTAATACTGAGTAAGGTCATGTTTAGGTGGTAATGGGTTAGGAAGTGGTCGAGGATCAAGGGGTTTGAGATGCCCATTTTTCATTAACAATTTGAGGGCACAAGCTAGGCTCATATGGAAGGGGGTAAAGGTTTTTCGGTTTTGGGGTGGGCCAATGGTTTGTGAAGGTTGTGAGGTTGCGGCAGAAAAGGGATCAGCCATTTTGGCCACTGTAACAACTGTGCTGACATCTGCAGGCTGTGGAATAGTGCTACTACTAGCATTGGTACCCCTGTAGAATGGCCTTCTTGCAGGTTTACTTGTTCTGTGAATAATGCCCTTCTTGAATGCACTCTCAATCTGGACCCCCAACTCATGTAGGGAAGCAAAGGTGGATAACGGTGCCACTATCATTCTCTGTAACATGTTTGGCTCAAAGTTCTGGATCACCAGTTGGACCTGCTCTCTTTCAGAAGGTCTATTTGTCATTCTTGCTGCTTTTGCCCTCCATCTGGTAACAAAGTCAATGAATGATTCTTTGGGATTCTGGGTAGTAGCCTCTAGCTCATTGATGGTTACCTCTATCTAAGTGTTATGAGAGTACTGGTTGACGAACGCCTCGGATAACTCCTCCCAATTCCGTTTTGAAGAGTCCTCCAATTAACGTACCAAATAGCTGCTACATCAGATAGAGTTTTTTTCGAACAACAATAATTTTTAAGCTCAAGACATGCCCATTGGTCTTAGCACATTTGAAAACAAGCAGACGTGCATAATTAGATCCTCATTTCCATCGAATTTGTCAATGTAAGGCACCTTAAATTTATCCAGTAATCTAATCAAAGCCTCAGTGTACCCGTCTTCAATATCCAGAATAGAGTTGAAGCCCTGGGACTTTTTCAGCGCTTTCTCTACCCTGTCAATCTTGATTAGGGCCGGATCAATTTCATTGATGTCAAAGGGAAGGATTCCCACAGGGGGTTGAGCCAGAGGCCTATAAGCCAGAGCCGGAGGAAACATTTCTTGAGGATCTGGGATTAGGGGATTTTTCACTAGTGGAGGTGGATTTGGGTTCGGCTGAGTGGTCGGGATCAGATGCATAATCGACGCAGATGCCCCAAACGTGTGTCGTAGATCAGCGATGATTTTATTGTATGCAGCCATCCTTTGGTTCACGGTATCCATGGTTCTCTAGAAAGTTACCATCATGGCGGCAAATTCTTCTGCATTCTGTGCCATTACTAGACTAGGTGAGTTAGATATTGGTGAACTATTTGAGTGAGAACAGATAGGTGTTTACTGAATGCTTTGTACTGGTGCTGCTGACTGTCTGTTCCATCTTCGTCGAACGACTAATATTGGTTGACCAACAACAAGGTCTTGAGCTTTACAAAGCCTGTTAGAGCGAGTCCACACAATTTGGGGAATATCGAGTCTTTTTGAAGTTATGATGGTAAACTACTTAGCAAAAGACAGAAAACAAAAACCATCGATCAAAATCAGACAGCACTTCGGCTCAATTCACAGCAGACAAAAACACAACTGAAGAACCACAATCCCCATTAAACTTTGTTCTCAAACTAATACTGATATGAACCATCCTGTATAGTCTCACTGTAAAAGCATATGCCAAGTAAAAGAACCAAAACACCCTTATGAAGGGGGTAGGGTTAACTTGTCCTAGATTTTTGACATGATCTAGGCTGCACTACTTTAATCAATGAGTCTCACAACATCCTGCATATGGATGGCATCCTGTCCTAAGTTGGAATGGTCATTATAGCTTTACTACATGAAGCTAGGCCAAATGGTCAAAAGGGTACCTCAGGAAGATTACCTATTATACCTCTCACACCTAACGCTGAGAAGTGAAAGGAGGATCAAGCGGTACAGTAGAAATCTAGATCCAAGGGTTGTGTTTCCAACATGGCAGAGCCCATGACCGGTCAGCCTTTTGGCAAGCTTTTGGGCAAGCCTTCGACAAACCATCTAGGAATTGCAAATGGAAAATATGGTGACTTATAGTAACAACGCAAATGCTATGCAAAGAACATATACATGTAGATAAAATTTCACACCATGAATTTCAAGTCAAGCTCTCTAAGTCCCCAGCATAGTCGCCAGAAACTGTAGCTTACTTTTCATACTTCTTTTGGATACGATAGCCCTACAGTTCGGACTCCTGTGGTTCTGAATTTGATTTCACAATTGCAATGTGAAATAGATAAACACAAATGAGTCCAAATTCGGCAAATCTTGTTGTTTGAATCAAATGCTAAAAATGGACTGCTTTGCCACATTTCAGAGTCACTACCTAAATACTATTCAGAAAATTTAGGAAACCCGTGACTCGTGCCAAAGGCCATTAGTTTGTCATCACCAAACTGTCTCGGCTCGGGAACTTAAGCATGAGAGGGGGAAGTCATGAATAGAGCACCCCACTCACCTGATCAAAGATCGGCCTATACTAATCATGATGTGATTTTTATTTACATTATATGCTCCTGTTCCGATTATTTAGGCTAACATTACTCCGTGATGCATACAAGTATAGACTAATTTGTAAAAGTTGGAACGCTTGGATTTCATGTTTGTTTGAATTTTTTTTTGATACTCGTCACTTGAAAAGGTGAGTTCGCACATTAATCAATTCATCACAATTTTAGCAATAAGCCTTCATTCACCGGCATTAAAACAAGTATATCAATTAAGCACCTAGCCTCATGGTATTACGCCTGGCATAGCAACAATCACACTTATGCGGTATGCTAAAACAATAAGTGCTCACCTAGTACTCCAAGGCAAGCCAAATAAAAAAAATATGATTAGAAAATATTCATGTTCCTAAACAATACAATCTGACTAATGCAACGCACACGTTTATGCAATTTTTATAGGCTCGGCTATGAGCATGGTATATACTCCAATTCAAGACATTTGATAAGTCATGTTTTCAAGCATTGAAATTGAAATTGATAGTGGTTAGTATGATGAGCCAAACCTAAATGCATGTGAGACAAGTGTATGCAAACATGAGAATGCTAAGTAAACATGGTGCTCTACGCTACTATCATAAGTGGGTAAATAAAAGGGAGAAAGAAATGGGGGTTGGAAGACATACACGTTATTTCATATTTTTTGCCCTCACGTAGAAGGGTGCAAATGAGTGTCCAAATGTCCAGATTAATTAATTATTACAAAACCATACAAATAAATTGAACTAAAACTAGCTAAGCTAATTTAATTAACTACTTATTACAAGGTTGGAACAAATAATAAATGAATAGCTAAACTATCTAATTTATTACAACAAATGCATTATATCAATAATAATTGCAACAAGGACAATAAGAATTATTTACAACAATTACAACAATACTAATGAGAATAGTACTCTAAGCAACCATGAGTCATTGCATGCACAGTGCCCAGAAGCAGCTCAGTCTGCCCAGATTGCTTTGCCTCATCGTTAGCCACTGCCTTCTATTTTTTCCAAAAGCTCACTACTTACCAAACATTGGGAGCCAACCGGCCCTAAATGAGATCCAGCCGGGCCAAAACAGCGCCGGTCAGCACTAAATTTTATGCCAAAAAGTGTTTTGTGCTATGAGGTGAGAACAGTGCAGACAGAGCCTTTCTAGGCCCTGTTTGTCCCTTCTGCCCCTCTTTGTCATGGAAAACTCAAGAGAAGGACAAATTCGCATTCGAAACCATCAATTAGCACAAGTTGATGGTTTGATGATCCCGAGCATGTTTGGACAAAACTGATAAATGAGATGAAAAACCACCATCCCCTCCTATCATGAAGGCTCAAAGAGGAAAGTAGACTCGCTCTAAGTCTTATCAACATATCATAGATTGATACGTGACAATTCTCAGAACAATGGACTCGGCATAACGTCCGGCCGAATCCAACCAGCTCTAAGTATTTTCTTTATGTCGGTTTAGTTCATTTTAAACCAATTTCATTAATCTTTGCCATTCTTTAATCAATTTCTCCAAAATGATGTTTAGTCCACTAAATGAGAAGAAACGTCAAATGAGAAGTGATTCTTGGCATAAAAGAGAGCCTATGCCTTGACGATAAACTTCCTTAGAGATTAAGCCATTGAGCATAGGTCTCTTTCCCTTGCCTTGAATAACAATCAATCGTTTGAAATAACTCTCAAACGAAAGAATAAGAAAAAGAAGGAAAAGAAGGAGGTGGCAGAAATGATCACATGAATTTGATTATTTAAGATGGGACTCTTGACATGAAAATTAAACAAAAAAAAAGCTATCAAAGCAACTCAATAAGCTAGATATGAGGACTTACAACATAACAAGCTAGATATTCAAAGCACACACTAAGTAAATAAATTACAACAGCCCTAAAACAGCCTTTAATATGCTAAAATAGTGGCTAAAAAAATCATGTTAAAGAGCATAAAAAGGTAGGAAAGAACAAGGCAAAGCAAGACTAGTGAACAAAAGCTAGAAAAGATGGCTAATATCTCCATTTTATAGACCCCAAACCATGTTTTTTAGCCCTTTTTAAACTTTGAAAATCAGTTTAAAAGGCAAAGAAAAGAGTGTAAAACAAGGGTGTGTGCTATGAAGTAGAGTGCAAGAAATGGGGTTAATCCTTTCTACCCTTTGGTAGCCATTCAAACCCAAGTTTCAACACTTGAAATAGGATCAAAACAATATAAAAACACAAGAAATAAACAAAGAAAGACAGAAATGAAAGCAATACAAAGGTGGTGTGCTTATACCTTTTGAAGAAGGTAAGCTCTTGTTTGTGAACCAAACTTGGTCCAAGCACACTCTCAAGCTTGAATTGTGACTTACTCAACCAAGGTTCTAAGTTCTTACTCCATGGTTGGCTATGGTATATAGATATAGTACAAGGAAGATAAAATATCTTAAAGGTAGCTTACACAAGAAGAAGGAGCTCTCAAGGGTTATTTAGCTTATTTGAAAATTTTCCAACCTCTAACACTGAGATATATGTTCGTATTTATAGAATTTGAGCAAAATAGGTCATAAATATATTTAAAAATGGACAGCTGGCTGATTCTTGCCCAGAACAGTGTTTCTTGCTATCGAGAGCCGGCTGGCTCCTAATGTAGTACGGCCGGCTCCCAAGGCTCTTCCCTGTTCCACTATTTTACACTCAGTGTAGGGTGGCATAATGGTCAAAAATGAATTTTTGGGGTAAGAATCTTATGAATATAAAAGATTTGGAATTAGTTTTGGAGCACGAGCTTACGTTCCTTCATTGAGAATTTGAATCAAAATCAACACAACTTCATCATCGAGTGCCGAGGACAAAACGTCCAAGTCTTGTGGGCAGTTAAAAATGGGGTGTCTACAGTTGCCTCTTTTTAACAGAACTCGAAGTCATAGAATGACGTGAGTGAATGTCAAAGCCTAGAGATGACCCATTTAACGAGGCCGTAAGACTTGGGCAAGAAAACAAATCAAAATACAATTATCAAATGTTGAACTTGAGTGTCGCCTACGTATCCCTTTACAAGGAATCAAACTAGCGTAGTTCAAGGGCAAGGTATGCAAGAAACATAACTTATGATCGTGCAATGAAACAATGCAAAAAAGTAAGAATGTAAATAACAAACGACGAAACAATGCTATAAACAAAAGCAGCTTTGCAACGTCTGAACGAAAGTAGAATAACTCAAGCCGCATCTCACACGGAACAAGGTAAGTAAACAAACACGGGGACAGAGAAAGTGCAAACCAAACCATGTCCCGTGCAGGAAAAACGCCATACTACCTACGTCTCACATAAGGAAGGTGAAGGGCAATGCAAACATCAGGCGCACCCGAGTTTAACCGAAGAACTCAATATCCTAACGTGTTTCACACAAAAAGAGAAAAGGCGGTGTGAATAGACAGGCGCACCTGCTATTTTTAACTAAGGAAAATAATAATCCTAATGCGTCTCACGCGAAAGGAGGGAAGGTGGTGTGAACAAACAGGCGCACCTGTTGTTTTAAACCAAGTTGAGCAATCCTAATCGTCTCATGCGAGAGAAGGAAAAGATAGTGTGAAAAAATAGGCGCTTTGTTATTTTTAACCGACTTGAACAATCCTAATGTGTCTCGCGAAAAGAGGAAAGGATGGTGTGAACAAACAGTTGCACGATTATTTTTAACCGACTTGAACAATCCTAACGCGTTTCACACGAAAGGAGGAAATGATGGTGTGAACAAACAGGTGTACCTGCTGTTTTTAACCGACTAAAACAATCCTAATGCGTTGCATGTGAAAGGAGGAGAGGTGGTGTGAACACCGGGCATGCCCGATGTTTTTAACCGAAAAAAACAATCCTAACGTGTCGCATACGAAAGGAGGAGAGGTGGTGTGAACACCAGGCACGCCCGATATTTTTAATCGAGAAAAATGATCCCAACGCGTCACATGCGAAAGGATGAGAGATTTGGATTAACGAAAGAGCAAACAGATCTTCAACACTAGGTAAAGCGAAATTATCTCATCTTGGAGAAGGCCTAAAAAAATGAAGCCCACAGAGATAACTCAAATCAAGGTACAACGTGAAAACACGAATTTGATGAAAATTCGACTGTGAATTTCAACAAACCAAACAAAGCTTCATAAAAGCAAGATAATCAAAACAATCTTTAGTTTTTTTTTTCCCCCGCAAATAGGCCTAATATACAATCCCTGAGAAAAAACATGCAACGCGGTGTGCGAAATCCAGAAATCAATATAAAACAAATATACTGAACAGATTATAAATTTGAAGCAAAGAGAAACGACAAAACGACCGAATGAAATAATGAAACAATTTACAAAATAAAGCAACAAAACAAAACCAGAAAAGGAAAAACAAAACTCTCTCTTTTTCCTTATTCCCTTTGTTTTCCTTTTCTTTTTTACTTTCCTTTCACTGTTTTTTTTTTTGCTCTCTATTTTTTTTTTTTTACACTTTCCCACAACCAAACCGAGGCCCAACATTGAGATACACTGAGATTAAAAAAAATACTGAACTAGGTTACATTTGGAGCCGACCGGCACTCAACGAAGTACGGCCGGGATCTAATAGTGCCGGCCGGCTCGTGATAGCAGCAGGGATAGAATCGGTAAAACCATGACCGTGGTTGATTTAAAACAATTTGGGCCTTTCATTTCACATACACCCACCTCCCTGTCTCCCTCTCTCTCTAGGATCCTCCTCTCTCTAGATTTTTCCTCCCTCGCATTACCTAACGGTTCTTGAGAAATTTTCTTTGAAAACACTTCTAATCCTCTACCTTTTGGACCGATTAGAATTTGATTTGGTTGAGTTTTGGGTTTCTCTTGGTTTTTTGGCTCATTCTCACAATTTTCCTTGTGATTTCCTCTACCTCCTCTTGATTTTTAACTTTTCTTCATTTTCTCTCCTAGGGCTTGGATTTGGGATTTTCACCTAATCTCACTCACCTACACATTTTTCTTCATTTTTTCTTACTTTCGTCACTTTCCCTTTAGGGCTAACGGTGAACTCCCCATCCCCGACCCCGTGATTGATATTGGAGCTGTCCTAGGTGAGAACATAGAGACTGAGGATGTCCTCCCTCCCATTCTTGAGCCAGAGTTGTCTCCCTTTGCTGAGAGACCATTTGATGTCGCCACCTACCAGCCGCATATACACGCTCTGACCCCAAGCGGTATTCTACAATTTGAGGGCCTTATTCTAGGGATTGACAAGGACATCCTACTGCGGAGCCCAGCGAGCACTTGTCTGCCGATGCCTCCACAGTAAGCACTATTCTTTTCTTATTTGAATTCTTTTCAAGGTACTGCAGATACTGACAACATTCCCATACTACAAGTGATGGATAGGAGGATTAGAGGTTATACGTCTATTTCTAGCCCCAGGCACTAGTATGAGAGGCTTTCTGTAGAGGTTCGTGTATTAGTCGACGCAGCTGGCTTCAGACCCTTCTACCTAGGATTGGTGCAGATGAGGGCTGATCTATTTCTACACGGGGCCCTGGTGGAGCGATAGTGGGACACCACAGACTCTTCCACTTCTCGTTAATCGGGAAGATGACTTTGACCCCGTATGATTTTGCGATGCTTACCGGCCTGCGGGTTGGAGTTGGCGGCTCGATCCCTTTCGATCCTAATATGGCATAGTGGAGGGCCGCATACTTCACCTCCTGAGCGATCCCAAACACTGCTGGTCTTGGAATGGTGAGGTACAATTGGTTCTTGGAGAATTTTTTTGATCTTCAGCCAGCTACTCCAGAGGAGGTTGCCCAATACGCTCACGGATTTCTTCTGTATCTCTACAGTACTACCCTATTTGTGAACAGGGAAAATACCGTGGGGCTTTATCTCTTGGGAGCACTAGTGCATCTGCAGTGGGTGGAAGAGTATGACTGGGGTGGTGCCGGCATGGCCACCTTGTACTGCTACATGAGCTTCACATCCCACCACAAGGTTGACTTACTTGGCAGTTACTGGAGAATTTGGGAGATGCACCTCACACTTCTTATTTCTGTTTGGCTTTATAGTTCCTGTTTATATATGCTTATCTACCCGGTCCATAACTATTTATCTACTTTTTTGTAGCTATGGGTTTACACATATTTCACCTCTTTTGCTTCGGTTGCAGTATGGCCACTTGAGTTGTCAGTACCTCGCTCTCGGTACTATAACTCTTCATTTGAGTGTCACCGACGCATAGATTGAGATTTCCCATATTTCTGCCGTTTCTTCAACACTGTCACTGCAGATCAGGTAACAATACTAGCCTTTAACTTTTACATACTGTGTGTATACTACACTATTTCCATACTGCACTGTTTTCATGTTGTTGTTTCCATACTACACTGTCATTCTCATACTGTTTATACTCCTAACATTGGCCACTTATTTTGTATATTCTGTTCACAGGTTGACTAGGGGACTCCACCATGTGGATCCTATTCGAGGGCCCTTTTGGCAGGGCATACCACTTGGGGGGGTGGTTTCTCCGCCAAACCCGAGGCCAAGCTGATCTCGATGTTCCACATCCTTCTCTTCCCAATATGAGGATTACCAATGAGCTTCACGACGGACCTCTGATCGATCACCTGATGCAAGGAGAGGACGGTGACAGATACCATGAGGCTGGCGACTTCATTGCATTCTTACAGACCTGGGTGATGGCACCCGTTACTAGGGGTGTAGCTCGCGTAGTTCACGAGGCCGTCGCCGTTGCTGTTGGAGGTGCCCCTGTTGCCATAGCCTACGTACCTCTCGAGGCTGCCTGCAATTCTTAGGCTTCCTGCGATTCCTGCCGAGGTCATATACATGCGTCCGGATGGAGTAGTTGAGCAGATCCCTCTTGAGCATATCGAGGAGAGGGACTGCAGGCTGGTGATCACTCCTGGCATTGAACAGGTACGCACTTATTTATACTTTTGCCCACTGCACTTCATTTTTTCTTAACCCTGTGCTTTACTACCCTGTTCCATTACACTCAACTTTCCACTATTTTGCAGGTGCCCGCGGTGTATGCTGATGATCTCCTCCGGACGATTGATCGACTACTCCTCATGGTACGGAGGAGACAGAATGCTTTCGCCACTCAAGGGATTAAGGTATTCTTTATCACTAGTTCACTGTTGTTGCCATATTGTCTATACTCCTATTAGTGATACCTATACTCTTTTCTGCTTGAGCCGGCACTAGCAGGACCTCCTCCAGCTGGGAGAAGAAGGAGATGGGGCCCAGTAAGAGGCCGAAGATGGGCCGATCAGGGGAGAGGCCAATCGAGGCAGTGTTCATCTTCTGAGGAGTCTTTCGACGAATCCACGACCCCAAGGACGAAGGAGAGGAGGTCGACTTCCAACATGGCAGAGCCTATGATCAATCAGTCTTTTGGCAAGCTTTTGGGCAAGCCTTCGGCAAACCGTCCAAGAATAGTAGATGGAGAACACAGTGACTTATAGTAACAACGCTATACAAAGAACATATACATGTAGATAAAATTTCACATCATGAATTTCAAGTGAAGCTCTCTAAGTCCCCAGCGGAGTCGCCAGAAACTGTAGTTTGCTTTTCGTGCTCCTTTTAGATTTGATAGCCCTACAATTCGGATTCCTGCGGTTCTGAATTTGATTTCACAATTGCAATGTGAAATAAATAAACAAAAATGAGTCCAAATTCGGCAAATCTTGATGTTTGAATCAAATGCCAAAAACGGACTGCTTTGCCAGATTTCAGAGTTGCTACCTAAATATTTTTTGGAAAATTTAGGAAACCCGTGACTTGTGCCAAAGGCCATTAATCTGTCATCACCAAAGTGTCTCGGCTCGGGAACTTAGGTATGAGAGAGGAAGGTTATGAATTAAGCACACCACTCACCTAATCAAAGATCGGCCTATACTAATCATGATGTGATTTTTATTTACATTATATGCTCTTGTTCTGATTATTTAGGCTAACATTATTGCGTGATGCACACAAGTATAGACTAATTTGCAAAAGTTGGAATGCTTGGATTTTATGTTTGTTTGAAATTTTTTTTTGATACTCGTCACTTGAAAAGGTGAGTTTGTACATTAATCAATTTATCCCAATTTTAGTAATTAGCCTTTATCCACTGACATTAAAATAAGTATATCAATTAAGCACGTAGCCTCATGGTATTATGTTTGGCATGACAACAATCACACTTATGCGGTATGCTAAAACAATAAGTGCTCACCTATTATTCCAAGGCAAGCCAAATAAAGAAAAATGATTAGAAAATATTCATGTTCCTAAACAATATAATGTGACTAATGCAACGCACACATTTATGCAATTTTTATAGGCTCGGCTATGAGCATGGTATATGATCCAATTCAAAACATGTAATAAATCACACTTTCAAGCAATGAAGTTGAAATGGACATTGGTTAGTATGATGAGCCGAACCCAAATGCATGTGAGACGAGTGTATGTAAACGTGAGAATGTTAAGTAAACATGGTGCTCTACACTACTATCATAAGCGGGTAAATAAAAAGGAGAAATAAATAAGGGTTGGAAGACATACACGTTATTACATATTTTGCCTTCACGTAAGAGGGTGCAAATGAGTGTCCAAATGTAAGGATTAATTAATTATTACTAAACCATACGAATAAATTGAACTAAAACTAGATAAGCTAATTTAATTAACTACTTATTACAAGGTTGGAACATATAATAAATGAATAGCTAAAGTATCTAATTTATTACAACAAATGCATTATATCAATAATAATTGCAATAAGGACAATAAGAATTATTTACAACAATTACAACAATACTAAAGAGAATAGTACTCTAAGCAAACATGAGTTATCGCATGCACAGTTGTAATAACCCTCACCACTGATTACTGGTTAACCACTGATTACTGGTTAATCACTGATTACTGCTAAACTGAGACTGATTATGATAAGTAATTGAATCGACTAAAATATTGAACTGACTGACTGAAATCTGGAACTGAATTGATTGAGTATATCTGTTTAATTGTATGTTTATCTGTTGACTGTTAAATTATCTGTTCATGTTTTATGCTTTAAACTGCAAATTGAAGGCCTTATCGACGGCCGAATCTGAAATTGATCGATGTTTTATGATCATTATAATTTATGTGATTTTATGGCATATTTAATTAAAATGTGATTTGGTATGATTAAATTAGATTAAACGGTGATAAATTGCAATAATTGGCTTAATTACTATCTTACCACTTAGTGGCCCACTACATGGATCATTTTTTAGCCTTATTATACATTTAGCCAACATTTCCTTAGCCATTTCATGTCTCAACCGACTAGGGAGAGAGAGAGTGGAAGATTTGAGTGCAACTTGATGGTTTTGCTTGAAATCTTGAGGAATTGAAGGAGTTTTGCATAACTAAACCTCTAGACTTGTAATTGAGGAACCTAGGTATGAATTTTATCCTCTTAATTGTGTATTTAAGTTCTATCTAGCATGGATCATGGTAGTTTAAAGAGCTAAGTCAAGAATTGGTCTTTTAATGTTGAATTGAAGCTCATTCCATGCATGCATGTTGCCATTCATGAGTTTTGAGGTGTTTGTTCATAGAATTACTTATGCATGTTCATATTTTTACAATGGACCATGAATTCATCTTGTTTTGGGAATAATTGGCTCATTAGAGCAAGTATTGGAAGCTTTGAATTGGTTTAAACTCATGCATGTCATGTTTGAGCTATATTCATGAAAAATTAGTTTGAATTTGGATTTAATTGATCTTTCTTTGGGGCTTTGGTTTTACAATTGAGCTTTGAATCATGTTAAACTATGAGTTTTGAAGTGTTTTCTGGAAAATTAGCCCAAGAGGATCGAAAGTGGTACTTTAAAACTTAATTTTGAGCTTGAGGTTCAAATCTGGGAATTCCAGATTTTGAACTCACGCTCGAGCGGGGTGACTGGCGCTTGAGCATGGAATTCGTGCTCCCAACACTTTGCACTGTTTTGCAGTCCGGTCGAGCGGGGTATTGGACGCTCGAGCAGGACCTTGTGTCTCATGCTTGAGCGACTATCGAGCGCCCATCGAGCGTGATTTTCACACATCCAGTACTTTTGGCATGTTTCTGATCATTTCGGCGGAGTAAATCACGCTCGAGCGGAGTATTTTGTTTGCCTTTACGCTCGAGCGGGGTAACCTGAGCTCGAGCGGATCCCTTGTTTTCTGAAAATTCTGAAAAATGTTGTAAAGTGCATCTTTGCATCCTCATTCCATCCTAGGCATTCTTAGGCTTAGTTTAAGGCATCTTAATGAGGATATAGATGTAGAACCACACCGAGTCTAAGTAGGGACGAAGTCTTTGATTCTCGAATGTGTAACTTAGTGTATGTTCGTTCTGTCACTGTATAGGGTTGGCTTTCGGAGACGCACTCTAGCTGCTTATAGCCCAAAACTCTGTGAGTAACGATGTTGTAAAGATATATTCAAAAATGAATATTTTCTCGATCGTTAACCAATCGCTCAATTGTTAATGGCGAATGAATGTATGTCCTCTATTCTCGAATCAGACAGGCATCCTTAGCGCCATCTTTATCGTATCGCCATCTTTATTCAGAGATCTCGCTTCGGTTCTTATCATGGAACTTCATTTCTTGTTATGATGGCCATCATTGATTCGATCTTTTAAGACCCATCATCGCATCGCTATACTAATGGATGTACCACATATGAGTATTATATGAATGACTAATTCTTGAATCAATGAACTGTTTTTATTACTGTAAGGACATTCATTCTTAACCTCTTTACGCATTATGTTATTCACTGGGCTTTAGCTCGCTGCTCATATATATATATGTAGGTGTACAGGCACCGAACCGTTGCTAGAAGCGTCGGGGTAAACTCTAGTTTTGTCAAGCCAACCTATGTGCCTCACTGTGAGGTTCTGAGTCCGTTCAAGCTATGGCTTTGGGGTGTTTTAATTTTTCCCTATTTGTCTCTGTATCTGTTTTGTAATACTGTATAAGCTGTAGCACTGTACTGTACTATTATAATAGGGATTAGGTCTCTGTTCTGAATGATTGAACATATGTATAGACTGTTTCGTTATGAATGTGCATATGAATGAAAAGTCTTTTTGTATACTGATCGTCATGACTCATTGGACATTGTTTATTTCTTGATTTGGCTTCCACCATGCCCTCAGATCTGTAATACTTGTCTTCATCATAGCAGCCTTCAGTAATCACGGACATCGGCGATTCTGATGCTAAACCCATAGGGGCAAGTTTGGGTCGTGACAACAGTGCCCAAAAGCTATATGTTCGCTCAAACTGCCTCCTTTCACCGTGCCTCTCTGTTTCTACCAAAAGCTCACTGCTTACCAAACATTGGTTGCAGATTGGCCCCAAATGAGATCCGACTGAGCCAAAACAGTGTCGGTTAGCACTAAATTTTATGCCAAAAAGTGTTTTGTGCTCTTAGGTGAGAACAGTGCAGACAGAGCCTTTCTATGCCTTGTTTGTCCTTTCTGCCCCTCTCTGTCATGGGAAACTCAAGAGAAGGAAAAATTCGCATTCAAACCCATCAAATTAGCACAAGTTGATGGCTTGATGATCCTGAGCATATTTGGACAAAACTGATGAATGTGATGAAAAACCACCATCCCCTCTTATCATGAAGGCTTAAAGAGGAAAGTAGACTCGCTCTAAGTCTTATCAACATATCATGGATTGATATGTGACAATTCTCGGAATGATGGACTCGGTATAACGTCTGACCGAATCCAACCAACTCTAAGTATTTTCTTTATGTCGGTTTAGTTCATTTTAAACCAATTTCATTAATCTTTGCCATTCTTTAATCAATTTCTCCAAAATGATGTTAAGTCCACTAAATGAGAAGAAACGTCAAATGAGAAGTGATTCTTGGCAAAAAAGAGAGCCTATGCCTTGACGATGAACCTCCGTAGAGATTAAGCCATTAAGCATAGGTCTATTTCCCATGCCTTAAATAACCATCAATCGTTTAAAATAACTCTCAAATGAAAGTCGGAAAAAAGAAAAGAAAAGAAAAGAGGGAGGTAACAGAAATGATCACATGAATTTGATTATTTAAGATGGGACTCTTGACATGAAAATTAAACAAAGAAAAGCTATCAATGCAACTTAATAAGCTAGATATGAGGACTTACAACACAACAAGCTAGATATTCAAAGCATACACTAAGTAAATAAATTACAACAGCCCTAAAATAGCCTTTAATATCCTAAACCAGTGGCTAAAAAAAATCATGTTAAAGAGCATAAAAAGGTAGGAAAGAAAAGGCAAAGCAAGGCTAGTGAACAATAGCTAAGAGAGGTGGCTAACCTCTCCATTTTTGAGACCTCAAATCATGTTTTTTAACATCTTTTAAAATTTGAAAATCAATTAACAGGTAAAGAAAATGGTGTAAAACAAGGGTGTGTGTTATGAAGTAGAGTGCAAGAAATGGGGTTAATCCTTTCTACCCTTTGGTAGCCATTCAAACCCAAGTTTCAACACTTGAAATAGGATCAAAACAATACAAAAACACAAGAAATAAACAAAGAAAGACAAAAATGAAAGCAATACAAAGGTGGTGAGCTTATACCTCTTGAAGAAGGTAAGCTCTTGTTTGTGAATCAAACTTAGTCCAAGCACACTCTCAAGCTTGAATTGTGACTTACAAAGCTCAACCAAGGTTGTAAGTTCTTGCTCTAAAGTTGGCTATGGTATATAGATATAGTACAAGGATGATCAAATATCTCAAAGGTAGCTTGCACAAAAAGAAGGAGCTCTCAAAGGTTATTTAGCTTCTTTGAAATTTTTTCGACCTCTAACACTGAGATATATGCTCGTATTTATAGAATTTGAGCAAAATAGGTCATAAATATCTTCAAACATGGACAGCTAGCTGATTCCCGCCCAAAATAGTGTTTCTTGCTATCGAGAGCCGGCTGGCTCCCAATGTAGTACAGTTGGCTCCTAAGGTTCTCCCATGTTCCACTGTTTTACACTTAATGTAGGGTGGCATAATGGTCAAAAATGAATTTTTGGGGTAAGAATAGCATAAATATGAAAGGTTTGGAATTAGTTTTGGAGCGTGAGCTTACGTTCCTTCATTAAGAATTCGAATCACGATCAACACAACTTCATCATCGAATGCCGAGGACAAAGTGTCATGACCCGAATCCGCCCCCATGGATTAAGGCCATAACCGGCCAGTAATCAAGGGATTACCTACGGCCTCAAACTAAACAAAACATATCTTATTAGAGTTGAGGGGCCAAAACAGAAGCAAGATTAAAAACTTTGTCCATAGAGCTGTGCTTACATGGTATAGCAAAATTATTCCAAAATATATTCATTAATAACTCACACCAAAAGAAAATATCTTAAGGTTCCATACACACAGGATCATTCTAGTCTTAGTCAACCAAACTCAAAGCATATATGTACAAAGGTGATTCAACATTGTCGCCAACGTAGCAAAATTTTATCAAAAGAACAAAAGGGTAAAACAAGTCTCATATGTGAGACGTTTAGGCTGACTCCTCAAAACTTTGACTGTTCTTTACATACTTCATTGAGGCTAGGTTTGGACATCTTTTGGCTCACCTACAGACACATGAATGAGAGTGAGCGAAAGCCCAATGAATAATATCAAATAAAGAGAGTACATGAATAAAATTCGAAATAGATATATCAAACGGTCGTAGACCCATTCATGTTTCCAATTGGTGCGTTACACAGCTTCGAGCCTAAATGTATCAGACGGCCTTTGGCCCACTTGTTTTTAACCAACGACCTCGGGCCTAATTCATTCATATCGAACGGCCTCCGCCCAATCATTCATGTCAAACGGCCTTTGGCCCAATCATTCATATCCAATGGCCTTTGGCCAAATCATTCATGTCAAACAACCTTTGGCCCAATCATTCATGTCAAACGGCCTTTGGCTCAATCGTTCATATCAAACGAATATTGTCCACCTTTCAAATTAACAAGCTCATGAAACTCGAATAAGAGTAAACAATTAGACAAATGACATACTTCAAATATCTTTACTAAGATATTACTTACCGTGATCCGCTGGATGATTTGCCCTTGTGCTTGACCTTACACATTTCATAGACATAATGGGTCACAAGTAGTTCAATCCGTTCTAAATTCATATATTCTTCTTAGGCCTCTTTCATATCTTCTTAATCTATTCATAATGCTCAATGCATGCCTAAGAGTGTTGAGAAATAAAAGAGAACGGAAAATGAACACAAAACAATCTTTTCAAAATTTCTGAAACAGGAACCCCCGCTCGAGCGCAACTTTTGCCGCTCGAACGGACCCCTTTTGTCTGCAAAAGTACTGGTTGCCTCATTTTTGCGCTCGAGTGTGACTTCGGATGCTCGAGCTGGAATTCAAACTACGTGGTTGGTGTTCGAGCGTGACTCTCCCCGCTCGAACGGACATCAATGTCTACAACAGTTCTAGGAACTAATATTTCACGCTCGAGTGGACCTTACCCCGCTTGAGCGGACATGTCAAATTCTGGAATTTCTAGAATCGTTCTTGAAGTTCAAACTCAATGTTTAAAGGTTTAAAACTCATGTTTTTGACACAAAAGCATGGAAGGACATCATATAACACAAGAACATGAGTGATTTGGAACCAATTGACCAAAATCATGGTCCACCTCATAAATTACCTTGAATTCCCTTCATAAGTTTCAAAACTCATGCATTCAACTTCATACAACCTCATATCTCCATGGATCATTCATGCATGTCAATTATTGACTCCAATTCCACTTTAAATGGCACAAATGATGTTCAAAAACATGAAATCTATTAGGAATATGCATGCATGTATGATTTGGTGCTCAATTCATCATATACAACATGCCTCATGCTTGATTATGCAAATTCATGGCAATTCTATGCATGCATGTGCATATAGACTTCAATCTCATCATGATCAATTCAATTCATGTTCTTGATTACCATTTAATCTTGAATTCACAAAATCACAACTCAAACTCATGAATTTACTCACCTAGGAGCTCTAGTTCTTCAACTATAGCTAATCCTTGAGTTATCCACTTAATTCTCCAATTCCCTTGCAAAATCTACAGTGTTAGCCCCTATCTCTCTCTAGATTCGGCCCACTCTCTCTCTAGAGTGTGATTTTCAGATTTTGAGTTCTACGCAAGATGAATATGAGTGTAATAGAGCCCTTATATATGCTTGCCTAATCAAATTTGATTAAGGCTAAGTAATTGAGCTTAATTTAATCGTTCCGAATCTAATTATTTCGTTCCGAATCAGTTTCTAATTAAATTTCACCATAGGCTATAAAAATTACGCTAATCACAATGGCGAAGTCAGTTTCGATTTCTGTGGCCGATAAGGCTTTCAATTTTCAGTTTATAACAGTAAGTTGAGCAGATTTTTCTATGGTGAACAGATATAAGGCCAAAACCACATATAATCATATAAATGGCACCCAAAATCATATTAAACACATAATCACAATCATAATTAAGATTAATTAGCATAATACGAAACAGGGTTATCATACAAAGCGTCCAAGTCGTGCAGACAGTAAAAAATGAGGTGTCTATAACTTGTCACACAAAAAATACCTAAAACCCCTAAAATATAATTTTTAAATTTACTCTCAATGGCATAGACAGTTACATATCAGTTGTTGATTTATTTAACAATCAACCAACTAAAACCCACTTTTATCGCGTCAATGGTGAGATTTTAGAAGTCTTTCTTTCCACAAATTATCTAATGTTTCCAAAACACTATGGGATAACGTGTCCAATTAATAATATTTTGTGATTTTTTTACTTTGGTTCCATTTTTTTAAAATTATATAAATACATAATTCTTATTTATGAATAATGTTATATACACTAGGGGTGAGCAGCGGATATACCGATCCGCCAAAACCGACCGAACCGAACCGATCTGCCGCATTTTGGACGGATGCGTGATAACGAGCGGATGGTTGCGGATTGATTTTCTCCAATCCGCCAATTTGGCGGACGGATGGCGGATTTGGATTTCTTTGGCCGCAACCGAACCGCCAAAACGCCAAATCGCGAGCACATCTAGTAATTTATAAGACTTTGTATTTTCAATTTGTTTAAATATTATGTTTGTGTTTTCAATTGAAAAAGAGTTTAAATATTCTGTTGAAAAAAAGTATTCAACTTGAATATATTTTTTGAATTGAAAAAAATAAACATATTATTTATCTATATTTTTTGGTTTTTAAATCTAGCTCTAAAAATAATAAATAGAAAATATGATATATGCTGGTTGGTTTTTGTTTTCAAAAACATATGTAGATGTAACAATATAGAGACATACAATCTCTACTACTACTCTGTTTATGGTTTTGGTGATTTGAATTATTATTATATTTTAATAATCACAGATTGTAATACTTTATGTGGATGAATTATGCTGTGATTGTAATATGTGGATGAGGCATGCAGTGATCATGATATTCTAAAGTTTCAAAATTTCTTTCTTTAGATAAGGCATACAGTGATTGTAATACTTTTTTAAGTCATTGACTGTAATACTTTCTTTTTTTTTTTTCTTTTTTTTGAGGAAGTGCACAAGTTGAATTATGTTAAAAATTTATAAAATTTTAAACCGCCAAACCGATTCGCATCCATCCGCCAAACCGCCAATCCGCCCAATCCACATCCGCCGGATTGGCGGACGGATGCGGATTGATTTTCTTCAATCAGCCAATCTAGTGGACGGATGGCGGATTGGAAGTTCCGTGGCCGCAACCGACCCGCGCCCACCCCTAATATACACCAATTAGTATATTAATTGATTATGTGACATAATTTAATATATTTTTTATATTTATAATTTATATAATAAGTGAAATTAATATCATAATTAATATTAATATACTAATTGATATATATAATACCATCACTTATTTATTGGACTTACACACTTTTTTTACAACATTTATTATTACCTCCTGCTCATATAGAGAATGAATCTCACATCATCACATCATGATATCAGCCTCACTTCCAATATGGAAAGACGGTAAAAAATATTATAAAAAATTGTATAATTGTAATCTTACTCAGACACAGTTCGACCATTAAATTCCCAAAAACCTAAATAATTATACCCTTTCTAGGCTTTTAGATAGGAAAAGTGGTAAACTATGACCACTACTCTCTAGTGGTCTTACCGACAGACCTCTCGTATTGCAAAACGTCTCTCCAAAGTCAAAGTCCATTTCCACTTCCGAAAGCTATGGGAAGGTTTTCAAAATGAGAGGAGTTGGATGGGGTTGGTCTTGTAGTAGTGATGCTCTTTTAGTCCTAAAGTTCATAATTGCCTTTGGAGCTAGCTTTGTGCAACACAAACATAAATAGTCCCCATTTCTCTCTTTTTCAAGCTAGGAGCCAATCTTTCATTTTTGGAATCATGGGCCATGGGGGTCCAAAAATTGAAAAAAGTCCAAGTAGGTGAATGGAGGCAGGTTAACCAATCTGCTAATAATAATGAGGTCCACTTCAAAAAAAGAAAAAAGAAAAAAGATTGTTATCGGAGCATAAGAGATTGGATTCTCAATTCTCACTTCTTTTTGTTTTCTTCCTTGTGGTAAATAATTTTACACGATGACACTACTCTGCTTAACTAAGAGATAATAGTTGAATAAAATTCATAATCGAGTGTTTAACCAATCATTCGGTCAAATATTAGGTTAAGTAAAGGGTTCAGATAAGCAAAGTCTACATCAAAGATAAGTTCACAATTCGTGAAATAATGTTTATTACTCCTAAGAAAATCACAAGCCAAAGAGAAGTTAATCCATGGGTTTGGAATTCCACCTCAGCCTTGTGCTCGGCCAATGAAAATAATACATGAAGGAAAAAAATTATAATACATTAAGTAATTTTAAGAATTTTGCCCACGTGTTCTTAATTCAAAAAATATAACTACTACATTCTTTAAAATTTCATTGGTTGGGCACACCATCATCTTCCATATATCTTTGTTCTCCTGCAATTGTATTACGGGTGTTGTTTGTTTTGGGTGCTATCTAGGTCGGTTTCTCACCAATTTGCTTTTTAGTGCCAACTTAATTGGGATAGTCTAATTTTGTTGTGATGCTATAAGTACACGGCGTTCCCCTTTATTAATGTAACCTCTCTGTATCTTTTCGGGTTGTTATTTCATTAATAAAAATTTATGTTGTTGATAAAATAAAAAAATAAAAAAATGACGATGTGGTGTATTTGACTTATTGAATAATTTTTCTGGATAGTGGACATAATCTTACTAAACGTGAAAGTAGAGCAACATAGACAAGTGATTACATAATACTCTCATTAATAATTTATATTGAGATGTCATTTGACAACATCACATTTTAGTTTAAAAGTCAAAAAGTTATTAAAAAAAAGCAAAAAATCTAACAAATTATACAAAAAAAATTAAATATTTCATTTTCTCTTTATTTTTTACATATTTTTTTTTTAAAAATCAAAAAGCCATCTCAGATATACTAATTTTCTTACCTCATATTCTAACTAAAAAATAAAAAAATTATTAAAATAACATATTTTCAAACAAAGCCTAAAAGTGACATTTAACTTTGGCATATAATTTTTTAGAAGATTTTCATCAAACCATGACCATGATGATATATATTAACATTATTGATTTACCACATAGAAGTGGGCTTGCACAAACATTAGGGCTCCACTTTATCCCCCATTAAATCAATAACTACTCCACTTCTTGAGCATAGATTCACTGCTCAATGCTCACATGTTCTTGACTCTCCTCAGGTCATCACCTTATATTATTCGATGTTTGACTTTTATTTCACAATCTTCTCCTTTTTAATGGTTTTTTTTTTTTTTTTTTTAGTTCCTTGAACTTAAAGGAAGCTTCCATTGGAGCAATCCCCCGACCATTCTGCTCCCTCTCCGCATCATTTGAACCTCTCTCTCTCTCTCTCTCTCTCTACATATATCAAACTACCTATGTCAACCTTTGGCAACATTGTCTCTAAACTTAGTCTATCAAATTGAAGCTGTAATAAGCCTTCACATCATTGTCCATCTCTTCTTAAATACAAAACCCTTATCTCTCTCTACATTTTCTCACTCCATGCTCCCTTTCTTCTTCCTTGTTCCCCCCCACTATGGCTCTAAAGGTTTCACATTCTTTAACTATCATTCTTTGGCTCTCTCTTCTCTTGTTCTTCATCTTTCATCATGGGTGGTCTAGTAATTTCAGTCATCTCTCTCCCTCTCTCTCTCATCACAATTTGAGCAACAGGAGAGCATTGACCGGAAAATTCAACTTCACACCGTTCATGCGGCACCACCATCACCGGAGACACGTGCCAGCAGCTGGGAGCGAGATTGATCCCGTACGGAGCGAAAAGAGGCTTGTTCCAACCGGTCCGAACCCATTGCACCACTGAGGTTTTACACAAATTGCCTTTGTATTAATTTAGGTTACAACTTGTAATCACTCTGATCATGATGTGGGCGCGGGGGAAGAATTTCTTGTTGTGAGTTTTAAAAGTTCACTTGTTAATGATCTATATACTTGTTTAAAGAATGGTAAACCCTAATTCAAATCATATATATAAATTGTGTAAGGTTGATGTGAAATGAATGATTTATCTTCTCATACTTAATTTTTATATATTGATTGATTTAACATGTATATATATGATATGTTATTTAAATACAAATTTAATTATTTAAAGATACATGGGTTTTTATAATCAAATGTCGAAATTTGAGTCTCACTAATGCAGCGTTCGTTGATTATTAAAAGAAATTAACAAAACATTTATTAGCTTTTAATTTTGACTTTTAGTATAAAAAAAAAAGTACCTAAAAAGTTGAAAGTTGATTAATTTTTTTTGAAAAACTTGATCCAAACAAACAATTAACAATTTAGAAATAGAAATAAACAAGAGTAGTTGTGAAGACACGGCACGGCAAGGGCAGGGGAAAACTGGATATGAAAAGTGAGCATTATATTATTGGGGGGTTGGTTATGATTGCAACATGGAGTGGAATTAATCTATATATTTATTATATAATATGTTGCAAACCATTGCTAGAAAAAAGGATGTTGACTTTTAGAGTGTAATTATAGATCACGGTAGATTTTATGGTGGGGTAATGTGGGGAGTGCAAATCCTCTACATATACTCATTTCATTGCAAACAATTCTAAACAGCATGAATTGCAGAAGATAAAATGGATGATTGGAATTAAATCCAATTAAGATTGAATTTACAATCAAAATAAATCTCTACTTGTTAATACATTTTTTGTGATTTTTTTTTTTTTTTTGGTATTCTATTCTTTGTTCTTAGCATTAGTGTTTCACGAACATGACTTTACATCACTATTATGTACTCTACATATATATATATATATATTAAGTTTAGTCGATTTACAATTGATACAACCAGTTTGATTGTTATCATATTTTTTTCTCTTTTCTTTTTTTCTTTTTGATTGATAATTTAAAAAACAGCAGTGCTAGGTCCCCCGAAATGGGGGACCCCGAATCCCCCTAAATGCCAAATTAAGTAAAAAAAAAAAAAGAAAAAAAAAAAAAAAGAAAACAGTTTCTAAAAATGGAAATTAGGGGGATTATTTTTAGGGGGACAAATCATTTTTGTTTAAAAAATTCACAACTGTATTACTCAGTTTTTGATATGTGTGATATTCTCGACACTAATTCATCTCTTGATATCGTTATTTAAAACATTGGAGGCCAGTGAATGCTTTGAGGAGGATGGATTAGTTCATCAAATTAAGAAAATTGCATGCTTCAAGTCTCTCTCTCTCTCTCTATCTTCTTTTTAATTTTTTTGATTTGAGCATATCTTATGATAAAGTTCAAGAGTTTTATTATAAGCATATAAATCAAAATTTAATGACCCACTTTGAAATTTTTTTATCCATTCATCTATATTCTGCATTCAGTTCTGTAATTAATTCGAGTGTTTCTAAACTTAATCTAAGTTCAATGGATGGATAATGGGGACTAGTTTGTGTGATATTGTGGGTTACAACATTTCAAGAGTAGTAGTTGTGATATATATATGCTTCTAACCCATCATTGACTTCCTTAGGCTCTAAAGTGGCACTACCACTCAACCATGAAGGATTCAATGCAATGATCATTGGCTTACACTAACACGTTAAAAGAAAGTAAGATAGAGGAAATATGATGATTTGGATACTCTGAATTGATATATATAAATCAATTTTTTAAATAATTACATACAAAACGAATCAAGTTCATATCAATAAATATATATATATATATATAAAATATGTATTTTTATGTCCAGTGATACATAAAAAAAGAAGAAGATAAATTATCATTTTATGTATAATATTTTTTCTCTCGCTTTTGTAAGAACTAAAAGGGTAAACACGAACCAAGCATGTTCAACGTTATGTATAAATTACACTTGATTTTTATGGAGTATAATTGGTGAGTGGGTGGTTTTTAAGTAGTGGTTAATTTTTTCAATGGTGGTTGTGGTCGGTTTTTGTTTTGTCTCTTGAGATGGACTACTCATCAATTTATTTTGTGGATTGGATTGTACTATTAAATTCGTGAGGTTTATCATAAGTTCTGTTTTGATAATTCGAATCATTTAATATGTAAAATTCGTTGAGTATTTCATCATTGTCAAATATTGCGTTGATCGAATATCAATAGTTTTTTTATCAAAACACATTTTTGTTAATAATTTATTTTTAAAATTATATTTATCATTGACAAAAATATATTCTGATCAAGAAGTTATCGATATCCAATCAACATAATTTTTTGTAAAAATAAAGTACTTAATGAGTTTTACATTTTGAATAATTTTAATTATCAAAAAGGAACATGTGATGAATTCCACAGACCATCTAATCCATTTTATGAACGGAAGAGAATTCCGTCAGTTGTTCTTTCATTTATTGTATGGTATGTACTATTAAACTTTGTGTATAACTGCAAGTAATTGATACAATTATTGGTAGTTGAGTTTCCATATCTATCATCATAATTTTTGTTTTTACTGGGATCATCATACTTAGTACATGCCAAAAATATTTGAATGTGAAAAGAAAAATTATATGAATAAGATGTTCACACCCAATTGGCATAGCTCTTTTATATATTAGTATAATATAGATAAAAATAAATAAATACAAAAGAGTAAAAATGAATTGTTGAGATTGATGAAATGAGTTAAGAATGGATTCACTACTCGTGAACCCTCCAATATCAAATTAAATGGGGAGAAGCTAATTCCAGTACTAAAGTGCTCGTGCCTAATCGTTTGATAAATAGATTAATTCTCAATTTTTAACACAAAATGGAGAGGATTCAAATTGGAATTTGATGCATTTTGGGGTTTTAATTGGGTTTGGATACTAATCTAAGGTTCACACATCTGGATTGTGATATCACCACTATTGAACTTTTTTTATAATTTTTTGCAAAGTAAAAATTTTTATTCAAATCAAAAATAAATATATCATATACAGGGCATTTTCTAAGACAAATAAGTGAAAGTCATCTAGACAGATAGGACCATCTAAGGCAAATAAATGTTACATAGAAGATTAATGAAGCAAACAAAAAAGCTACATTTTATAATCAATCAGCACCAAAAATTAACTAAAATAGCAAGATCAGGTCTAGTAAGTAGCTTTCATTCACCAAGACCTAGCACTCTGTTATTTCCTATAAAAATTATACTCCGCCATTTTCTATTTAAAGATTAGATTGAACTTATTGAAGATTCATTGTTTGTCCTTCTTCTCTTTTCTTGTTATATTTTTTTAATAAAAAAATGTAGGAGAGAAAAATCAATATGATAATGAAAGTTCTTACCTGGAACTGAACAAACACGACTATAACGCCCTCGTGATATAACTTGGGATGGGATTAAATTCTAGGATTTTTTTTTAGAGAAATTTGGTCAAAGTCCCTTCATAATAAAATTTTAATGTATTGAAGACAAGCACAAAAAATTATCTTAGAAAAGTCCAACACACACCGCTTTTACCAAAATATCCTTAGTGACTAATTTAATAGTTTAAACTTTAAAATGATATAACTTTTGATTTAGATATCGTTTTTTAATAAAATTAGTATTTTTAAAATTCTCTCATCAAGGTCTATCAAACAAAATCTAGGTTCATTATGAAATTCTTTATAATAAAAAAACAATTACCGTCGAAATTAACATAAACAGTAAAATTTTACTTTGTGTGTTTCATAGTAAACTTTTAACTTTTAAATAACAACTTTAACAGAATAAAATTTTACTATTAATTTAAAATAGAGCATTAACAAATAAATGACAAATTACTTATTATTATAGCGAGCCACAATAAAATTTTACTGTCATTTAAACAAAGCATTAGCAAATAAATACATTACAAGAGTAAAATTTTATTGTTTGCTCTGAACATGACATCAACAACAAAAAACAGAGTACTTATTAGAAGTAAAAATGCAACCAGCAGAGATAAAAATTGTCAACAATGATTGAACAAAACTTTAAGTCTATCTCAATCAAAAACCAAATGAACTTGAAACTGTACCAAATCAATCAATGTAGAAAAAGTGATGAAGAAAAGACCAGTATGTTAGGGACTACGATGATGAAGAACTACGAACTACAATCCATGATGAATAACTACGAACTAAGATTGATGACCTAAAGTCAAAAACTTTGTAAAGGTGTGGGTTTTGATTCAGAATTTTTGTTAGAATACTGGTGACAAACTAATGAAAGTTCTTCTTTGTTGGATCCAAGTTATTGGTTACAAACATGGGTACGTAAGTTTTGCACAGAGATTGTAATCAGAAAGGAACATTCAATAGTGAAGAAAGAATTATGAACACAAGTATGTTTCCTTCACTGTGATAATTATTTATACAGTTAAAAAGGGTAAATACGTCTTCAAAATTCAATCTTGCCACTCAAATGTCCTTCATGCATCGTGCAAATTAACATGAGGGACCTTATGGATTAAAACTTATTCTGGTAGACTTTATACATGATATCTCTTATATGAAGGGCTTTTCACTAATTTTTCTTTTCTTTTTTTTTTTTATAGAGAAAATTGGTCATAAATCCAATGTATAGAATGTTTAAGGGATTAGGTTCAGTGGATATCTATCTATTCAATTTTTTTACTGATATGTTTAATTTTTTTTGATCTATCTGTTAAAATTTAGATCTGTTTGATTTTTTTTTTTTTTTTGTTGAAATTTTATCTATTCAAATCGTTTTCTTTATCTGTACAATGTTCACAACTAAGTCTATTTGTCCATATTTCTGATTCAATGAACCCCATCAAAAGAAGCATCTATCTGTCAATTTTTGTAGTTGTCTGTCCAACCAAACATGCATTCTCTCTCTCTCTCTCTCCCTCTCTCTCTCTACACATTTGTGTTTTCCATTTGCTTTTCCCTCTTATCCCTTAATCTCTAGAAACAGATCTTAAAAAAAAGAAAAAAAAAAAAAAGATTAGATCATATCAGAAAAAATTAAATCTAAAGTCAAACAAAATTAAATCAAAAATCAAAAATTGCTTCAAATTAAAAAAAAAATAAAAAATAAAAAAGAGGGAGACGGAGGAATGATGAGAGCAGATCTAGCTTCTGGAAGATCAAATCAAAAATTTCAAACTACTTCTGATCAAATCTAACTTCTGCAAGATTAAGGAGTTGTTTGGGATGTTCTAAATATGTGTACTTTTTGACTTTTTTGACTAAAAAGTTGAGGAAAAAAAGATTATTGTTTGAGATAACTTTTTGATTTTTTACGAAAAAATGTGTATTAAAAAATTGTATAAATTAGTGTATAAGAGAAGATTGAGATAGAATAGGTAGTATGGTGGGATGTCCTTAGGGACAGCGTGTGCAGAATATAGGCTAGGAGATGATTCTCTTCTTTTCGGGCATTGAATTTGATGGTGCTGTTCAGCCCGCAGGGGCCCACCACTAGTCCCGTTTTGCTAATTGGAACCATTCAATGTGTAGAACTCGTTGAGTATTATATGTTTGTAAAAAATCACGTTGATTGGATATCGATAGCTATCTGATTGAATTAGTTTTTTTTTCAACTATTAACTATAACACCATCCATTTTTAAAAAAAAACTGATTTGATCATGTAGTTAGCGATATTTAATCAACGTGATTTTTTAAAAACATACAGTACTCGACGAGTTCTACATATTGAACAGTTCAGATTATCAAAACGGGACCCGTGATGTGCCCCATGAGACGAACAACATCGTGTTGTTTGTGCACCCCGCCTATGCAATTTTTTCAAAAAAGTCAGCTTTGTGTCTGTGGAGACGTCAGCGTTGTTTGTAATAATTTTGTGTAAAATTAATTTTTTTTATATTTTTTTTGATAAATAATGATAATTTTTTAATTTTTTAAATAGTTTTTTAACTTTTTGAATTTTTTGAGTATGCCAAACTAGCCCTAAATGTAAAGTTTCAAACTACTTCAAATCACAATATCTAGCTTCTACAGGATCAAATTTGAATTTTCAAAGTAAAACAACAACAAATAGGACCCCAACAGCACCAACAACCACTAGAGAGAGAGAAAGAAGATGGTGGTAGCGTAGATTGTCCACCGGATCTGAAACAATTGGAGCCGAAGAAGTCATGAGAGCTGCAAAGCCGGAATTAGAGTCGTCAATGCTGATATTCGTAGCGGTATTCCGACGGAGCATGTGACTAGTGATGGTGCGGCAGTGGTGCTCTCGTGGCTTTGGTGCGGTCCTTCTATTTCTGTTTTTCATTCTCCTCCTTCACAACTCCACTAGAAGAAAAAGCGGTGACCACAGAGGTAGTGCCCATGGCCACCACCACAGCGGGGGCAGTAGCGGCGAAGCCATGGGGGCAGCGGGGCTAAGGGTGAATGAAGAGAGAGAGAAAGAGAGAAGAATCATGACTTATAGAGTTTTGGGACTATGTATATGATATATATATATAAAGAAGGGTATGTTAGTCATTTTGGTTGAACTAGTCATTTTGGGCGAAATATTTCTGAATCTTTGGCCAAACAAAAGTACAATTTAGACTTTTAGCCTCAGCACCCATGTGTTTTAAAGATTTCTGAGTAGGAAGAGGGCTATCCCATTGGAGTCCGGATCCTCAGCTGCTATCTCCTGTGGCCTTTCATGCGGTGCATCAAAACGACGTCATTTTGGGACCAAATTTCAATTAAAAAAAAAGAGAGAGAGAACAAGAGCAAAACCAGAGAGGAAGAAGAATGGAGGAGAAGAAGCAACCTAAATTCCACAAGTCTAGTTCTTGAAAACACTAAAACAAAAAATCTAACAAAATTAATACATGGCACCAACATTAAATCTAACAAAATCTAACTAAAATTCTGGGACATTTTTCCTTCACAGACTAATCAAACCCGATTAGGGAATGGAAACAAAACCCACAAAGCAAGAACCAAGAATCCCACAAAATCATATATATCTATATATATATATTTAGGTGGAATTTGAGATCGAGATGGTACAAACTATTTTACCAATTTTATTTTTTTTTTTTTGAAATCACAGATGAGTGCTAAGAGATCGAGATGGTGGAATTTGAGATCGAGATGGTACAAACTATTTTACCAATTTTTTTTTTTTTTGAAATCACAGATGTGGGTTTCTTGAATGAGTGCTTTGTTTACCTGAATGAGTTTCAAGAAGATGAGACTCTTACATTATTGTCCAAAGGTAATCATCCCTTCACATACACTGCTCGAACGGAGGTGTCTATTTCTCTTCTTCTCTCTTCGTGCCTCGCTAGAGATCTCATCCAGGGTGCGAAGACCACTGCTCGATTTGGCGACACACTCTCTCTTTTCGTTTGATCAGAACGATTTGGTTTTCACTCTCGACTTCGTTCGATCCATAGCAGGCAAACATAGATCTGTTTCATCAGATTTGTTCCATACATATGTTCTAATGTGGGTTTTGCTTAGAGAGAGAGATGAATGGTGTGTTCTGCTCTGTCTTTTCTCTTTTTTTTAAATTGAAATTTGACCCCAAAACGACGCCGTTTTGGGGCGTCGCAGGAGATGGCAGCCGAGGATCCGGACTCATCCCATTCGTGTAGCATGGCACACCCTAATCTCAAAACATTTATATATACACCCCCCAAAAAAAATTAGGTGTTTTTTTTTTTTTTTGGATTTATTGTTTACAATTTCTTCGTAAATATTTTTATACTTTAGTAACGATTTTTATTTATAATTTTTTTGATTTAATGGATTGATTTAATAATGATATCAAAATTGTCACCATATTTGACTTTTGAAAAAATAAAGGGCAAGTTACACTCACAGTTTCTATAGTTTGGGGTTCGTTTCACTTTGGTCCATGACTTTTTAATTGTAACACATTTCACTTTGAACTTTGAATTTTGTTCTAAATAATGACAATTAAATCTTGAAATGACAAATAATGATCAATTTGATAAAATATAAACTAATTTGACGAAAAATGTGAAAAAATATTTTTAAATTTTTAAAAATTATTTCTACTCACCAAAAATTATGTAAAAATAATAAATCTTGTAGACATTTATTTATTTATGTTACCAAATTAATTGTTTTGTAAATATTTAGATGATAATCATATAATGAGTGATTATTTTTAATTTCATGAAATTAGTTTACATTTATTAATTTTTATTATGTGTTTTTAATTTCATTAAATTAGTTTCTATTAGGTTATATAGTTGTGGATCCGGGCGGGCATGAAGCACACTCTTCTCAATCCTGGCCTACATTACAATTGGGCCTAAAAAATTTGTTCGCATAGCATTATGGCCTACATTATGATTTCAAACACAATAAATTGTAGGCGGACTCAGTGGTCAGTCGGGCCCTTGCCCATGCCCACCATCCCAAAACAAATACAACGCTTATTTTTTGTGCTTTCACTTTGTATTATTTTGTTTTTTATTTAATAGAATTCCACGTGGAAATGAACTTTGGTTTACTATTCATGGGATTATTTCCCTTGTTTGGTTTCACTCTGTTTGATTTCAATTTTCAAAAAATTTTATTTTTTTATTTTCTATTTTTTTTCATTGAATTTTTTTTATATTTTAAGTAATTTTTTTAATATTTAGACACACCTAACATAAATACATTTAAAAAATATAATATTTGTAGAAAAATTCTTTAAAAAATTCACTAAATACTAAAAATACCAAAAAAAAAAAAGAAAAGAAAAGAAATTCAGCACTTTTTTCGTATTTATTAATTTTTTAAAATATTTTTGCACAAATATTTGACTATTTAGATATATCTAAGTAAGGTGCATCTAAAAAAATTTTAAAAATTACTTAAAATTTTAAAAATATTCACTAAAAATAAAATAAAATAACACGAAAAATAAAAATATCCAATTTTTATAAAACTGAAATCAAACACACTGAATAATTTTTTTTTAAAATTTTTTTATTTCACTTTGTAGTCTTGTCTTTCAAATACTTGCCAAAAACCTAAAACTGAAACATGCACCAAGCATGTTTTTAATTTCATCCAATTTTCAATATTTTCAAAAAACAGAAAACAAAACAAACAAGAACCAAACAAACATTTGATCGCCTAAATTACACGTCTTGCATTACTAATTTGAGAAATTAAGGTAAGATTTGGATTGTAAAACAAACCAAACTTAAATACATTTTCGTTGTGTTTAATTGTGTGATTTGAAAAGGAAAAATGGAAGTGACATGTGAATAAAATATACTTACATTTTATCTAATTTCACACACTTTTGTCCTCTCCTATTCCAAATTTATTTTCAAATCCCTCAATCAAATACAGTACGAAATTTTTTAATTTTCCCAGTCTATGACAAGATTTACAAAAGAAAACGAATAAACTCATAGAGATAAATTTAGGGAGATGAATCATATTATTGATCTTACTTATCCCTTACGCATACAACACTTATATATTAATAGAACAGTTGCACACTCCTAACCAACTTGCCAACTCCTCATAACAAACTCAACTAACTCCTCTCCCGCTTGACATAATACAGTTACACTAACACTTATCTTGAGTAACTTCAGCTCCATAAGTTTATACAAACTGTAAAAAAACAAAGTTAGTGTTTTTTTTTTATTTATTTATATATATATATATATATAATAAAACAATCACGTTATTGGCTAGATTAACATTTGTTTGATATTGGCTCAGAAGATTAAAATTTGTTTGATATCAGCTCAAAAGGTAAATAGGTAAAACTTAAACATGTATTAAAATTTTGTTATATTTTCATTCTAAGTTATTACTCAACTTGACTCTACTCGTTTGTAATTTTTATTCAATACATGTTTTTTTAATATTTTTTATATATATTTTTTATAGTAAATAACATTGACCAACCCCTGAGATTTAAAAATAAAATAAAATGAGCTATATAAATTTGGGACAATTACATTCAAGGTTTTAAAAATCGGACTAGGCGGCGGTTTGACCATTGAACTATCGATCGGTCGGCGTTCGATCCGGATATACCTTCTAAACCGTTCTAATCTAAAAACCGCCTATTTAGAAAGAATTAAAAAACAGTAATTGAACCGCCAAACCGTCAACCCGGTGACGAGTCGTGAATTAGCGGATTGATAAAATTAAAAATTTTGAACTTCTTTTTGATAGTTTGTAACTATTTTTTTTATTCTTCCTTTCTTTTCTTTCTTTCTTATTATATATCTATATATATATATTATTGTTGGCACCATAATTAAATAATTTATTATTATTATTATTATTGATAAATTGCAGGGCACGTGGCACTATCCTACTCATTTAAAGGTTATGAGAAGTTATGAATCATTAAACACATGTGAAAAGATAATGGAGAACATAAAGGATCATGGAACATGAATTGGAGATTAAAGAAAGTTATGGAAACATAAAGATGAAGTGGAAGATCATGAAGTGTAAAGTGTGGGAAATGAAAAAATGTGGTAGTTACTAGGTAGTTAATTAGCTTGTTTGTTTGCCTATATTGAGTCATTCATGAGTACATTGTAAAGGGCCAACTCAAATCAAAGACAATTGATTTCTATTTTTCCTTGTCATTTATTACTCAACTTAAACATGTATTAAAATTTGTTGTATTTTCATACCAAGTCATTACTCAACTTGGCTCCACTCGTTTGCAATTCTTATTCAATACATGTTTTTTTTTTTTTTTTTTTTTTTTTTTTAGTAACATTGACCAACCCCTAAAAGAATACAATGAGCTATATAAATTTGGGACAATTTCATTGATCTCCCTTTTAATAAGGTTAAAGTGATTGGAACTAGACAAGGATAAACAAAATAAAATCAATTTCATCTATAAAATTAATAAATTATTAATCAAAAGGGGGTTAAAGGTTATGTGAATTAAAATTTTAACAGAGTATAATGTAATTATTCCAAATCTATGGGTGTCATGTATTTTCTTCAAACCTAAAAACAAAACAAAAAAATTGATGTAATTTACTCTTATTTTAATATAAAAGTTTGTTTGGCCAAACTAAGTCAGTTTTGCTGCTACAAATGCACAAGGGAAATGGGAGATGACCTAACACTATACATGCCTAATTTACAATTGTGGATTTTTTTATCTGCAAATTCATGACAATGTATATATGGGTAACCTACCACTATCACCATGTTAAAAATGACAGCTTTTGGTTCTTAATCTATACCACATTTCCACTTATATATCTTTTTTTGGGTCCTATTGGAAAGTTGCCCAATTTACCATTTTGTTCAATCTACTAATGATCACATATGACCCATTCATTTTTTTAAATGTCTTTCATAATTGATATAACATATTCGATTCTACCATTCAATTCAACTCAATTTTTTAAATATATACTGAAATTAATATAATCTTACTAATATCTTAACATGTAAGCAATTTTAAATATTTAAAAACATATATTTGAAAGGGGTGTTTTGAAAAGATGGTTAAAAGTTGAATTTTTGACTTTCTTTTGGTTTTTTTTGAAAAAAATGTGTAAAAAATGTGAAAGATAATATTATCCAAAATATGTTAAAAGTTGAAAAGTGACTTTTAACTCAATTTTCAAAAGAGACCAAAGTAATTATACTGAGAAAAATAAGAAGAAAGATGTAAGTTGGCCCACTCAGTCAATTGACTTTAGTTGGGGGTGATTAGTAATTTTATTGCAAATTTTGATACAATGATTTTTTAATTTTTTTTTTTCATAATAGCTCTCAAGCATAATAAGTTGATTGCACCCTCTGCTGGATGGGATAGAAGAGAGTAGAGGGAAGATGAGAGAAACGATACAGAGAGGGAGAGACAATTTTGGGAGATTCTATACATTTGATATTTTTTCCCCTCATTCCATGTAGGCTAAAATTAAAAAAAATTTAAAAAAAATTCACTGATTTCTAAACATTTTTTCCATTCTTCATTTTTTAATATTTTCATCTCTTTATACTATCTCACATTTTATAATGCCATGTATGTTAGATTATCTTGTTTATTAAATACAAGATAGTGGAACTTTCGTTAATATATACATATAAAACCTATTTATTCAAATGGAAGAAAGGAAAACAAGAAAAGAAAACTTACATTCATAATAATAAGACTTGAATTGAGGGGTGGAAAAAAAAAGCTCTTAAAGTCTTGTTTGGTTTGTTTTTTTTTTGAGAAAAATTCTCTATAAATAAATTTTCAAGAGTAATCAAACCAAACAAATTTTTTTAGAAAAAATCTTAAAATTTTGTTTGGTTATCTACTTTTCAAAATCTCTCTCTCTCTCATACATATTAAATCAATCACTTTTTTAAAAACTCTCTCTCCAAAACAAAATTTCAAAACCATTTCTAAAAAAAGACAAATCAAACAAATTTTCATACTTTTTATCTCAAAAATTACCCTACAAATACAAACCAAACACTCGGCTTGAATTTGAAACAAAAAAAAAAGTAGATAACAAAACAGATGTTGATAGTTAGTGGCATAGCTGACCCCATGAGTGGACTCCATGGTGTATTAGATTTATAGTGAGATATTGCCTACACAAATGGTCCACTTGAGAAATTGGGTGGTAGTTCCATCAACAATTTTGGTGGAGCCAAGGGTGAGAAGAACCCCAAATTTCAAAAGTTGCAACTCAGTCCAACTATGAAGGGCCTCCCAAACTTACAAAACTAGAAAAGGGAAGACTTGCGAATTGTGTAGACATATATCAAGTCAATCTCACTACATCTACGGTTGACTAACCAACACTTCCCATTCATTGAATGAGGGTTAAGGTATGAAAAATATTTTGGAGCTCTAATTTTTGAGCTCTAAAAGTAGCTCTGATGAGTTGGCAGTAGATTCCAACTACAGTGATGCGATGTTTTGGTTTGGTTTGTTTTTATTTTATTTTTTTTGTTCATTATCATGTCATTAGTGCTCCATTAGAGCATCAAAATTAGTGGTCTGAATCATTGCTGTTAAGGTATTTGTGCGTTCTTGGATGAGTAATGTTAGGAATATTAAAATTTCTATCAAATATTTTATTAAATGTCGTACATGAGGTAGGTTTCAGATAAATATGGGATTCATATCCATATGAGACATTTGGTAAAATATTTGATAGAAATTTTGAGACACCTAATATTTTTCTTCTTGGATAGTCTATGTTCACATATTATCATGAAGTTTTCACTCACTATATTATTATAGAAAAATTTGTAAATAAAAAAATTATACAAAAAAAAGTTATAAAAATGATATGGCAATAGCATTTTAAAAACTGTAAGACATGTCAATGGGTCATTTGGTTTGAAATGAATTGATATATATGGCTCATTTGGCAAACTAGTTAAAAGTCACTTTTCAATTTTTAACTTTTAATTCATTTGAAGTCACATTATCTCTCATATTTTTTACTCACAAAAAAATTAAAAAAATAAAAAAAAATCAAAAAATTAATATTTAACCAACTTTTCAAAACACCTCATATTTGTCACCTCGTTTTGAGTGGACTTTTGGTATAATTTTTGTTTGTTCGTTTGTATATCCCAACTAATTATTATATGGAAAAATTTCATTCATGTAATTTTTTTTTTCACAAAATAACAATTCTACAGTCCTAGAAAGAAAAAAATTCAAAATTTAAAAAAATTAAAGATCTTAAAAATTTTACTAAATTTTTTATCAAATATTTCATATAGGCGTGAAACTCACATCATATAAGTTTTATGTAGATCTTACATTCATATAAAACAAGTCATATGAACCGTTGATGATGCCATGTAAGACAAAAATATAGACATATTTTCAAATGCAACCTTCCATTGTTATATAGATATTTGATAAAAAATTTAATAAAAATTTCGAAATCTCGAGCGTTAAATTTATGATCAACGGCCAAAATTTATTCTGGTTGAGGGGTCACATCAAGAAGGGTAAACCGACACCATTGACCTACGATCTAGGAATGTTTCTGGGCATTTAATTGAGGAAAAATGTCATGTATCCAAGTAATTTATTAATGTTGTTCAAAAAAGTAATTTATTAATTTTTTTTAAAAATATTTTATATAGGTGTTGGATTCACACAAATTTATATATGTGTGAGTTTCAAACCCATACGAGAAGTTTAATAAAAAATTTAATAAAATATTTAGAATTGCTAACATTACTCTTAGTTGAGTTCCTAGACTGCCTATTGAAAAAATAGAAAAATGTTTTGTACACTAATAGAGTATAATCTATGTTTTTTATTATTTTTTAAACACCTAATATAAATATATTCTATTGTCAAATCCAATTACAATAATAGAAGGTACTACATAACATATACTCTATTCGCATACAAAAATTACTCACAAAAATGACATAGCAATATTATTTTTTTAAATAAACTCATCTTTGTGGGTATTCTGCTTTGAAGTGAAATATTCATATTAAACTACAATATTTTGTATGAATTTTTTTAATTATATATCATTACTCTTATTATATTTATAATATTAAAAAAAAAAAAAGAATTGAAATTTGATGTAATCGAATTCTAGCATCTCGAGCTAGCTCTGAGGTGTACTCGTTTCAAAAAATATTTTCTGATACCCCCCGCTCTTGTCTCCAGACCTTATCAAATGGGGAAAAATTTTAGTATAATTTGAGATGGGTATGAATGAGATGGACCGGAGGGCAAAATAGTCATAAAAAATAACATAAAATTACTATAATATAAAGATCAAGGATATGAAGGAGAGGGGAAAAAAAAATCAATACGGTTTCTAAAATTTTAACCATGGATATTGTACAAAAAAATTTTAGAGTCATAATATTTTTAGAAATATAACAAATAATGTTTGAGGAATCAAATGGCTAAAGTTCTTCATAATATTAAACCAAGTTTTTAAAGAGTAAGCAAATTTCATAAAAATAGATCATTATTTGTAAAAAAAAAAATAAAAAAAAATTAAATAACAATACTTTAGTGATACTATGTGCCTGTTTGGTGCAGTTTAAAAGCTACTTATTTCAACTTCAACTTAATTTAAGCTATTTTGATGTGTTTGGTTTACCTTATAACTTATAGCTTATAGCTTTTTGGATGTCAGAAATCAGCTTATTCTTTGAGTGGGGCAGGAGATGCTTAATTTATAAGTCAGAAATCAGTTTATGTTCATAGTTATAAGCTATAAGCTATTTAGACATAAGCTATGAGCACTTTCCCACAGCTCTACCAAATAGGGCTATTTCATAAAGGAAAAATAATATAGCAACAAACAAATCTCACTACGTTTTTTTTTGCTTACAAACGTGACACAAAATAATAAAATTGTAGATTCGAAATGAAAATCACTAGAATAATATGATAAAAATAACTCACTTGCATTCATAAGTAAGAAAAATCAATAAGATTTGTTAATTTATTATAATGTTAATTATTAAAATTCAAATATATATTAACTGTGACGATAATGACATCTTATACACCAATCAATAAAGACTGCAAATAAGATTAGACGGAGATTCCTCATTATTGCAATAGTAATCTTCATTATAAAATATAAATAATTTCATTAATTAATGATATCATTGTAACCTCGGTGCTTAATATTTTTATTTCAACAATACTAGGTATTATGAAAAAAAATTTATAAAAATAATTATGAAAATTTTGTGACTCTTGAATTACATTTAAAATAAAACACTATACACTAATCAAAATAATTTAAGAATCATAAATCTTTCATGATTATTTTCATAAAAAAAAAAAATTGATGATCCTTAACTTTTTCTCTTTTTATTTTTATTTTTATTTTTATTTTTATGTTTATGTCTTTTGGGATACACCACCAAGCACAAATCACAGCTAAGTGCAACACACGTGGAAGTCACACGATATGTAGTCGTGTCATGCTCATCTCATCTCCTCTTGGTGGAAAGATGAGTTTCCACAAAGTTCAAGGGATGTGTGAAACAATTTTATTAAGAATATAACTTAAAATTTAATAGTTTAGCATTAGCTTTTGATTGGAAAATGTGGATAACTTGGATGATAAATATGTTTTAATTTTGATGGAAAATAAATTTTTCGTGAGATACACTTGGTCCGTTTTCAAAAAACTATTTTCTATTTTTGAAAAAAAAAAATGAATTTTAAAACAATATTTAACTTTTACTGCTTGAAATTTTTTTAGCAATTTTTTTTTTTAATATAGTTTTTTGAGTTTGAGGCTTATGATTTTTTAAATTTTTGATAGAGAGTTTTATTGTATTACAAACAACATTAGAGTTACAATATGGTTTTTAAAGGCTTTAGTTTTTATTTTATTTTAATTTTAACGATGGGATGTTGGTGAATTTGTAAATTAGGTTACAACGAACTGATCACAATTATTCTATCACCTCGAATTATGAACTTCTAACTTTTCCAAGAAACAGTTATATAGACTACTGTATTTGGCCAACTACCATGTCTACTAAATTGGGTATAGATTTTTTTATACTAAAAAAATTTGTAATTACAATAAAAAAAAAAAATAAAATAAGTAGGATAAAGCACCAATAAATCTCAAAATATGATATTGTAAATTGTTTAGTCATTTCTTTTTTTCTTATGAACCTCAAGGCCCCACTAAAATGAAAATTATATAAAATGGTAGTCACTTACATGTTTAGATTTAATTTTTTAAGGATAAAAGTGGGTTTTTCTACATGTAAAATTACACATTTAGGCAATTCGCATTATAAAGGTTTTGGATTTTTCCTCCTAGAACAAATCTCACATTACCGGAGAAAAAAAAATGTAACACTCCAAAAACGTAATACTCTAATGTAACACTAATGTGACATCTAATGTAAAACACTTTAAAACTCCTTAGTGCACTTTTTCCAAACGTAACAATGTAATACTCCAAAAAAACTCATTAGTATACTTTTTTCAAATGTAGTACTCCAATGTAACACACAAAAAAACTCCTTAGTGTATTTTTTCTAAACGTAACACTCTAATTAATATAATTCCAAACGTAACACTCCAATATAAAACACATAAAAATATTTAAAAAATTTCTTAATGTAATTTTTCTAAATGTAACACTCATAATTTGAAATTATACATGCTCAAAATTTACTAAAGAATTTTTGTATTCATTTTGGAATTATTTGAAGAATCTCACATCCTTTTGGAATGGTGTGAAGAATCTCATATCATTTTTTTTTTTTTTGAAGTATTACATTGGAGTGCTACGTTTGAAAAAAATACACGAATGAATTTTTTTGTGTGTTACATTAGAATGTTATACTAAGGAATTTTTTTTAGAGTGTTATATTGGAGTGTTACGTTTAAAAAAAGTACACTAATTTTTTTTTTGTGTGTTATATTAGAGTATTACAGTTTGAAATTATACATTTGCCTAAAGTGTACTAAGGGATTTTTGTACTTCTTTTAAAATGGAATCCTACATCATCTTGGAATGTTTGAAGGATCCCATATTTTAAGTATTTTTTGTACTTTTTTCAAAATATTTTCCAAATAAAAAAGATTCTTATATAAAAATTCATCACCATTTTGATTCTCATAAATTGTGTACATTACATTTCTAACACAAAAAAAAAAAGAAAGAGAAAGAAACATAATAGAAATAAGATGATAGCCGTAAATCTAATTTTTAAATAATATATTAAATCTACCTTTTCAAAATCAATGGGACTAATTGGTCTATAAAAAAATTATTGGGACTAAATAGATTATCATTCTCAAAATGAGATTTATAGATAAATTTTCCAAAAAAGTAAAACAAGTAGTAGATTCAACAATTTAAAATTTCATTCAAGTTCCGTTTATTTCGACGGAACTCATTTTTTGTTGTTTGGTTGAACTAAAAGCATGTAAGATAGAAAAATATTTTTGCATCATTTTTTAAAAAATAACTTACTTTTAAAAATTTCATAAATCAAATTTTACAAAGTTGATTTTCACTCACTACATTTTTAATACATTTAGCATTTTTAAATAAATATCTTAACTCATTAAAAAGTCATAAATGACACATTATTATCAAAATTTATTATTTAGGCAATAAAATAATTTTGTTTTAAGTGTCAACTAAATGTCAAAAAAAAAAAACAAAAATATTTTTTCTATATAAAATCAATTTATAAGAAAAATAATTTTTTATATAAAATATTTTACGTTGAGACAAACATAACCTAAAGGCATTCAAATTTTAACTAACGGGACTAGTCCAACTAACTAAAACTCATGCATCTCACCAGTGATTCGAATCCCGTCACCTACCTATGATTGTAATTGACTAGACTTCATTATAATCAAATAAAAAAAAAATCATTCTAATTTCATTAATTGCTGATAGACTCCTTAAACAGAAATGCCTCAGACCGCCAGTGGGGGTCACTGGGGGTCCTAATCCTAGCCCTCCCATTGGTCCAAAAAAAAAAAATTGTGTTTTTTTTATTTTCAGCCAACCCCAAAGGCACACGTCATCGTGTTGACTTCACCGTGTCTGAAGCAACACTGCTCCTTAAAATAAACTTCTTACTTTATTTGTATTTTCCTTTTGTTATTAATGGTGGTTTCTATTGAATTTTAACTTTGGAATTGGGATTCTTCGCATCCATCACTAGATCTCTGTAATCTTTTTATTTTTTATTTTTTCATAATTGTCAAATATAATCGCCAAAACATCCGCAAATAAAAGAAAATAACAAATTAATTATATCTTCAAATAAGTGTTATTGAAAAAGATGGACAATATATTATGCCTGTTTGGTGTAACTTAAAAGTTGTTTATTTCAGCTTTCAGCTTAATTTAAACTATTTTGATGTGTTTGGTTTAGCTTATAACTTATAACTTATAACTTTTTAGAAGTCAGAAATCAACTTATTCTTCGAGTGGGGCAGGAGATACTTAATTTATAAGTCAGAAATGAGCTTATGTTCATAGTTATAAGCAATAAACTATTTAGGCATAAGCTATAAGTACTTTCCCACAATTCTACCAAACAGGACTATTAAATTGTGTCAATCAAATTTGAAATTACCGCAAAAAATAATGTCAAAAGCCTTATTACCAATAGGAATTTTTTTAATATAAAATTTTTGAAAACACAGATCAAATCATAGAATATGTATAATGGGATTTTTATCTATGCAAACCATTTTATAAGTTTTGATAGATTTCTTTTTGTTTATTGTTTTAAATAATTAATTACGTATTTTGCAATCTATCATCATAAAAAATATATTTCGCAAAGATTTTTTTATATTATAAACAAGACAAGTCCAACTAAATAAGTAATTATTTACACTTAACTTGAAAACTAAGCCAGCTTAAAAATATATTCAAGCTTAACACGTTTCAAATTAATTTTAAACAAATTTTAATCAAACGATCAGGATCGAACTTAAGTAACTTATCCTTTATAATCCACAGATAACTTGCTCGAGTCAAATCCAATCTAAATACTTAGGTGTCGTTTGGAAAGTGGGTTAGTTTTTTAGGTCAAGTTTGGCAACTTAAAAAAAATTCATCTTTTTATCTTTTTTTCATGACATCACCTCTTTACTTTTTTGTCCATCTTTTTATTAAAAGACAAAAAGTACACTTATTTAAGTCATTCCAAACAACTCCTTAGCTTTTTAGTTTTTTTGGCGATTTTAGCTTGGGCTAAAAAACTTAGTTTAGGAAGAACTTTTTGACTTTTTGACTTTTTTTGTGAAAAACAGTATAATGATTATGGATTGGATGCGATGTTTTTTTTGTTGTGGTTAAAACAGTCTATTTTATCTTTTGTGACTAAAATAGCCACAAACCATCTTCTCAATCCTAGCCTAAAGTTGTTCAACTTTAATTTATAAATTTTGAAAAATATTAAATTACATTTATTAACAATTTAATTTGAATGATCTAAGTACAACTAAGGCCTATTTTCAAAAATAGATTAAAAGTTAACTTTTTAACTTTTTTTTTTTTAATTTAAAAAATATATATACAAAAAAATAAAACATTAATATAATAAAAAAATCTCAAAAAATTGACTTCTCAAAATAGGCCTGAACCTAAACTAGTCCAATTTATTACCATATATAATCAAACAATATAAATAAATGTCAAAAAACTTACCATAGAAATACAAGCAAATATTAGACCAAGTCAAAACAGAGTGCCACCGGCTATAGCCGGTAACCGGTATACGAGCCACCCTCGACCTTATAAATACCCAACCTCCCTCCTCTTTCCTCTCCGGTAATCCCAAAACCACGAAAAAGGAAGCCATGGCCCGAACATTCACAAAACCACCAAGCTCCACCGGCTCACAGAAGCGGCTCGCCACCGGCTTACTCGAGTCGGTCACTTCTCTCTGGGTTCTATGCGCCAAGCGCGCCATCCGAATTTCCAGAAAGCTCCGAGTCGAGAACTCGACCGGCTCGCCGAGGTCGCCGAAGCAGCTACTGGTTACGATTAGCAACAAGGCGATTCAATTCAGGCTGAGGAAGAAGAGATCTTGCTCAGCCGCCGCCGAGGAGTTTGAAATCGAAGCCGGCGATGGAGAGCTGTGGCAGAGGACGATCTTGATGGGGGATAAATGTCAGCCGTTGGATTTCTCCGGAGTAATTTATTACGATAACAATGGAAATCAGCTTTCCGAGTTGCCACTCAGATCGCCGCGTTTGAGTCCGCTTCCGAGTTATGTTTACGCGAAGCGGGACTAGTAGTTTTTTTTCTATGGTCACCGGTCGGTCACCTATTCAGGTCACTCCTCATATTTGATAGGTGAACATAGCAGTTATGGGTGTGTAAATGTTCAGCTTTTGTTTTTGTTTTTGTTTTTGTTTTTATGAAAAATTAGCGCCACAAAACTCAATCACAAAAAAAAGGGAACACAGTCTCTGGCGGGAAGTGAATTTTATCTTTTTGTTATTCCCATGTAAGAATATCATGTTTTGTTTTGTGATTGTTTTTTTGTGTAAATAAAATCATCCTAGTTTGGTGATTAGTTATACCGCAATAATGTCATTGTGTAAAGGATTAGTTACTCTTATATTAGAATGGTATTTGATTTATTGATTTATTTTTCTTTCTAATATTGATTTTTTTCCTCTTAATTTTTATACAAATAGAAGTATTGTATTGTAATTAGTTGACTCACACGCTTCGTTTGGGAAGTATAGCTTTTTAAATTTTTGGATTTTTTTTTTCTTTTAATTCAGGGCTAAAAAATCTCGTTTGGATTGGACTTTTTGATTTTTTTTTAGTTTAATAAGAGAAAAAATAAAATAATTATAGTTTGAATGTGATATTTTATCTTATTAATTTTTTAGTCTATTTTATCTCTTTGTGACCATTTTACCCTCATTGTCTCATGCCAAATGATGACACAGTCTCATAGTTTAAAGAATTCTAAATCAGCACACACAAATCAATCACGAAAAAAAGGGAACATAATCTCTCGCGTGAATTGAACTTCTTGTTAGCCCTACAGTTATGTTGTAAGAATATCGCGTTTTGTTTTGTGATTAATTTTTGTGTAAATAAAATTATTGTATGGGGATTAGTTATACTGCTGTGTCATTGTGTAAAGGATTAGTTACTTTTATATTAGAATCGTGTTTGATTTTTTAATTGATTTTTTTTTATCTTAATTTTTATACCAGTAGAAGTACTGTGTTGTAATTAGTTGAATCACAGTCTCATTGTTTAAAGAACTCTAAATTGTGGTTTATTGTTATGTGTTTTAACTTTAAAATCATCTATTTGGATTTTTATAAACATGTTGGTTACACCTTGTTGTATAAGGGTTGTTTGTAAAAAAAAATGGCTTAAGAAAATTTAAATATATAATTTTAAAATTAAAAGGAATAAAATAATATTTAGTGATAACTGAAAAATAAATGATATATATAGAAGGTAATTAACCCTTATTTCATAATACAATGGTTTTGTGTTGATTGCAACAATGCTACCGACCCTCAGTACGGACGACTCCCAGTGCCATTCCCAGTAATGTTGCAGCGTGTGGTTGGCCAAAATCCAAAAAAAAAAAAAAATTGTTTTTGCACCAATCAAGGATGACCCCCAGCAGCCCCAGCAGCTGGGGGTCTAAGTCATTTTAAGTGTTGATTGAAAAAAGATAATACAATGATTTTGAGCGGGAAGTGAGGACAACAACCATTTCTCTTGCGAGAAAATTAACAAAAGGGGAGTAGCTTCCCTCCAATCTTATATTGGACTGGAGGTATTGTTAGGTCTGTGAGAACTTATCACGGCTTTTATTTTGATAATTTGAACTATTTAATGTGTAGAATTTGTCGAGTATTATATGTTTGTAAAAAATCACATTGATTAGATATCGATAGCTATCTCATCGGATCAGTTTTTTGTCAACTATTAATTTGTTCACCATCCTTCTTTTTTTTTTTATATAAAATTACTTTGATCACATAGCTATCGATATCCGATCAACGTGATTTTTTACAAGCATAAAGTATGCGATGAGTTTTACACATTAACGGTTTAAATTATCAAAATAAAACCTGTGATGGATTCTCATAAACTCAACAACACCATCCAATTAGATCTAAGGTTGGAGGGAAGCTACTCCCTAAAAAAAAAGTGAAAAAAAGATTCAAATTCTTAGAGGTACAAGATTTTACTCGCACAAATCAAGTGCATGAATCATTTATACTTTTATTAGTTTGAAATCATTTATACTTGCACAAATTATTTACTTAATTCCTGCCTTTCTTTCTTTATTTAGTTTTTTTTTTTTGGCCATGTCTATCTTACTTTTAATTAAATTTGAGGTTTTTTAAAGTTATCTTCCAAATTTGAATCATAAATTCACAAAGGAAAAAAATAATAAAAAATAAAATAATAAAAAATAATAATAAAAGAAGAAGAAGATAGCAAAAAGACAGATAAAATTATAACGGAAGATTTTTAAATGAAAAATATTTTTCAAAAATATTATTGTTTTATTCGGTTCTAATAAAAAAAATTAAGTATATATGATTTTTATTTTCCTTGACAAATCTAAAATTAAAATATAGCACTAGTTTCATTTTCAAGTAAGGTGGTCTTCAAGAGGAAAATATTAAGACTCCTAAACATCAATATTAAATCTAATCTTAATGTTATGGATTATTACATATTAGTTATTGATTTGTTTAAGAATACCAGCAAAAGGCCCAACCCGGCCACCTTCAGGGGTAATGTTAGCAGAATAAAGCCACAAAAATGATCTCAGAATTGTTTTTTCTTCTTTTCATTAAGGTTCTCCTCCTAAATTCGAACCATGAACAAGAAAAAAAAAAAAAATATTATGGCCAATTTTATGCAGGCATACCATATATTCTGGTTATGATTAAAAATAATGCTGGTTATAAGTCATGTACATTGTGACTTGAAGCTGTGCTGGTGAAGTAGATTTATGTTGTTTCTAATGTTAAGTTTGGTTACGAATGTTAATTATGAGTTAAATTAGTGATTTTGGTTAAGAGACAAACTGGTGTTAGTTATGAACTAAATTAACTATAGCTGACGCTTCATTATTGGTTCAAATTCATTAATTTAGATCTTATGATGGCAAATCTAGATACATAGGTTATGTAGTTTATAATTTTATCACATATAGTAAGTTCGACTTGAAACTCGTTCGTAAAAATCCTATTAATAACTCTTGAGTGACAAATACTTCTAATTAGTGCATCTCCAATGGACCTGTCATTTGAGTTGCTATTGTAACTGATATAACATATTGGACATACCATATTGTTCTAATGGACCTGCCATTTGAGTTGCTATATGTTAGCATTATCATCCCATGTGCCAAATTGGACACAAGTTTAGCCAAATTTTGATAAAATTTTTCTCTCTATCTCCCTTTTGATGCAGCTACAAATAAAATTTGTATTTATTTTTTTGTAAAAAAAGAAAAAAAAAAAAAGAAATAATATTTGTTCCACTAAAGCAAACTTGTCGAATTTTGACATTTTAAATACATTAACATGTCAAAATTTATAAGACTTTGGTAAATCAATATTGGATATGCTCTTTTAAGTGTTGATGATAATCACCCACACTTTTGGGTTTATGTGTGATCTTGTTCGTCCAAACCAACCCAAATCTTGTATCGCAATCAATTGGTACTAGATAAATCATTTTTCTTTGTTCACTCTTATGCTGTGTTTGGTTGAGGGATTTGAGGAGGGATTTGGAAAGGGAAAGGGAAAAAGTGTGTGAAACTAGGTGAAATATAGGCATGTTTTATTCACATTTCACCTACCTTTTCCATTTTCCTTTCCAAATCTCTCCCCAAATCCCTCAACCAAACACAGTATTAAGGATTATATGTTTAGTTAAATTAACTATATTAATTTCATTTTAACCTTAACATCTTGTGTCAGTTTAAATCTTCCTCTCCCCTAGTGTGGTCTTGTTCCAAGAAATTTTTTTAAAAAAAGAACAAAAATACTATTTTTTAAATTTATAATCTAAAACTTAAGAAAACTAAGAATATCAGATAGATAACTCATTTTTCATCCAATTCATCCCTCCCTGGGGAGGTAAGATTGCATCCTAAAAGTCATGAGGAGGAGGGGGTCCTTTTCAAACCTCAATATTGGAATTTCATATTTTTAGTCAGTTCAGGACTTATTTTGAAAAGTTGATTAAAAATTAAAATTTTTTTTTGGCTTTTTCTAAAAAACTGTGCAAATAAGTAAAGAGGTAATGTGATTTAAAAAAGTCAAAAAGATAATTTTTAATCCAATTGCCAAAATAACAAGAATAATTTCTGGTAGCTCGAATCTGTGGCTCGATTTTGGCTCGACAGCCCAAAACGACGTCGTTTTGGGCTGTCTTTTTTTTTTTTCTCTTCCTTTTCTTTCTTTCTTTTCTTCTTCTTCTTCTTCTTCTTCTTCTTCGTTTTTGTTGAACACAGGCGAGAGAAACAAAGGGGAGGAAGAACAGAGGAGATAGAAGCAAAGGAGAAAGAGGGAGAGAAGAGAGGAAGAAGAGAGGAGGGAGGATTGTCGCTGCTCGCCTCGCCACCGCCACCGCCACCGCTGCTCGCCGCCGATCGTCAGAAGAATAAATGATCGCCGGCTCGCCTCCGCCCCCCGCCACCCGCTTCCAGCCCCAAATGTTGGGCCCCCTCCAATCCCTCCCCCTCCTTCTTCCTCCTCCCCTCCTCTCCCCCCTGATTCGAGCCATTTCGAGCCGCTCGGTTTCGAGCTACCTATCACTGCCGAAATAACAATGCTACAGACTCTCAAAAAACACAACCTCCATAATCTCCACTCACTTGTGATTAGTCTAAGAAGGAAAGCAAAAATAAAAAATAAAAACAAAAACAAAAACACATAATTAGTCTACATTATTTTGAAGGTCATAGGGGTCTCCAAACTTTAAGGGTCTCAAGCATTTTTGTATTATACAAATAGAAAATTTATACAAAATTATAAACCAAATCAATGTGGCTGCCTCAAGTTTTCTCATTTTAAAATCACGAGTTCATCAAAATAATTTTTATTTTTAAAAACATTATTATCGTAAAATTTTATTTTATATAAAAATTTTGTTTTTAGATTATTTTTTTAATATTAATAGTTTGTCCACATGAGTTCTATCTTGTTGATTCTTAAGGACTTTTCTTAAGTGTGCAACTTACACCTTACACTTACGTCTTTTCTGTTTGCCGTCCTGTTTTATGTTTATACCTTACACTTATACTTTTTGTGTTGGTTGCATATGGTGTACAACCTTAAAGGGTTGCACACTATAACAGGACCCGATTCTTAAAGAACAAATATTCATTAAAATTAGACCAGTTGACCTACCTTTTCACTATGGAAAGTTTTAAACATACAAAAATTTTATAAAAAAAAAAAAACTTGATAAAAATGATGCAATAATATTATTATTATAAATAAATTATCTTCAATAATATTTTATTTTAAAGTGAAAAGTTCCTAATAAATCATATCATTATATATAATTTTTTTGTTTATATAATATTACCCTTTCACTATTCAATTAAATTATTAGGCAAATTACTAACACCTCCCTCGAGGTTTGACTAAAATACTGATTCTCCCTGAAATTTGAGAAATTACATCATGTTCTTGAGGTTTATATTTGAATAACAAATTGTTCTCTGAAATTTATATTTACAAAATAAATTGTCTCTTCATTTGTTACGTAAATATAAATCTCAAGAAATAATTTATAATTTTTTAAATCTCAAAATAAAATTTATATTTTAATCAAATTTCGAGGATGTTATCACGTTGGTAATTTGCCCTAATTATTTTAGCGTCATTAGTGTTGTTTGGTAGAGCTGTGGGAAACTGCTTATAGCTCATGCCTAAACAGCTTATAGTTTATAACTTTCAGCTTAAGCAGATTTTCAGTTTATTCTTAAAGCATCTCCTGCCCCACTCAAAGAATAAGCTGATTTTTGACTTCTAAAAAGCTATAAGCTAAACCAAACACATCAAAATAACTTAAATTAAACTAAAAATTAAAATAAACTGATTATAAACTGTGCCAAACAAGGACATTGTCTCTGTCTTTGCCTCTGAGGTGTAAGAAGTTGGTGATGTGGTGGGTTGTGTTTTTGATGGATCTGGGATCAGTGGTGATGTGGTGGGTTGTTGAATGGTTCAACTTCGCACCCCAAAAATTTATTATTTTATTGTGGATGAGAGAGAATCTATGGAAATCCAAGATTCACTAGTCAATGTCAAAGTGAATAAGAATTTTCCAACGAGACATGTACAAGTTCTAAAAGTTTCATAATTTTAGGTTATGTTTGACATCTTAAAAATAATATATCTTTTTATTTTTTTATTTTTTTTATAATATTATTTTTTTATTTTTTTATACATCTTTTTATAAAAAAATAAAAAGTATACTTATTTAAGTAATTCCAAACAACCCCTTAATATGGTTTTGGAATGTTTTATAAGTTGTTTTTTTTTTATTTATTTTATTTTATTATTATTATAAAAAGACACGTAGAAAAATGTGTAAATTGTGCGAATCAAATAAGTTAATAAGTAGTTTATTTATGATGTTACCAAATGAACCCTAAATATCAATTGAAATATAGGCACTATTTGGCATTTTCTTTATTAGTACAACTTTTTATATTTTTATGTTTTTTTAAGTCGAATCACTTATCTATTTTTTTACATATTTTTTTTGTAAAAAGTTAAAAAAAAATATTTATTTAGATTATTTCAAATACCCTCATAATTAAAGACATTTTTAGGCTTCGTTTGGCAAGTGTTTGTTTTAGCCTAAAAGTCAAAAAATTATTAAAAAAAAATGCTAGAAACTCCAAAAATTATATAAAAAATTATACCAAATATCTCACGAGTGTGGGACCCACATGGGATCCATATTGTGTGGGTCCCACACCCATATAAAACATTTAGTAGAACTTTTGATAGATTTTTAAGGTCTCTAACATTACTCTATTAAAAAAACTAAAAAACCTATAACATATACCAAAAAGTTATTTTGAATTTCAAAAACATCTGAGAGTGTCACGATGGGTTTGGGAATGTCACATTGGGTTTGAAATGTTATATGTTACATTTACATTTTGAATTTCAAATTTCCAACCATATATAGATCACAATCTATGATAACATTGAATTTTTCATATATGGTATTGCCATGAATTAGGTTATTTTGAATTTCAAATTTCTAACCATATAGATATAATCACAATCTATGGTAATATTAGATTTCTCATATATGGTATTGCCATTAATTATGTTATTTTGAATTTAAAATTTTTAACCATATGATCACAATTTATGATAACATTGGATTTCTTATTCACCCAAAAAAAAAAAAAAAAAAAATTAGATTTCTCATATATAATATTATCAGTAATAAGGTTATTAATTAATTAAGATTGGGGGTAGATGTATCCACAAGACATATCCACAAGAAAACCAGACGACCTATTGCTCGTTTGGGGAGTGGCTATTTTAGCCAAAAAGTCAACTAAAATTTGTCACATCACCTCTCTACTTTTCTGCACATCTTTTTGTAAAAAGTCAAAAAGTTACTAAAATAACCTGTTCCCAAACGAGGCCAGTTTTTTTATGGGATCATATCTTGTATAGTCTTTCAAATAGGACTTATAATTAATTTATCCTAGATTTTTCTTTAGTTATAATCAAAATAATAATTACAATAAGTTGTAACTGAATACTACTTGAGGTATAATCAAAGACACTTTCGATTATAATTAAAATAACAATCACAAAATATCATAGTAACTAAATTAGAACTAAAATTGTCAATAAAGATAAAATATATTAAAATAGTTAATAACATAAAACATTATATTTAAATCATAATTATTATATTTTTTCTTCTACAATCATTAAATTAACTATAAAAAAAATCAACTATCATCTTAAATATAACTTTTTAAATCAAATTAAAATTATTTAAAAAAATAAAAAATAAAAAGTCAACTAAAATAAAACTTTCCAAGCGCGGCTTTAATAAAATTCCATTTAGCACTCCAAACGGGAGGATGGAAGGAAAGCTTGCTTCTAAAAAGTTTAAGGTGACATGACATGACTAGATCAACATTCAAAATTTGAAGGCCATGAATTCTAATAAAGAGGCCACCATCTCACACACCACTACCACCCTGCGAGCTTTGAATGTATAAATAAATAAATGAGAGCCCACCATCTCAAACAAAATTAATTAAATAAATGAATAAATAAATACAATCAAACTTCACTACATATAGGACTTTGACACAAGCGACAGAGGGGATGTTTGTTTTGAACGATTAGATTATAAAACTGAATTATTAGTTCAGATGGATTAATAGTCCGTTGTTTGGTATTAAATTTTTATTTTGAATTAATAGTCCCTTCGGACTATTAATCCTATATTTGTTGGCTTATGGTATCTTGGGGGGATTCGGACAAAATTTGTGGGATGAGTTATCCCATGAGATTAGCCAATGAATTACATTTTTGACCTGCAGTATTTCATATCTCTTTCTTCATCTTTTGTCCATTTTGCTTTCACAGTAGCTTTATCTTTTGCCCAAGGGAATTTCTTGCATCTGTGTTGTATTTTTATTTTTATTTATTCACCAATGGTAAATGACTCTAATTTTTGTGGCTCAAATTACTCGAATTTGTCAAAACGACGTCGTTTTATGAACGCGGAAGCAGCAACAAACAATGAAGGAGATGGATTACGAAATCAAATATGAACCAGATTAAACAAAAACAGTATTGGAATGCACAAAACCAAAAACATTTAATTAAAACATTTAATTAAATTAATAGAAAATTACAGAAAAATAACTTGCACTTACAATGGTTGTAATCTGCAAGGATCTTGATTGTTAACTAGGAAGACAGAACGGGGAAAAGTAAACCTCACTCAGAGCACTCTGGGTTTTTCTTTCAATCAGAAGGGTTAAAAGAAGAAGAAGGTGTCGAGTGATTACATTTGATTACAAATATATAGAAAATAAAAGTAACTATGCAAGATGAATTGGTGAATGATGGAGGCATCCGCAAAGTAACTATGCAAAGATGTGAATTTGCTTGAATGATGAAGGCAAAGATTGGAGACGAAAGTAGGTCGGTTGCTTTTTCTACCGATTGATTGAACATTAGCGACTTTTAAAAGTTGATTGACCAAATAGTGATGTGAGCAAAGAAAAGTGAACAAGAGCTTTTACTATTCATCACTTTCGGTGGAGCATGTGAATAAAGGAATCGTAATAAATACAAATTGGCGTTTTTCTCAAAAGAGTATTGATTGAAGCCATTTTTGTATTTATAAAGAATCCTATGTTGACTAGGCATATGGATCCTGAGCATCTTGAAACTCGGGTCGTGCATATGGAATGGATTGAGTAGTTGGTCCTTCAGAAGATTGAGTGAAGCTCGATCCTTCTTCTGAATCATCTGAACTGGTTGATTGGGCTTGAGCTCGATCTACAAGTTGCCGAGCCATCTGGAACATTTCATCCCTAGAGGGCTTGGACTTGGCTTTGGATTTAGCTTTGGGTCGAGCAGGAGGTGAAATGGGCTTTGCCGTTGATTTGGATTTTGACTTGGGCCTTGAATGATCCTTGGGTTGGTCCGGAATTATGGGAACTTTGGACTTTCCCTTGGAGTTAGATTGGGCGGTTGAATCGATTTGGGCTTGGAACCACCGGATGAGGGCTTCAAGGTTGACTGGAGGAAGGTCAATGACTTCCTTGGTCGACATACAGCTTGGGTTCTCACTGGCTTTGATTATTGCAGAGTTGGAGCACATTGATCGTGAGGAAATTCTTTATGAACAATTTCAATAATTCTGGGCACATTGAACTTAGCCCACCATTTGACTGAGTGTTGGCGGATAATTATGTTATCATCAATCCCATAATGCCATTTGAATATCCATGGAATTTTGTATTTGGACATAAAATTGAGCAATATAGGAAATTGTTTCTGATGAGCAGTGAATGGGTAAACAGCAGCAACATAAGCAATTGTTTCATTGAGGGAACTGGGGAGAATTTCTGAAATGGCGCCATAATGGGACCACCATCTCACAAACCAGATTGGTAACTCAGATTTGAATTTTTGATCAAAGGAAATGAACCAGGAGTGGCTGAATGACTCATTTTGGTATAGGAACAATTTGAACCAAGCACCAACATAATCATGATAATTATATTGAATAGAATGACCAGGTAAATCTCAAAGCAGATTAGGATTTTCCCATTCTGCAAGGGAGACAATATTATGAATGTAGAGTGAATGGTATAGGATCTTGTAAGCATAAGTTCGATCCTGAATGGGTTTAATCCAGATGGAATGATGGTCGAGCAGGATATCTTTGTAATAGGAGAGATTTTTCTCTGGAGGTGAAGAAATGAAATGACATCCAGAGCCAAAATGGAATTGAGCAATTTCATTAATGGTTTGACTTCTAGGGTGACTAGGTTCTTTGTAGAAGAGGTTTGTAACATGTGATTTGGTGTACTCAGTTCGAGAAGGGCGAACTTGGTTGAGTGGAAGTGGACTAACTGAAATGGATTGGCTAGAGGCAAAAAGATCATTAGCCAATGCAGATGAATAATCAGGACGGTGGATAGTACCAAGAGTATGGTACCGGTTAATTAGGTCAATAGATTTGGATGGATGAATTGACTCCAAAGGAGGAGGAACTATGAGTTGATTAGGTTTACTAGAACCAGAAGAGGGAACCAAAGCCCTTGAAGGAGGCCTTGGGCGAGACATCTGTGAAATAGGGAACAAAGATTAGCAACCAGAAAGAAGATCTAAATAATTCTGGTAATAAAACAAATCATTGTTTCAATTATGACGTAAAACACGTCGAGCTTGTAACTGTTGATGATTGATGTATTGGGCTCGTTTAGTAGTAAGTCTGGTTGATTTAAGACGGGTAATACGGCGGTTAACTTGTCTGATCAGGGTTTGGTAATGGGTAATTTGGGTTTTAACATAAGAAATATGTGGAGTAGCACTCATCCCTTACCCCCTGTAAAAATTCCCGGGTAAGAAAATCAGGAAGGGAATTTTGACAACCAGGTATGTAAGTAATGTCAAAATTAAAAATACTTAAAATAGATTGCCAACGGGTAAAAATTTGTTTACTAGCAAGATTTTGAACATCCTTTTCTAAAACATATTTAGCAGATTTGCAATCAACACGAAGTAAAAATTTTTGATTTAAAATATCATCTTGAAATTTTTGAATACATAAAACAGTAGATAAAATTTCTTTTTTAATAGTACTATAATTTAATTAGGCAAGATTCCGCACCGTAATGAAAACGGACAATTTGTTCAAAGCGATCGGAGTAACTTGTTGGAGCAGACACCACCATAACCAATGTCGAAGCATCGGTTTGAATGATTTTGAATGAATTCTCAAGGGAATACCAAGACAAGGAAGAGATTTAACATATTTTTAACTTGTTGAACAATGTTAAGATGAGTAGGAGACCAATGAGGAGGATTATCTTTTAACCTATCAAACAGAGGTTGACAGATTTTCCTAAGGTCTTGATAGAAGTCAACAATGTAATTGAGGGAACCTAAGAATCGTTGTAATTGAGTTTTATCAAGAATGTCATCAGGAAACTTAGACGCAAATTCAATAGAGCGACTAATAAGAAGAATAGTATTATGATGAATATCATAGCTTAAGAACCTAACTTTAGTTTGAAACAATTTAATCTTAGGAGCAGAAATGACTAGACCATGACTTTTAATTGTATAAAAGAATTCAGTTAAATGTTTCCAATGTTCACTAATTGATTTGGAAAAAATTAATATGTCATCAATGTAAACAATGAAAAAATGACTAAATGGGTTGAATATATCATTCATGATGTGTTGAAATTCACTAGGAGCATTTTTTAATTCAAATGGCATGACATTCCATTCATATTGACCAAAGGGTGTATTAAAAGCAGTTTTATATCGATCTTTAGGGTGAATTTGAATTTGCAAAAAACCACTTTTTAAATCAAATTTACTGAAAATAACAGCTTGATTAAGTCTTTTAATTAAATCTTTTTTATTAGGAATAGGATATCGAATCCATTCAAGAACAGCATTTAATGGTTTGTAATTAATAACTAGGCGAGGAACACCTCGTTCTAATTCAGCATTTTTATTAACATAAAAAGCAGGACAAGACCATGGTGATTTACTGGGACTAATTATTCTATTTTTTAATAATTCATTAATTTCTTTTTTACACATTTCTAATAAGTCAAAATTCATCTGGATAGGTCGTTTTGACAATTTTGAGCCATTTGAGCCACAAAAATTAGGACCTCCAAACATTTTTCTTATTTAATACTTTCTTCCCATGTGACAGACAAAACAAATTAACTTTACTCTCATCTCAAAGATCTGAAAAATTATTTAGTAGTACTGGAAAATTATTTAGTAGCCATAAAATTTAAAAATCTCAATTACAAATTAAAATAAATTTATGTAATATTTATTAATATTCTATTTATTTAATTTTTTAAAAGTTCTAGTAAAAAAATTAAATAAAATTTATAATTTAGATTTAATATTCCTATTATTTAGTAAATAATTCAAAATGACAAAATAGTCTTTTGAAAATTTATTCTTCTCTATAATATCCCAAACAAACATGAGATTCAATAGAATAATCCAATTCAAACCTCTAATCTCATGACTAAACAAACATAAAATACAAATTCAGTCCAATCAAATAGTCCAGGGACAATGTATACCAAGACTAATAGTCCGATAGATTGCAATCCCTCATTATCTAATCCATCTAAACAAACATCCTCTCTGAGGGTTCTCCCATTTGATCCCAAAAAATAAAAATAAAAATAGTACAGGTAATGTTAAGTACAAAAAAAAAAAAAAAAAAACCCACAAAAATTCAATGGGTCACCCAGACATATTTTTGTGTGGTCTTCTTCACACTTAAAATAAATTTAAATCATACATATTAATTTTTTTTTATACATTAGTATTTTTATTCTCGATAAGTTAATTTTAGTTGGGCAGTTTATGTGGAAGGAAGCAGATTGTCTCAAGTCTGTTTGATTGACTAGCTCATAAAATTCATCACGAGTTGTACTTTGATGATATTATCTATTCATTTTGTAAGTTTTACATGTAGACTATTCATGAAAAAATTACTTTTCAAACAAGTAAATAACAATTATAAATTTAAAAATAGACTGTTCTTTTTTTAGAAAAACATAATGAAATAAATGTATTACAATTAATCGATTAATTTTGATTTCTTTTTCAAAAAAATCTACATGACTTACAAAATAAACGAATTGAATCATCAAACTAAAACTTGGTAGGTATGTACCCCTTGGGCCCAACTCTAGGGCAGTTCTAAAGTTCCATAACAAAACATTCAAAATTTGTAATAAATGGCTAAGATTTGTTCATTCTGTAGTCCCTGTCAACAAGTTGAGTAATGTTAGAAATCTAAAAAATTCAATCAAAATTTTTACCAAATGTCTGATATTGGTGTAAAATTTTAGAACTTTTAGTAAATTTTTTGGGGTTTTTAATATTTTTGTGACAAGTTTAAACATATGTAATAGATCTAAAAATCTGGACAATTTTCTAAATACTTTCTCGTAATCTTACAATGATGATTTAATGGTGGTTTGTAATCTTACAATGATGATTTAATGGAGGTTTAAATCTTAAATTAGCCTAAAACCACTCAATTGATTGTCCTATGAAAATTCGTGTGAGAAACTATTGAATATGTTTCTTTATTTTCAAATATTAAGAATGTGTTTGAAGTATAAATTTAACCAGGAATTTGAAAAATGAAAGAAAAAATATGTGTAAAATATAAGTGAAGCGAAATTATGTTTCACTTAATTTTTTTTTTCTTTTCATTTTTTTTTTGTAAGAACATTTGCATCGGCCTCAACAATTTTAAGTCAAAGTATAACTCGAAATTCACTTTTATATTTTAGCTAGCCTCCTTTTTATGTACACACTCCATCAAACTTTATCCTAAAATTCTATTTTATTAAAATATTATAAACAAGCAAGCATAAACAAATCAGGTGTAATTTTTCAAAATAATTACATACTCATAAAAAAAAATTATGACTTTAATAATAAAATTTATCATTAATTATTTTTTTCCACCAAATATACACCAATTTTTCAATTTTTCTTATTTTTTACATGGTTAGCAGTGCTGTAGTACTTCGCTAGAAGTAACTAGCAACTGTAGCTTCATATTAAATTACCGAGCATGGAACGAGGCTGTTGGAACACATTTTCTTCTATTTTACTTGTAATTTTCACTAAAAGTAAGATTTAATAAGATTGATGGAAATGGTTTCAATTCATACTCCAAATAAAAGACTTTTAATTTTTAATTATTCATGGTGTGGTCTCCATTGACTAAGTTTTAAAACTTCACTTCTCCCTATGTCGACAGTTTGAAAATCAATTCAAGTCGACAGTTTGAAAATCAATTCAAGTGCTTATAAATAACGTTCAAAACAAAAGTGCCTATAAATAAATCAGTTAGACTTTCACTATGCATTCAAAGTCTTGTACTAGGACTATAAATTTACCTTTCATAATATATAATTGCACGTCGAATTTTAATGTTTAATTAACAAATAAACTCAATGAACTACGAAAAAAATGTGCTTGATTCATTTGACCAATAATTCTAGTTAATTAACCAAACTTTTACCCTAAAAATGATGTATAAGGGTGTACATTTAAAATTAGAATTTTGTAAGCCAAATCCAAAATAAAACTTATCCACATATTTTAATTTTGGATAAAATTTTAAATATATTTTTTTTGATGATGTAAAACAACTATTATTTAATAGATCAAGTTTATCATGAAAGCATCTATACCCGGTAGTGCTATACGCACCAATTGATATACTGATTAGTATACTAACATATATCATGATATTATCATTTCAAAATTATGACCCCTCTTATTCTACAAATAACAAAGATTCAAAACTTTTAAAATTATATCACATCATTCGTTAATACACTAATTGGTATTTCAATTACTATGTATAGCATTATTCATACCTCTCTCCCCTCCCCCCTTTCCCAAAAAAAAAAAACCTGCCTATCATCAGGGGCGGCTCTAAGGCTTGGTCAGGGGTGTCACCCGAACCCCTGGACTGAATTTATTTATTTATTTATTATATAAATATTAGATTTTAAGAAAAAAATTAGTAATTGAACCCACTAAAATACAATTTTGAACCCATAGTTTTATGTCCTACTCTTTTGAACCTACCAATTTTGAACCCATATTAGATATTAGCATGTCTTTTTGCTTAAACAATAATATTAATATATTGAAATATTTTTATTTATAATTTTAGAATTTAAATTAATTTGTTGATTTTTTTTCTCCATAGGTGATATAACAATTAATGTGAATTTTCTGTAAGATATATGGTATTTAAGTTTTTGATTGACACCACTGACAAAAATTCCTAGAGTCGCCACTGCCTATCATTATAAACCTCTAATTTATACATTCGGACCTTCAAAAATTTGTATGTCAATTTTTTTTAAAGGCATGTCAAATAAACATCTGTAAATTTGACGTTTTTAAGAAAAATACTTCAATTGATATGTCAATTTTTTTATTTTTACTTTAATCTTTTTTAAACTATTTTTATAGTTCCATACTATTAAAGTAATAAAAATAAAAGAATTTCACATCTTCTTTTTTGCTATATCAAATTTGGTATTGCTCAAGACACGTTAATTGCTAACTCACTTTTGCAAATTTGGGTAGAGCACAATTGCATGCCCAATTTTATTGTCAAATGTACTACCTCATAAATAGTAATCCATGTGGAGATAATCTTGCACCATATTTGGATGAGAGATTTAGTTATCAAATGTACTACCTCATAAATAGTAATTCAGGTGGAGATAGTCTTATATGTGTGGTTGGGAAATTTAGAAAAGGATTAGGAAATGAAAAGGAAAAATATAGGTTAAATATGAATAAAATATATCAATATTTTACTTAATTTCACACATATTTTCCTTTCGCTTTTCTAAATCTCTCTAAATCACCCAACCATTATTTTTTACCCCCATCAAATCCGAGTAAAAAATTATTTAAAGCTTAATTTAATATAGAATATAGCAATCCTTATTACTCTCTTTCTATTTTCCATCAAATTTGAGAAAAAAAATAGTTCAAAACCTCCAATCCTTACTATTTTTTTAATCAGAACTTTTTAAAAATTTCTAAGGTTAGTTTAAAAATCTGTTTTAACCATTTAAAGAAAGAAAAAAAAAATCTTCAATTCTTACTTTAATAAACAAATTAAATTTGAATAAAAATATCACTAATACAAATTTAGTGAAAAATTTATGCGAAATGATTGTAGCTCATTCCTTGCTCTTTTAAAAATTTAAAACAAAAAAAATTCATATTTGAGTAAAAATATCACTATTAAAAATTTGATGAAAATTTTAATTCCTTCTTGATTTGGTAAAAAAAAATTGTTTATTTCTTAATTTAGGTCTCGTTTGTCAACTATACATTTTAGTTAAAAAGTCAAAAAGTCACTATAAGTTGTCATATCACTCTTTCTACTTTTCGGTACATCTTTTTGTGAAAAGTAAAAAAATTACTAAAATAGCATGTTCGCAAATTTCATAAAATAATTGAAACTTATTTTTGGTTCTTTATTTATTAAATTGAAATTTGATATATATATAAAAAAAAAAAAAAAAATTGGTGAACGACTTTGAGATGTTCTTAGAGTGTCTCTAACACTTACTCTTTTCTTTCATCAAATTTAAATTTAATGAAAAAAGAGTCCAGTTTTGGTGCTGTAATTATAACATCAAACTAATATCAAATTAATAATGTCTTAAATTTTTCATCAAATTAAGGATGCGTAGAACATTTCATTAAATTTATAGGTGATTGTTGGGTCGGATGTCTATCCGGACGTTATCTCGGACATCCTCTCAAACAATCTCTTCCTTGCAAAATTGTCCTGCAAGTTGTGATCAATTTACACCAAATTGGTCAACCAACTGGACATCTGCCCGGTCGTCTTCCTGGTCGATTGGTGCTTTGATAAAAATTTAAAATTTTCTATTAAAATGCGTGATATCAAATAAAATTTTTAATCAAATTTTTTTCTCAAGTTTAATAAGAAAAAAGAAAAGAAAATAAACATTAGAGATGTTCTTAGAAATTAGTACTAATGAAAATCTTCCATTATTATCCTGAAGTCCTTATCATCATTATGTAGTGTGAGCTACATAATAATGTATTGGGGGAAATATCAAACTACTAGGACAATAAATAAATTATTGTACTAGAGGTAAAAAAAAATTTTATGGTGTAACTTTGACCTACAATAAAGACTTACACCATGCACACATAAGATTTGGATCATCCACACAATAAAATTGTATCACTATAAAAATGCAAATAATCTTTAATTGTATTTGATATTTCCCCTAATGTATTTTCCAATTTTCATGATTAACATTAGATTTAGATGTTTGGCTGAGTAATTATGTAACATTTTTTGTAGTGTGAAATCTTAAATTCAACTCTTATAAAAAAAAATTAATATCTTTTGTAGTGAAAGATTGCATATAATTAGTAGTGATTGTTAAGCTTGAACTTAGACCTATACAATTGCCCAAGCAATCATGGAAAGGGTTCTTAGATCATCTCCAACGGTGAACCAAACTCAGCATCAAATTTAAATTTTGATGAAAAACTTACTTTTTCATGCTCCAACCGTTGTACCAAAGTGATATCAAACTGAGAATTCAGCAAAAAAAATATCAAACTGAGACCAAGACACAGATTTTACCAAATCACTGTTACTGACCGTTGGAAAGGCTGCACCGGTCAACCACCCGGTTGCCCGGCCGGTTGACCAACCGATCAACCGGTTCCCTTTCAAATAACTAAGTTCAAACAGGTCAAAAGATTCAAACAAATTTAAAAAAAAAAAAATTAAATGTCACCGGTTGATCGGCCGGTCAACCGGCCGGTTGACCAACCGAGCGACCTGAGGCTGAATCAAAGAAGCAGCTTGAAGTCTTGCACTATATTCATTTCATTTCCTTGCAAGCAGGGCCCACAAAGAACAAAGAACATCATTTACTATTCTTGCACTATATTCATTCAATACTAGTATTGCACCTGAGTATCAATGGCGACAAGGGTGTGTGGAGGGACGTTGAGGAGGAGAAAAAATGGTGATTCAAAAAAAATAATAATAATGGCCTTATCGGTTAACCAACCGATCGACCCTCACCTTTTGATGCTCACCGTTAGAGTAAGTGATATCAAATTTGGAAAATAGTGATTTTTTTACTCAAATTTGGTGAAAAGTTTGGTGAACCGTTGGAGATGCTCTTATGTGCCAAAGTGAGTGAAATTTCAAATTTGAGTCTATGGAGAGATGTTGATCTGAATTATAATATAACTATTAAGATACTAACTGCAATCTTGTGAAAAAAAAAAAAAATAAAAAATAAAAATTTGGTGTGTTTTATTAACCAAAAAATTATTGACTAATTTGTTTGATAATATAAATATTTCTCATATTCTCCTATCGTTTAATCAAAAAAAATTCTCATATCTGTAATTATTCTTTTATTGTTTAACCAAAAATTTGTTGACTTTCTAGGAACTTCATACCCTATAAAAAAAATAGCCATAATAATACTTTTACACTTCTAAACCACAGATTACAACAATAAATATTTTATCTTGGAAAAAAAAAAAGAAAAAGAAGTCACGCTATAAATTACATAAATTTACAAATATTTTATGGTCGATACCTCTATATGTGCATAACTCTTATTTATTTATTTATTTTTTAAAGTTATCTCCTGGGATTGAGTTATCACGTTGTTTGATTTTAATTTTTTTAATTTAATTTTATAAAATTTTAATTTTTAATTTTTTATATTTTTAATAATTTAAGTAATTTTTATTTTACTTTTTAAATACAGTTAATATAAATACAATTAAAAATATATAATATTTATAAAAAAAATATTTAAAAATTCACTAAATATAAAAAATATAAAAAAATATAAAAATTCAATATATTTTTGTGTTCTTATGTATTTATTAATTTTTTTTATAAATATATTTAAATTAGATATATCTAAAAAATAAAGAAACATTAAAAATATTAAAAAATTCATTAAAAAAACACAAAAACAAAAACAAAACAAAAAAATCAATTTTTATAAAATTAAATTCAAAAGATTAGAACCAAAGAAAGTGAAAGATTAGAACCCATTGTTCATTGGTTGAGAGTCCACTTCGGACTCACTTCGGTAATCGGTGTTCATTGGTTGGGAGTCCAGTTCGAGCTCACTCCGGTGATCATAATTATTCGAAGTGATCAATCACTTCGTGATTGTAATTATTCATCTTCTAACATAGATTATTCATATTAAAAAATAATAATAATCAAACATCAAAAATTATATAAATGAATCACATTTATTTTATAAGAAAAAAATAGACACTATATGATTTTAATTTTTTTAAATGATTCAATTATACGGTTACAGGAATCTAATGTCTAAAATAATCTAATATTTTAAAGGAATAATCTACTCAATACTAACACATAAACATGTCAAGATGAGCCCAAATTGGGTCACGAACTAAACCTTCTAATCCAATTATAGTGCACTTGGAAGCTTATTTCATCCCAAAACAAATTCTTAATTGACTCCATAAAAACCAAATCCAAATCCAAATTGAGTGTTGGTTTAATTAACATGAATCACATCATGATTACATAATGCAATGCACAATGCAAGGATGTTACCACACAAACAAAAGCCTTGCTTATCAATCTCTCACTCTCTACTCCATATAATTCATATATATATATATATATGTATATATATTTTTATATAACAAGGTGTTTGGATCAACTAACGTACAACTAGATTAATTCTAAAATCTATTGAACAAATCTTTCGCATTAGTCAAATCTTTATGTGCCAGCCCAAAATCAGAAAAATTATTGGGTGCAGATAGGGTACCACGTGACATGCTCCATGGTGCCTTCAATCAATCATAAACACTATGGCCTCCCATATTGTCTTCTCATCACCCAACACATAAATATAGTTTCCAGTCACTCAACTAATGAGAAAAGAGAAAAGTACCATATGACATCTACTCTATCTGCACCCAAAAATTTCTCCCAAAATCAATCAATTGCAAGACCAACAAACATCTCCAAAAAACCACATTAAAGTTAATACAACTACCCGATTTCCGATTTCCATGCCACACATGAAGGATTCACCTCAGAAACAACAACACAAAAAAAAAAAAAAAAAATTAAGGTACACAATCCTAAATTGAGTACCAAACATGCCCAAATAAAACCCGACCGGCTATCATGCGCCCGGCGCCGCATCCTTGACCCTACTATGCAAATACCCGCCGTACTCTCTGGCATAGTCCTTCACGTGGTTGGCCGTGTCGGCAATCCGGTTCCTGGCATAGTCGACCTGATCCGACCCGGGTGGGTGAAACCCGCGAAAGTAGCGGTACATCCAGGACATAACCGCCATGGTGACCATGCCGAAGCCGCAAAGGGATAAGAATCCGGCGACTGCGACGAAGATGACGGTGACGAGCGGGACCCATATGGGGCTCGTAATGAAGAGCAGTGGAGTGAAGAAGATGAGGCCGAGGAAAGTGGCGGTGATGGTGACTCCTGTGAGGAAGAGGAGTATAGCTCCGGAGATGAGGAGGGTTAAGAAGCCAATGAGTCTGGTTGAGTTTGGTGAATTTTCATGGAGTCTTCGAAGAAATGCAGTGTGGTCGTTGGTGGTAGTGGTGGTGGTGGGTCTTGGGGGCCTCTGGGTTTGGGTGGAGCCGCCTTGCCGATCAGCCATTGTTGAGAGAGAGAGAGAGAGAGAGAGAGAGGGGGTGGAGGGGTTTGATTGATCGATGAAGAGGAAGATGAAGATGATGAAGAAGGGTGAGGAAGGGGGTGACACGTGTGAGTGATGTGGAGACATGCAAAGGGTACACGTGGGGGTTGGAGTTGGAGGCTTTGGATTTCCCTATGCATATGCATATGCTGTGGGGGAACTTCTTTGACTTTTTCTGTGGGCTGGGGTTTGAGAATTATTTGGGTGAAGCACAGGCCACAACCCCCTTTTCTTTTTTCTTTTTTTTTTTAAAATTTTGTTTTTTGTTTTGAATAAAGATTGGGACCTCCTTTCTCCCACCCCCTTTTGATTCCCTTTCTTTTTTGATTGGTCACTTTTTTTTTTTTTTTTTCCTCCTCCAATCACCACCCGCCACGTGTGTGTGGGGTGGCGGGGGTTGAAGTTTAAGGGAATCTAAATCACTACTGTTTTGTTTTTATGTATTTAGCCCATTACTATTTAGGTATAAAAATTAAATTTATTTTTTAAATTTAATAACATAATAATTAATTAAAATATTTAAGATATATATATATTTATATATATTCTCTAATTATTAGTGGAGTTATCTTACCCATCTAATAAAGGAAAAATTATATGGTGATTTTAAGACAAATTTATTTATTAGTTAAGGGATTATTTGGCATCCTCTATATTAGTACTTTTTTTTTTAATCTTTTTATTTTTTTAAAATCACATTATTTTGCTATTTTTCAAGTATATCTTTTCATAAAAAAATAAAAAATACACTTATTTAGATTATTTTACACAACCTTTCAATTTATAAGACCCAATGCTTGTTAAAATTTTAAAAATTTAATAGATATAAGTGATTAATGATAGGAAACTCCAAGACTACAAACAAAAGTAATCATTCCTGATAAAGATGTTCTCCATTTACAATAAATGAACAATTCTTTAATATTTTTTTCTCTTTGCTTGGGGCTGCAAACGAACTGGACTAAGCTGAGCTTTACTGAGCTTGAGTACGGCTCGTTTACTTGTCAAGCTCGCTTAATGTCAAGCTCATCTTGATAAGAAACTGAACTTGAGCTCGACTCAGTTCGATAATATTTAATAAAACTCGAGCTCAGCTCGGCTCAACTCGATAAATTTTTTTAAAATATTATTTAATAAATAAATAATGTATTTATATTATTATTTATATGTATTTATATATTATTTAATATATAAATAATATATTTATTATATAATTTAAATAAAGATAAACGAGCCGAATTTGACGAGCCGAGCTTATGTGAGTTCGAGCTCGGCTTATTTACTAAAAGAGCCTAATAGTTGAGCTCGAGCTCGGTTCGTTTACTAAATAAACCAAGTCAAGTTGAACCTTTAACGAGCCAAAGCCGAGCTTATTCTTGAACAGTTTAATTCATTTGCAGCCCTACCTTATCCATGGGAAATGATTAGATGAAATTGCCGGGGATTAATCAATCATGAAAAGTGGTGGGCTTAAAATTGGAAAAAAAAAAAACAAGAAAACAAAATTCATTGATGACTTGCTTCGTCAATTTTTTTTTTTCCACAGGGTTTTAAATAGCGGCATCGAAAGACGAGTTGAGTAAAAATATACAATAATGATAGAGCTCTAATTTGGAAACTCTAAAGAGAGTTCTAATGATGTGGTAAGAGAAAAAAAAAAAAGAAAAAAAAAAGGCATACACATCACATCACATATGACTCTCATTCCTTACCACATCACTAGAGCTCTCTGTAGAGCTCCAAAATTAGAGTTCTCAGTCTTTATTTAAAAATATAATATCAAAAAGTTTGAGTTTCTCTCAAATTTAAATTTTAAACTTAAAAGAATTTGAAGAGTTTATGGGCTCACTACAGGTTCTATTTTGGTGATTCGAGTAATTTATTTTTAAGACTCTCTAGTGTATCATCTGTTAAGAAAATTAGATTAATCTAATAACTATAGTATTTTCATTTTATTGTGTTTGTTTCTAAAAAAATAAATAATTTACTTTTAAAAATATACTTATTATATATTTTTATAAATAATAACAATAAAATAAAAATATTATAATAATAATTATTATTATTATTTTCACATTTGGTATACACTAAGGTTCGGATCATTGAAAAAACAATCGTGGTGCTCTTGAAATTCTGTCAAGTTGAGAGAAACCCGACCACCTTAGGCCATTGTGGCCGTGTCATCATCAACACTGTTAGGCCAATCTGGGCCTGGGGGAGTCACTGCAGCCTGCAGGCATCAATCATCTCAGAAATGTGATCCGTGCGGAAGACAACCCAGCCCAATAGTGAGCAATGGCTGCACTTCGTTTGGATAGATAATTTCAAAATTATAAGTAGGTCATAATTTTTTATCCAAACGAATATAAGGATACAAAATTATAAGTAGTTCTCAAAATTATAAGTAGTTCATAACCCAGCCCAATAGTGAGCAAAGACTATTCTAATTGATTGCGTGGCGAATATATTTTTCGTCTCATAAGGTTAAGTTGTGGAAGACAAAAATATTTCATCACCAATAATAAATTCTTTGTTCTGGTATTTAAGAATACAAAAATATTTTATCACTAATCATTTTTCTTTATCAAAATGCTGTGGTTTTGTGTTTCGAAGCATTGAAACTGTGATTCCAAGAGATACACTCTGACACTTATCACTCATTTTCATGTACACGGACCGTGAAGTCGTGACCCAAGAAGACACTTTCTACAAACCCTCATTTCTCTCTCGCACTTGAGTCTATTCCTCTCTCATAAGTATTGAAGTCGTGACTTAAGAAGATACTTTGTAAACCATTTCTTTTATTTCGCGCTAAAGCCCCTCTCTTCTGTCTCATCCTTCGTGCATGCCAGCATTAAAGCTATTATCCAAGAAGGCACCCTATGCAAACCCACTATTCTTTCTCACAGTGAAGGCCCCTCTTGCACGCAAGCACTTTTTCTCATCGTTTGAACCAAGTCTACCCTTTTCGTCTAGAACACTCATTTCAGAAAAAATACAGAGAAACAAATAATAAAAAATTTGTAATTTTCAAAATTAATAGAAAACATTACCTTGTTTAGTATGGAGTTTTCAATAATTAATTTTTAAAATTTGGTGATAAAATTTATTTTCGTTTTAGAACGTATCCCAAACATGACCAAATATTACTTTTGTCGTTTCTTTTAATTCTTCTCAAAACTATAAGAGACGAAAAAATAAATTCGTCAGCAAAAAAGAGACGCCAATTTTTTTTCTTGTTGGCGCCAATTATTTTAGCTCATTGGAGACGAACATTTTTGTCATAAAATTTAAAGATTTTTGCGACAAAAAGAATTCGTCACCAATAAATTCCAAACTTATAAGACGATGTCGTTTTATTTTTTTATTTATTTGGTGACAAATATATTTTTTGTCTGGGAAGGATAAGTTATGGGAGACGAAAATATTTCGTCACTAATAAACTCTTCATGCTCGTTTTATCTTTCTGTTAATTAGGCGACAAATATATTTTTGTCTTGGAAGGATATGTTTTGGGGAGACTAAAATATTTCGTCACTAATAAATTCTCCATGTGTCGTGTTGCATTTTGATTGATTGCGCGACAAATATATTTTTGTCTCATAAGGTTAAGTTGAAAGAGACGAAAATATTTCATCACCAATAAATTCTCCATCCTCACACAACGTTGTTTTTGTATTTTTGTTGATTAGGCAACGAACATATGAGTTTGAGACAAAAATATTTTATCACTAATTATTTCTCTTTATTAAAATGTCATCAGAAACTAAGAGGCACTCTCACCTTAATCACTTACTTTCACACACACACAAATACTAAAATCGTGACGCGAAAAGACACCCTCTACAAATCCTCATTTTTTCTCTCGCAAATTGCAGCAGTTGTCCTGGTACTTCGGTCCTTGTGTCATATAAATGGTATGTGCCATATCTATATCTATGTCTATCTATATTATATATTAGCAAAATGAGGTTTTTAACTCATAGACCTTGTGAGAGCTCCAATATCCTAATTCTCATTTTCTAATTTTTTGATTTTTTTCTTTAAAAAAAAACTCAGCATTTATTAAATTCTCCAAAATCTTTTTGACTTCCTTTTCAATGCTTGATTGGAAGAAAACCTATAGGCTAATGTGAACTCTACTATTGAATGTTTTAATTAAAGTCTATGCACACTAAACTTATTAATTGAGTCCCCCATCGTCAAATGAAAAATTCTGACATATTATAAGGGTATTATGATGTCAACGTGTACTCTAAAACTATGTATTCCACATGCAATATATATATATATATTATGTCTTGCCCCATTAAATTAAGGAAAATGGGGTTTTTAACCCCCAAGTCTTCTGGGAGCTCCAATCTCCCAATCTTAATTTTCTAAATTTTTTATTTAAAAAAAAAAAAACTCAAAGATTTATTAACTCAGATCCTTTTCAACTTTTCTTATACATTATGATTAGGGATGAGATTGTTAAATTATTTTTATAAAAAATCTTAGAAAACATAATTAACTAATTAACTTCTCCCATACACTAATTAATTTATAAAATTCGAATTAACTAATTAACTAATTACACTAATTAATTAATTTATAAGTACGCTAATTAATTACTTTATACAATTCTAATTAACTAATTATTTAATTACCACTAATTAAATTAACTAATTAACTAAACTAATTAATTAATTATAAAATTCTAATTAACTAAATGAATTAACTAAACTAATTAATAACCAACAATTAGCCCAGAAATAGCAGAATGATCAATTGGAGCACCATTCTCACGTGATTCAATTGGATGTTTTTGACAGAGCAATCCACTTGGTTCTCATTCCAAACATTGCATCATTTTGACAGTGTCCAAAGTAAGTCCTGCAAATTTGACCTCATTTCGGTGATAGCTTGTGAGCAGTGCATCTTTCATAACTTGTTTGAACAAAGAGCAGTGAAATTCAGGTGGAAGATCACCAACAGAACGAGTGGAAGGCAGCCCATCCATTTTTTTTTCAAAAGCAGTCTCATTTGGCTTTAAGACAACAACAGGTACCTTCAAATAAAATTCAGAACGAAAACAGAGGCAGCTGATTCCCACAAGAGAGAGAGAGAGAGAGAGAGAGAGAGAGATGTATGTGTGCATCTGTCTGTGTGTATGGCCTGCCTGTGCTCTGTGTGTGTGTGTTGTGCGCTGGGTATCTAGTGTGTACCCTCTCCTCTGCGTATGTTCTGTGTGTGTTTTACAGCTTGGGAGAGATCGAGAGAGGGGTTGGCCTCTGTGTGTAAAATGGTATGTGTGTGCTGCGTATTAATATGTGTGTGTGTTGCTCTCCCAACCGAGAGCAACAGTGAGAGAGAGAGAGAGTAAAGAGGTGCTGTCTGTTTTTGTATTTTTTGTTCTTCCACACTTAAACCCCAGAGAGAGAGAGAGAGAGAGAGAGAGAGGTCTGTGCTGTGGTGTCTGGTGTGTGAGTGTCTGAATGGTGAAGCTTAGTGTGTGTGCTGTGTATGGGCTGTGTGTGTGTTCATGGCAGTGTGTGTTGTGTATAAAGCTCTGTGTCTGTGCCCAGCTTCTTTTTCAAAATGCAACCCGAGAGAGAGAGAGATTGAGAGAGGGAGTAGCTCCTCCCTTTGTGTTGGTGTGTGGATCTCTGTGTGTTCTCTGAGAGGAAGAGAACTGGGTGTGTTCTTGAGAATGAGAGCATTGGTCCCTTGTATGTGTATCCCTTTTTAGCCCCTGATCAGTGCCTTCTCCTCCTCTTGATTATTTTTGATTGATCTCCTCCTTCAACTAAAGACCAAACCCATCCTGGCAAGAGAGAGCACATGCATGTGTGTGTTGTTTTTTTCTCCCTCTTCTTTTCCATTCTGTCCACTCTCTCCCCAAATAATCATTCTCTAAGAAGCTTTTTTACCACCCACCAAAACATCATCATTAATATTGACCCCTTCTCATATCTTTTTTTAACAAAAAACGATCATCCTCATGTGCCTTTACATCGTGCCATTTTTACACCCCCCAAAACCATCATCAACCCAATAAAATATATTTAATCATCCACCCCAAAACCCCTAATAATATTCCACCCCAAAACTCATTGTCCTTATCTGACTCGTTTTTTTCTTTTTCCTCCCCCAAAAATCCCCCTGACCATATCATCCTCTTTTTGATTTTTTTTCTGTTGAGAATTTATAAAATGGCATATTTCAATTTGCATCATGGGGTGTTCAAAAGAAGGTGTCCAAGTCTTAAGAGCGGTCAAAAATGGGGTATCTACACTAATATAAACCATCAAGTGATTCTTCTATCCACATCAATACCCTAAAGTAACCAAAATAAGATTTAATCCCTTAAGCGTAACACAAATTTTGACAAAACGTCTCCTCAAAATACTAAGACACCATACCTTATTGGTTATAACCCAATTTTAACGAACTATCTCCATCACTCAATGCACAATGTACCCAAACGCCAAAATAACTACCGTTACTCCGTAACATATGCAATGTACATCCTAATATCAAAATAACATTTCTATCACAATTCCCAAACATTTTCACCAAGGGACAAGTACGAACAAAAGATACACACACATTTGGAGAATATGACGTCAGCACATGTACGCAAAACACGCAAAAAAAAAAAAAAGGAAAAACACAAAATGATACGAGGTGTCGAACCCCTAACCTCAAGCTTGGCCTCCGAGTCCTCAACCACTGAGCCACGCCACTCTTATGACAAGATATGCAAACAAATATATATACTTATACGAGACATATACACACAAAACACAAAACAAAGCAAAAGAAACATTTGTTGTGGGGTTCGAACCCCTGACCTTGGGCTTAGGTTCAAACAAATATATATATATATATATATTACATAGCTATACAATATATATACATATATGCATACACAATTCTCGCGCGTCTCTTTTTTCTTTTTGACATCCACGCCTAACACACGGCACCTTTACGTCCTTTGGCCGACAAAAAGCGCCTCGAGCACGCCGCCTCGGCTCTCTCCCTCTTTGTCTTCTTCTTCTCAGCTTCTTCTAAATCAGTATCTTCCCTCTTCTACTTATTCACTAATTTTTCCTTCTTTTTCTTCTTCATCATTCTCTTTCATCTCATTTTTCTTCATCATTTTGCTTCTGTTTCTTCTTCCTCATCGAGAGAAAAAGAGAGACTGAAAAGAGGAGAAAAGTTGTCCCCAAACTTAGTCTATTCTCTGCTATTTCTCTGACTCTCCTTTTTTTCTCTTTATATCTCTCACTACACATGGCCTCATCTCATCCTCTCACTCTCTGTCCGAACCTCAATGATCCATGCTCTCCTGGACCAAGTGTCCCTACTCCTACTCTTCCTAACCTTCTTGGACCGAGTGCCTCTGCTCCTACTCTTCCTAACCTTCTTAAACCGAGTGCCTCTGCTCCCACTCTTCTTAACTTTCCCATGATATCAGTTGAGCAAATCATGGCTGCTCAATCTGACATTGAGGCTAACCACTTCACACTGAGCTCTTGCATGGAAACAAAGGATGACATGTTACCAAATTATCTCACCGGTTGCAGAATAGGACCAGTGAAGTACAACAGTTAAATTCCCAACTTTCTCTGCTCCAGCGCATGTACAAAGATGCGCGGGCAGAGATTTGTGCCCTGAAGGCGGAGAATAAGGAGTTGAAACGAAGACTACCGTCTTGACTCGAATCCCCTTTGACAACCAGTAGGGAGTCAACTCTCTCGGCAGTTTTGTACACACTAAGGCGGAGCCTTCAAGGGTCTCCCAAGGCGACAAAAAAATGAAGAGCTCGGCGAGAGAGTCAAAACAGTGAAGTTGACATGTGACTGTTATCAAAAACAAGAACCTTGCTCTCTTTTTTTTTTTTTGCCTATGCAATCGGGATGTCATCCCTGACTTCAATAAAATCAGTTTTCTCTTTTTTATTTATATTATATTTTCTTTTTATTTTTAAACCCTGCTCCTTATTCGTTTTTTGATTTTTTTTAAGTTATATCACCTATCTACTTCTTTATACAATTTTTTCAAAAAAACAAAAAAAATTAACTTTTAACCTACTATTCAAAATAAGTTAAAAATATATAGAGAGAGTAGTCAAATGAGCAACTATTTTAAAGAGTAAAAATTGATGAAGCAAGGTTTGGATGTTTTTTTTTTTTTTTTTTTTTTGGTTCTAAAAGAAAGTTTGGCTTTTTAAGAACAATTTCCAAGAAAGGAGGTAGGTCAATATATTTTACTTCCATTGGGTGGGTATTTTGGACACGGTCATATATGATCAAACTGCTCAAAAAATATAATATTTTAAGCTAAACTGTAGTAGACCATAATGACATCTTCTTTTTCGAATGGGTACTTGAAAATTTTCATTCTATTGTTAAACAATTGAAAATTATTTTTCTATCTTTTGTGGAGGTAGATAGATTCAATTTTCCTTTCTTCTGAGTCTGACATCTCCACCTGATTGAACAAATCAGGTATTGTTGATGCTTCCATTTTCTCTCACTTTCTAGGCTATTTTATGCAATGCTGTTGGTTTCTGATTTCTTGTGCAAGATTCATGCTTGGGTGTTCTTTATTATCATTTTGTGATGAGATTTTTTTTATCATTATTTAATTCCAACTAGGAATCACACTTGCTTTCAACATTCAATTCAAAATAATCCTAACTATCGTCAAATTTTACTAAATTAATGTCATTCACTCAACATATATCCATGCTCACATTATATATAAATTTGTTGTATTTAATTGTTTCATGAAATGTTATATTATTTATTCAATTAAGACATGTTCTCAAAATTTAAAGAAATTTATTTTTAAGAGCATGTGTGTCTATGAGGTGCAATTTATTATAAGTTCAAAGTTAATAATTTATAAACAAATTTAAAAGTATTTCTCTTCTAATTTTGAGATAATAAAAGAACTTAGTTAAAATATTTTTACTGTATAAAAATAGATAAGAAATACAACAGTAAAATCACAAAAATAAAATATAATTATAATAACTCATTTAACCTGCACAAAACATCATCTACATTCAAATTTCACATACACAAACATCACCAAACTCCATACCCACATATGCAAAATAACAATAATAATAATAAAAAAAATAATGCCTTTAATTGTTATATTCCATCTTTAAATATAAACAAAAGGGATGAATCTTAAGCCTCGTTTGGGAATAATTATTAAATAAATAATAATTAAATTTTTAAGTCACACAAAATTAATTTAGCACTTCCCAAACTATCACTAAGTTGATATTAAAAAAATTTACTTTTTATAATGGCATAAATAATTTAGATATGATTTTTTAGAAATTCTTTTTAGTTTAAAAATGACAATAAAATATTAAATAGAATAAAAACAAATTTCTTAAAAAATAAAAGTATTTGAATAAAAAAAGGTAAGAAGAAAATTTAATATGGTATTTTTATTTGGGATGTCTGGTTCATAATCTGTTCTGTTTTGGCCAAATTCAAACAATTTGAAAATACATTAGTCTACATTGTACTTTGCAACTTTACTACTTAAATATGTTCCATCTCAATCTATGTTATATACTTGGAGAACTAAGGAAAGATTAGAGATAGACGACGTCATATGATTTTCTTTGTATGATACACATTGTGCATTCCTAAATGGAATAGGTTAATAGTACACATGAAGTGTTTTATGACATAAACAAATTAAAAAAAACTTGATCCTTCATTTGTGATCAGACATGGACAAAAGTTGGATTGCATTGGATAAGACACCTGATGGAAGGATGAGTCAGCCATACTAGAAGAAACGGAAGCTTCGACACAACATTGATGTCATGCATGTCGAGAAGAATTTTAGTGAAAATACCTTTGGAACTATGTTAGGCATTGATGGAAAGAACAAAGACACCGACAAAGCACGAATGGACTTGGAAGATATGGGCATAAGGAAAGAGTTGTGGTTAACACGTCGTCCTGATGGAACTTATGTCAAACCTAGGGCAATCTTTTCATTAACCCCTGAAGAGAGGGAGGGTTTCTTTGAATTCTTGAAATCAGTGAAGTATCCAGATGGCTATGCTGCAAACATATCAAGATCAGTGAATGCGAGAAATGGTAAGTTAACAAGCTTGAAAAGTCATGACTGCCATGTACTCATACAATGTATTCTTCCAATTGGGATGCGTGGTTATATAGACAAAGAGATTAGTAAAATACTATTTGAGTTAGGTAGCTTTTTCCAGGATTTGTGCTCAAGGACACTGCGTTGTAATGAACTTAAGAAATTAGAGGAATGTATAGCACACATATTATGCAAGCTTGAAAAGATCTTTCCTCCAGCCTTCTTTGATGTGATGGTTCACTTAGCCGTTCACTTGCCGCGTGAGGCTATTCTTGGAGGACTGATGCAATATCGATGGATGTACCCGATTGAAAGGTAATTGTTAAATTGTAAGGTTCATAATTATATGTTGCATGTGTAACCTTGCTCTTAACTAATTCTCTTTTCAAGGTTTCTCGGGGCTTTAAAAAAGTTTATTGCAAACCGAGCTCGACTAGAAGGTTCAATCGCAGAGGCTTACATTGTCAAAGAGTGCATTACTTTTTGTTCAATGTATGTTGATGGGATCGAAACAGTGCATAATCAACCTGAACGAAATCAACATCGTGGCGAACGTCGCAAAGGGTTGACTGTATTCATAGAAACTGCCCGTCCTATTGGCCTAATCACAAGGGATGTTGATATGTCACAAGAATATCGTGATATGGCTCATTGGTTGTTGTTGAACAATAGCCCCAAGATAGAGAAGTATCTAAAGTATGTTTTTCATTTAAATATGTGTATTCTTAGCTTTGTTAATGTAGTTAGCAGTGCATAATAATCACATTCTTTTGAGTAGGATACACAAAAATCTATTACGGACTCCATCTAACGAAGACATAACTCGTATACAACAAGAGTTTCACAATTGGTTCAAAGAGCGGGTAAGGCATTTTCAATTTTAAGACATGATTAAAAATTTGTATATGATTTGATCATTTATTAATTTATTTTTACTATCTTGATGTACGTTATATGTGATTGTAGATAAATATATTGAGAGAAGAAAAGTCACCAGAGGCAACCAATGATTTATGGTCGTTAGCAAATGGCCCGAATTTGCTAGTAAAAGAGTACTCAGGTTGCATAATCAATGCTTACGAAAGGGGATCATGAGGGAGTGACGCATGAATTTTATGGTCACTTGTGCAATGTTTGGGAATTAGAGTACATGTGTCATAACAAAGTTGTATTGTTCTAGTGTGAATGGTACAACATAGGAAACACAGGTCGAAGTAGAACATTACGAGCCGATGATTATTGTATAAGTATTGATGTCACAAGTCGGTGGTATCAACACGATACTTTTATCTTGCCTAGCTAGGCTAAGCAAGTCTTTTACCTAAATGATACCAAATGGGGACAACGTTGGCAAGTTGTTCAACGAGTGCAATATAGGGGTGTCTTTGATGTACCAGAGGTAGGTGATGGAGAATCATTAGATGAACCAGAAGAAAACGATGTGTTCCAACAAGAAAATATTACTGATGTTGTTCCAATTGACATCGGCCCTAATGTTCAATATTATAGAGATGGTGTTGAAGCAGAAGTTGTTACAAGGTTTAGGTCATCTGATGAAACAATGATAGAGAATAGAGCTGACAAACAAAATGAAGAGTGTGACGAACCTGATGTGGATTACGATATGGATCTTGATGTAGACTAGGATTTGTAGTTATTTTGCACTTTCTATGTGAACATTGTTCTTAATTAATGTAGTTGAATTTCAATTGTGGTCATCTAATGGCTTTATAATTAATTTGTTCTATGATAAGTAAATGGTAAAAACAAAAATCATCCATCTCACTCTAGCCATATTTCAATGATTTAAAGCCTATATGATGTATCCACTTGTTGAGATTGTTGTTGCTTTATGCTTTATGTATAGAAATATATAATTATCTCTTCTTTACATCTAATGTTCAATTATGTGTATCCACCAAAAAAATGTTCAATTATGCTTTATAGTTGGGCAAAATGGACGCTACAAAAAAACAATTGACCAAACCAAGTACCGCAACTAAGAAGGTAACAAACTATGAGAAACAAAGAATGAAGAATATTAATAAAAACCGTGAGAGAATGAATGCTCTAGGAGTGAAGAATATAACAACTTGTTTGAAGGTTGCGGTTCAACATAAGAAATTGAGGAAGGAAAAACAAATACCAATTGAAGAAAATGACGATGATTATCGACCGTTAGAGGTCAAGATGGCGGTGACACCAATCCTATGATTCGCTTTGAGCATGAGGTACTATACATTTATGCATTGTGAAATATATTCTTTCTTGTTACTTTCAATTCATATACACATAGACATGTTTATCTTTCTATATATATTCATATTTTATTATGTTATTCAGCTGTTAGAGATACCATCGAGAGCCCGTTTACAATCTCATCATGAGGCATTGACCCACGCATCAGAAGAGGGGGATACCTCTTCACGTCTTGAGATGGCTAGCCATCCACCACCACCTCTCAATGTGGAGCCTCAACTTGAGGAGATTGCTGGTAATACTATTAGTAAGACACACTCTTTATTTACATTGATTTGAGATCTTAATTAAATTTGTTCACATACTATTTCAATATTATGGCTTCACAATATCAGTTGCTAAAGTGTGTTCGTGGCCCGACTCGAGGCAAAGAGGTTCAAGGCCTTGTTGATAGAGATGGAAAGCTTAGCGTGCCTATCCCTCCAGAATTTTGTGCATTGGTAGGGGACTATGCCTCAAAACTAGCCTCAAAGATTGGTGTAGAAGTGCGAACTCGTTTACCAGATCCAAGTGTTCGTAGGTGGAAGTATGTTGATGCCTCTGTTAAGGAGGCGATGTTTCAACGCTTGAATGTAAGTTCGTTGTCTCCCTATTATAGGACATTTTACTCATTTTTATAATAGGTTAGAAATCTTAATTATTTATTGTAATTATTTTATTTTTTATAAGAATTATCTATGACTTATCTATTTTTTACAGGATCAATTTGATTTACAAGGAGACCCTGTTGATACAGAGAAGGCAATGAACACAAAATTTGGTCGGAGATTGAGTAACCATACCTATAGGCTGCACAAACAATTCATGGAGCTGAAGGAGGCTAAAGGGGAGGAGTATGCAAGAAACCACCCACCGAAGAATGTTGATCCTACCAAGTGGATAGATCTTATTGATAAAAAGTGGAACACTAAAGAATTTCTGGTAACATTTTCATCTTTTTTATTATATCAGCGAAGAAAGAATTTGATTAGAATAGGGAGGGATTTTAAAAAAACTAGAAAGAACACAATCAATTTACTGTGAAATTCCATGATAGAGAGGAAAAATGCAATTTCTTTATTATCAAGCATTAAATTTGTTTTACTAGTGATACATTTCATTGTTATATTGGTTCATTATTCCTTATAAGAACAATCAAAAGCCAACATATTTGTCTTACTAATGATACATTTCATTGTTATATTGGTCATTCTTCCTTATAGGAACAATCAAAAGCCAACATCGCGAACAGATGTAGACGTCCCCGAACGCCCCGGGGGGGTGAACCCCCGTTCTGTTTATCTGTGGGTCTACTACAGTTCGGACTCAAATTGTCACGGTTCTAAATCTGAACCAAAGAGTCCAAATCCGGCAAATCGTTTTAAGAAAAACAGATTTTGAAAGAAGTGCCAAACATGGACTGCTTTGCCAGATACAGAATCGCCACCTAAATATTTTTTAATAGGGAAATTTAGGAAACCCTGACTTGGTGCCAAAGGCCACGTGTCCGTCATCACCAAAGTTGCCTCGGCTCGGGAACTTGGGTACGATTGGGGAAGGTCAGCTATGAGCACCCCCTCTCGCCCAGTCCAAAGACCGGCCTCTACTAATCATGATATCCAATTTTGAAAACGTTATGTGTTCTTTTTCCGGTTATTAGCCTAGATTTACTATGTTATGCACACAACAAACAAGTATAGACCAAATCGCCTAAATTGGAACAAAACATTTCATGTTTGTTTTGAAAATGGTTTGCTACTCTCAAGTAGGCTAAAATACAGATTTTGCCACCCTCAAGTGGGCTTTAGAAAAGGTGATTTTGCCACTATCTAGTGGGCTTAAAACTCACAGTTTTAATGCATTATTCCAATTTAGGTAATTCAACCTCCATCCACAGGCATTCAAGCAGTTATATCACATAAGCAGCTAACCTCATGGCAATCACGCTATTATGGCAACACTCACACGCATGCGGTATGCTAAAGCATAAAAGCTTACCTAGTACTCCGTGCCAAAACAAAAACTAGTTAGTAATCATGCATGATCTTAGTTCAAGTTAACAATGGCTAATGCATCACATACAGAATGTCACTAGAATAGGCTTGGCTAATCTACAATGACATGTGAAATGCTACAAATAACACGTATTCAACTTGGAATTGAAGTACAATGCAGTTAGTATGATGCGCCGAGCCCGGTGCATGCAGTACAGATGAATGATGCACGCATGCATAGCATAAGGATGCTAAAATAAATATGCCCTAGTGCTAACCAGTGAAAGCAGGTAAGTAAAAGGGAGAAAGAAGTGGGGGTTGGAAGACATGCACACACTCACCCACACTTATTACAAATTTACCCTCGCTCGGAGAGACCAAAAGAATATACAAATTAATTAACCTACAAGCTAATTAATGATTACAGACCACTTAATTAATTAACAAATTAACTAAGCTAAGGAAAGTAGTAAAAGGCCTCGGGAAGAGGGATGCACGCATGCTCGGATTGGCCTCGCCCGGAAATCCATTGCCATGGCACTGTTGCCTCTGTTTACACTGCCTTGCCTCCTTAAAACTTGCACAAGTCCCAAGAATGCTTCTCTGGACACTGGGGAGCATCACCGACCAAGTGGGAACACCACCGGCCATGTCCGGATGGTCATTGGCCATTTGTTGAGCTATCGGCCATCAATAATTGGTCGGTCGGCACTCCATGTAGCCAACCGGCCAAAACTTCCTGCAGAAACCTATTTTGGCAGCAGCAGAGGGCAAAACATGGCATGGCAATGCATTTCAACCAACGCATCCCTTATCATGTTGGTGACTCAAAAGGACATGGTTCTCGATTCTCGGACCACCAATCGCGCATTTCAATGCGTGATGGCCCAAGAAACCAAGTATGCACTTTGATTTCAAATGAGATGCACATCAAACAAACAAGTGAAACACAACCTCTATCATACTCAATTCAAGAGGCAAGGCATGTATGCTCATGCAATGCGACCTAGGCATGTTAACTAAGTATGCAACATGGGCATGCAAGCAAGTAATGCACAATGCATGTTAGGCGCACAACCTAAATGAGAAAGCATGCAAGATATGGAATAATAATGGGAGTGACAAGCATACAAGATGTGATCTAAGCATGCAAGTGTGCAAGGCATGCATCATATTAAGCAACCTAAACATGCAACAACACACAAGTATGCCACAGCACACAAGGTGAACATGCATTAACATGCAAAGGATGGTCTTACACTAACTTGGACAGCTCTCTACTAGCTTCAAAACAGTGGCCAAAATGATGCAACAAAGTCATGAAAACATACACAAGCATGCATGCACAAATCCTTAAACATGGAGCATATGCCATCAACTCTTCAAAGCATGAAAGGGATGGAAATGCAAGTATGCAAGTATGGAACATGGACTGAAATGTGGTCTCCAATGATGCCAAATCATGAGAACAAGCCAAGTAAAGCATGCTAGTGACCCACACACCCAAGGCTAGTAAGCTAGAATGCAAAGAAGCTATACAAAGCATGGAAAGCATGACTCCAAAGGCCCAAGACAGACCTTAAGCATGTTAAAACATGACCAAAAACTTCACAAAGTTAAGCCAAAATATGCAAGCATGGTGGTCCAAAGGCAAGATGTATTTCTAGGCAAAATAAAGGAATACAAAGCAAGTGTATGATGCATGCCAAGGGTCGACAAACCAACATGGGACAGAGATAAAACATGCTAAATAAACACCAAATACCCACTGAAATAGAGCCAACCCATGTTAGAATGAGGTGCTCCTTTGGAAGGCTATGCAAAGGGTTGTTATACACATGCAAGAGGGACACTCAATATGACCAAAACAACTCTGGAAATGGCTTATGGGGGTCCTAAAACCCACTGAAAAATGCCTGAACCGAGCTCAAGAAGTGTGCAAATATAGGCCCCTTTGTAAGGCCAAAAAGGACATCAAACAAGACAACAAGGAGAGGGGATGGCCCTCTCCTTCTTAGGACCTTAAACCACCATCCTCACTACTGAAATCCCTCAAGATTTCAGTGGTGAGGAGGCCCAAACAAGGTGGTCCCGAAGCTCACTAAAAATGCATAAAAATGAGGCCAAACAAGGCCTAAGAGGGGGTAGACAACCCCAAACACAAAAGTTTCCTTGAACAAACTTAAAAAGGAGCTAAAAACAAGACTTTTTTCAGTTATACATAAAGCTTAAATCAGCACGCAAGATTGGGGAAACTAAAGCAAAGAAGTTACCCTTGAAGAACCTTTGATGAACAGCAAGGTCAGACCTCTTTTTGTGACCAAAACCAGCTTAAAACTCCAAGAACAAATCCTCAAGGCCTCTCAAGTCGAAGTGTGGTGTAATGGTGTGTGTGTGTGTTGGTGCAATACTATGGTCAAAACACACTTTAAGGCTCTTAAACACACACAAAGGATGAGAGAGAGGGAGCTATAGAGAGAGAGGGTGTATATATATCAGATATATATGCCCTAGGTCTAGTTTTTGCTGAACCAAATCAAAGGAGAAGGGAGGTCTCTTATATAGACAATGAAAGGGCTTAAAGGTTACAAGAGAAGCTAAAGGAAAGGTCAAGGGGGTCAAGGTTTCCAAGAGAAGCTAAGCTAAGGGTGCAAGCTTCTTGGGGAAGCCAAGACAAGGGGTCAAGGCTTCCTCAAGAAGCCTTGAGCAAAGGGTGCAAAAAGAGGGGTCAAAGGTGGTCAAAGGTGCAAAACAACCACACAAGTGTATGGGGTCGGTGCATGCACTCCCGGCACATACCGCACGCACCATGCCTGGAGGGTGCAAAAGGGTCATACCGGCCATGAAAGGATGTCATCGGCCAAATAAATGGCCGGTCGGCACAATATTTGGCCGACTTGCTATTTTTTCTGGCCGGTCGGCTAAATGTATGGCCGGTAGGTGTCCGGTAAGGTCAAAAAGTGGCCGGTGGATGTCTAGATTGAAGCCCTGGAAGTTAGTTTTCCAATGCCGCAAACCTTGCATTAAAATTCCTCCTGTGCAAAAAGTTATGCCCTTTTTGGTGAAGCCGCGCAGATTCGATCCAACCGGGATGATGCCCAACTTCAACCAATCATATCTCCCGCTCTCGGATTTGGCTTTGGGAGATTCTTGAGTGCAAAATGAAGCTCCGAAAGTAAGCTTTCCAACGGTGGTGGCCTCATAGCTAAAATCCAAGTATGCAGATGCATAAGCCCGATTCAGCGAGGACTGCTCGACCTTCTCTTAGCGATTCTTGCCTATCTTCTTCTCCAACTTGGCTTCTTCTCTCCTTTCCCCTTTTCTTCAACTTCAAACCCCTAAGCAAGGTGTTTTGAAAGATTTTTCAAAGATTTCATCTCTCTTTCATTCATTTCCACTTTATTCTTGCTCGGTTTACCGAAAAGCACAACGTTTGACAAAATGCGAGCCTCGGAACATCGCAGAAACTTCATTTCAAAAAAGTTTTGAAAAAGAGGATTTTAAGGTCTAAAAACCATTAAGTAACGCCCAAGTCTTAAGGGCGGTCAAAAATAGGGTGTCTACAACAGAGAAATGATGTATACAAAACATATATGTGGTTCTAGGTCAATCCCTGTTAGAGTAGAAAAACTGGTACGTATCCTTGCACTTTCAGAATTATATTAGATTTTTAGCTTTATTTATTGAATATTTGGCCTATCAAATTAGGCACGAGAAAAGAAGATGCTACCTGATCTAGCAGAGTTGTACAAGGAAACTCACTATAATGAGAAAATACATGAGTGGATCTCATCTCAGGCTCAGTGTAATTATGTAAGTATATATTGCAATTTTTATTAACAAAATTTTAGAATACTATTTGTTATGATCTTATTTAATTTTCTAATAATTATTTAATTTTTTTTATATTTGATAGGAAAATATGATACAGACACAGGCTGATTACCTCTCACAGTAGGATCAACCCCTTTTGACAAGAAGAAAGTCAATTAAAGTCCTAAAGCCAAGGTCTGGCTATGTGAAGGGACTTGGCATGAGACCTTCATCCTCTATTATTAGGAGGACCACTACCATGTATGCTGAAACAAATGATTATGTGAAACGCTTTGAGATGCAAATAGAGACACAGAAGGAACAAATACAAATGCAAAACAATAAAATAGAAGATCTTGAAGAGGGTAAGAAGAAGCAAGGGGAGATAATGACTGATGTTGTCAACTTTTTGAGGACCAAAGGATTCACTGGACACTTTGGAAGTGGAGGGGACTAATCCACAAATGGACATACTTCTTGGTAAAGTATATTAACTTTAATATGACAAATTTTATAAAAGAATATATGTTTGAAGAATTAGGAAGTAATGGAAACATGCATATGACATCCAATTTGTACAGGTGCACGGGATGTATAAATTAATTAGTCTAAAAAATAATTTTTTTCTCTATACTTAAAGCTTCAAAAAAGGCTGTCGAAATGCTAAATTATCACACAACTATAGATTTGTACAGGAACCAATAGAAACACCTTAGGAGGGATCAATATAAGTTGTATGAACTTACGGCACATCATCGTTTGTCAATTAGCCTTAAAATTAATTTTTTGTTCTCATAATCTCGAAAAAAGTCTGTTAGAGGGATAAAGTATAATTGATCTAATTGTAAATTGATGAGTTACTAATGTTTTTAATTTTTTTGTATAATTGATTAATTACTAAACCTTTTAATTTATTTTTTTGCAGATTGGATTGGGGTGGCATTTTTGACGTGCAACAATAATATAATTTGCTTGAATGTTCATTTTTGTTTGATAAGGATACACATACTTTGTGGAGTTGCACTAGTTATTGTTGGATGTTTGGTTGAATTGAACAAGTTATAGGTTTTGGATATTTTGTGGATATTTCACTATTTTATTGTATTAGGATGAAGTTATTTGTAATGATGAATGGAGATTTTCATTTTGTTAATTCGTAAATGTGTTGATTACAGGTTAGGTTAAGTTGTGATGGAATTGTTATATTCAACAGGTTTCAACATGAGCAGGGTTATATTTGTTGAACTAGAATTTAGATTTGATAAAATAGGTATATAATGTGGAAAAAAATATTATGGAATTATTGACAAAATTTTTCATCCCTAAAGAAGGTTTTTTTGTCTCTTATTTGGCTTTGGAGGATGATTAATTTTGTCATGAATTCTTTATTTCGTCGCTAAATGAATTTGTCATGACAAAAAATATTGTCACATTTTGTCACTATTACCCTCAATGTGTGACGAATTTTTTTTGACATTATTTCATCATTTTTAATAATGAATTTGCTTTTGTCTCTATTGGTGGCTTCTTTGACAAAAAATTTTCATCTTCGTTTATATTAAACGTGACGAAATTATTTCGTCTCTATTTCTTATATTTATGACAAAATACTTTTGTCTCTAATTTCTTCCTTTAATGACAAAATATTTTGTCGCTAATTACTTACAAGTATGTTCCCAACACAGTGTATTGGAGACAAAAAAATTCGTCACAAATTTATCATTTTTAATGATGAATTTGTTTTTGTCTCTATTGGTAGCTTCTTTGACAAAAAATTTTCGTCTTCGTTTATATTAAACGTGACAAAATTATTTCGTCTCTAATTCTTATATTTATGACAAAATATTTTGTCACTAATTACTTACATGTATGTTCCCAACACAGTGTATTGGAGACAAAAAAATTCGTCACAAATTTATTATTTTTAATGATGAATTTGTTTTTGTCTCTATTGGTAGCTTCTTTAACAAAAAATTTTCGTCTTCATTTATATTAAACGTGACAAAATTATTTCGTTTCTATTTCTTATATTTATGACAAATTACTTTTGTCTCTAATTTCTTCCTTTAATGACAAAATTGTTTTTTCATCTCTAAGACCCTTTAGCGACGAGGCTTTGGCAACAAAACGGGTGACAAAAAGTTTTCGTCGTAATTAGTTTGGGTGACGAAATATATATATTTTGGGACAAATTTGTTTCGTCTTTAAATCTCAAATTTGTTGTAGTGGTTACATCTATATCTGTTTTTGAAAATAAAAATTAACCAGTATATATCATCTTTTTATTTGTTATTCTTAGAGTTAGATTTAAAACCTAAAAAATATAGATAAATAATACATTTATTTTTTTTAATTCAAAAAATATATTTAAGTTGAAAACTCTTTTTTAACAGAATATATTCAACAAAGTATTTAAACTTTTTTTCAATTGAAAACACAAATAGAATATCTAAATAAATTGAAAATACAAAAGTCTTACAAATTAATAAGGGTGCTCGACGTTTGGCAGTTCGGTTACGGCCAAAAGAACCTCAAATCCGCCATCCGTCCAAAACTAGGCCGATTGAAAAAAACCAATTCGCAACAATCCGCTCGTCATCATGCATTCGTCCAAAATGAGGCAGATCAGTTCAGTTTGGTCAATTTGGACAAATCGGTATATCCGCTACTCACCGCTACCACAGACTATTAGTCCAATCCCTTTTTCTAAAGAGCTAAACAAACATGACATTAAGTAATAAGTCCTATACATTTTTTGTTAGAGTAAAGTTTGGGAGCGCGAATTCCCCACCCCGGAATCCCTCGAAAATGGAAGAGGGGGAAGGCAAGAAAGAGAGAGGAAGAACGAGAGAGGAGAGGAGAGTGGAAAACAGAGAGAGAGAGGGAGAGAAGATCACCATTTCAGAGTCTACTGTCATGACTCGGTCGATCGTCGGCCGATCGCAGCTCTCCGTCAGTCGATCGTCGCAGAATGACCGGCCTAGCGCCTCATACAGTTGATGGCCCCTTCACCCAAATTCTTCTCTCCTTCTCTTTTTCTTCTCTCATTCGTCTTCTTCTTCGTTTCTTCTTCTGGAAAAAAAATAAAATAAAATAAAAAAATAATAATAATAAAAAACACAAAAACGATGTCGTTTTTGAGAATTAGGGGGATTCGGGGAGCTCAAATTCGAGCTCCCTAGCACTGACTCTTTTTGTTATTTTCTTTTTCTCTTCTCTCTCATATATATAATTTATAATTTATAACATTAATTCAATTAAATCAAAATCCATAATTATTTTTTGTATTTCCTAACTTTTAATCTAATTTTAATTTAATTATATTTTAGATTGCAATTAATCCTTAATCCTTAGTTATTTTTTGTAATTTCAAGCATCTTAATCTAATTTTAATTTTAATTATATTTTAAATCAATCCTTAATTATTAATTATTTTATATTTTAGATCAATGCTTAATTATATTAATTTTAAGTAACTTCTTAATCTAATTTTACGTTTGGAAAAGATGGGGAAAAATTGTCTTTTGATATGTTAATTTTAACTTCTTCTTTTTTATTTTATTTTTTATTTTTTATAAAGAAAACCAAATATACTCCAAAAATAGTGTGTGGTACACCTTTCACTAGTTTGAATGGAAAACTAACAGCGACACTTTAGTCAAACGCACATGGAATTTCTAACTATATCTTAACCACAAGGGTTGAAGTACCCCAGTTTCAAATCGGGGCAAAATTCTCCAACTTCAAACCAGGATAAAATGAATTTTGCCTATATATATGTTCATTCGTAATTCATGTGAACAAATTTACCACAGCCAACTAAAACAGCATAAAATGCCAGTCAAATATTTCAATCTGTCAAATTGGCATTGTGGGAGAGCTTCAGTTCTATCATTTGCGAATTAATGAATGGCTGTTTTTTAGTAGTACTTTTTTTCCTCAACCATTTTTTTTTTCAATGAATGAATGTTCAAAGGGTATACATGTGCCTGACATACATACCCCTTGCTCTTTGTGAACAAATACAATGATATATGATCACCGTATCTATCTTTACAAACCAAACCAGAAACTTGTGATTATGAACAGCTCTATATTGTGTCAATGGCACTTTTTTCGTGTGCATGTCGTGTGAGAAAAACTAAAAACTGATGCCCAGCTCAAACATCCAAGCCCTAGGCTACAAAGATCTAGTGTAACCTGAATTTTGCTCATTCGAAGATGAAAACTATAGCCTGCTTTCAAGGATTCCTCTTTCTTCTAGTCTTCCTTGATCTCCATATAATTGCAGAAGGGTTTGGACATATTTGGTATGGGATTTTCTGTGGTGGTATATCCGGGATGCTGAAATATATCATTTGCGGAATTGGATAGTTAGAAGTCTACAATATACAAATTCGAATAAAAAAATGTCTATCCGTCTATTCTATCACTCTCAACCACATGATCTTATCAGATCGTATGGCAATAAATGCATGGGACAAGAGGCAGGCACATGTTTGGGGACAAAGGATTCTGTGCCCATGTGTTTTTTTTTTTTTTTTTTTTAAAGGCTAAAATCTACTATTCAAAGTAAAGCTAGATGGAATATGAAATGTGCATTCATCTAATGGTTATATGGGGGTATGCAGATTCCCATATTGTGGTAATCTTCATTATTGAGCATGTAATTCTAAAGATTAGGTACTTTCAAAGCTAAAGACAAAAGAGCAATTGTGTAAATTAATAACACATACAAAGATATATAAATATAGTTGGCCTTTGTTTCATTGTCAATAAGATAAAAAACTTTTACCAAGTGGCATGAAATAACCTAACAATGGAAGTCATAAACATAGATTAATAATGCATAGTTAACTTTGGTTGATATCAAACATAAACAATATGGACATGATGGTATATCATATATGTATACGATATTCATCTGATGAGGACATCTTGGTCATTTCGCATGTGATCACCGGGAAAAACAGAGTCAAAACTTCTCTCCACAACCACCTCTTCTCACGCAAATTGAGGATGGTATTCCCACAAAGTTAGGTGTGGAGAGAAATTTAACGGGTATATTTAAAAGCACCCGAACTTATAGGGAGGTTTTTCCAGGTCAAAAAAAAAATTCTTATGGGGAGGAAAAGACATGTTTACTATGGAAAAGTAAAGGGAGCAGGTAAATATGTAGAAGTGGATGGAAAATTCAAAAGAAAATCTCACCTTAACTCAGCAGCAATTTCAACCTGAGAGAAGTCCATGTTGGTTGAACTGTCTTCTGGTACTCTAATATTAGCATCCCTTGTTGTCAATGGTGTTGTTGGATGCTTGATGGCAAGAACTTTGCAATTAAATTTGCTAGCAATATTGTTGTGGGCCATGGCCAACCTATGATCCAACACCACACACACAAACACAAAAAAAAAAAAAAAAAGTGTTTTGAGTTCCACTGCCAATTATTACTCCTATTTCCTATTTTGTATCATTCTGGCAATAATAGTGAAAAGTTCTCTAGGGTCACTGCACTAAATTCTGTGTGTAAGGCTAAAGGCCAAATTGTCAAATGAATGCCCATATGAATATATATTAGGCATGGACCCTCCCTCATAAATAATTGTCCACTGAATGCTTTTTGACTTTGGATAAATTACATTTTTCATCTTTATAATTTCACATACATTTTATTTGATTTCAATTTTGAACAATATCAACTCTAGATTTCAAATTCCTATTTCATTTTCGTCTTTCCGTCCAAATTACCACCAAAAGTTTCATACGTACTCCTCATGTCAGGAGTTATAATGTCTAAATTGGACGAAATGAATTGAATTGAATTTAAAATATAAAATTAGCAGTGTTCAAATTGAAACATTCTATAGAGATGAAAAATATAATTAACCCTCAATTTAACTAGTGATTTGAACAGTAAATGTTATAAAAAACAAACATAATTTACAAATTGTATTTATAAATTGATGTGGCTTATTACCAATCTTCAACTTGGAGCTTGCATGGCCACATCTCCACAGCCATTTTGATATCATATGTATGTGGTCCAACAATGTTAATCAATTTTTAAAAATTTAGTCTGTGTTCTTTTGGCATGTTGTAGCTTTTCTCTTAGAAATTTTTATAGTGCTTTTATTCATGGTCAAATCACATGACAGTCTGGTTTATCCAACTCTTCTGCCATTACAAACATGCCACGTGCCTTGTCATTGTGCATGTCTAATGACCAACATTTCATCAAGGGAAACATGTTCAAGGGAAGTGATTGTCCAAACATGTCTTCAAATTAATTAATCTATTTTAGTTTTTCCAACAGATTAAAAATATAAAACATTAATCATCCCAACTATACAAAACTTACTACTTAACCACTCTAGCTAACATTTAACTGAAAAAACAGAAAAAAAGAAAAATACCTACACAAAATTAAATAAAAAATTATAAAATATATATCAACATAACGAGGCTCAGATTTAATGAAATTACAAATGCGTAACGATATTTCTAATGTGTCCCACTATTTCACTATATCCAATATCTTAAAAATTTTATATAATTTAATTCTACCAACAATGATTTTGGTACAAATAAAAAAAAAAAAAGATTTTGGTACCATACTCTATAAAATTTTACCCATCAATTCAGTAATAAATAGGACAATATTTTTGATAAGTAAAATCAATACCACTAATAAATCGGACCAAATCATTTCGCTTTTTACATTGTTTTATTTATTACAAATCAACAGATGAATTTGATCTTTTAAGAATTGGGTTTTTTTAGTTAGGCTTCTTTTTTTTTTTAAATTTTTTTTTAATCTTACAGTGAATTTTTTTAAAAAAAATTATATCAAAATTTCTTTACTTTTAAATCCATCTCAAAATTTGAATTTCCTTTTTAAAATGTTTAAAAAGACAACAATAAATCAATTTTATTTTTATATAAAATTTAGCTCATTTTTGTTTGTAGTTAATTTTTTTCAAAAATAACTCTAAATGTCCCCTTTTTATATATAAAATGAAAATTATAATTATTTGGTGGAGACGGGCTTTAAAAAAAAAATTTAAATAGAAAAATAAAATCATAAATGGAATAAGGCCTTGTTTGGGAAGTAAATATTTTTTAGTTAAAAAGTCAAAAAATCATTATAAATTGTTACCATTTTCTTTATTGTTTTTACATCTTTTAATAAAAATTTAAAAAATTACAAAAAAAAAAAAAAAGTTCAATTCCCGAGCAATCCCTAGGTTTAACTTCTTAAGGCTCCGTTATGTGAGTTGGGTTGAGTTATGTCTAAATTAGTCACTAGCAGACAAAATAGGTAAAAAAAAAAATTAATAAATTAAAATATAATATCTAAATTATAATTATTTTAATTTTTTTTATAACAAAAATAAATAAATAAAACTAAAAAAAATTAATCTTAAATTAAAAAAGTTTCAACTCCAAAAAAAATTAAAAGAAAAATTTTACCGGACGATAATTAAATATACAGTGGTGTTATATGTATCAATTAGTATATACACTAGTGTATCAATACTAGTTATGATATTATTATTGACCATACTCAATAATCACATTATAAATATTAAAAATCTTTTAAATTATGTTACATTATCAATTAATATACTAATTAGTACATATAACATTATTCTTAAACGTATAGTGCACGCCATAAAAAATTCCACGCGGAGGAGCAATGGCTAGTTAACCAATTGCCTGCCTGGCTGGTGCCTAAATGTGAATTTACCAGAAAACCCCCCATAGACATGGCGTTGACCACCATTAAAGCCTAGCTTGCTTGCTTGATCAATCCAAGCACATTCAATGCTCTAATCACTAACCAATTGATTGATTGATCCTAGTATTGTTAATATATTCAATACATTGTATTGCATTAAAATTCCTTAACTAATTAATTAAACTTACTTGTAAAGAAAGCTCTGATCATGAAGCCCAACAACAAGTGTGGAAGCTCCAATTTCTCTCACCACCGTCGCAATCGTCGCTCCTTCCAAATCACCTTCTCTCACCACAATCTCGATCTTCGCCTGCAACAAACCCTAACACATTCATATATATATATATATATATAAATAGAATCGATTTGAATCATTCTAACCAAGTCATTGAAGAAGAAGAAGAAGATTAAAAAAAATTTATATACGTTGGGGAAATTGTTGCAAATGTCTTTGAAAGAGAGAGCTAATTGAAAGCCTTTCAATCTATGAAGTCTGAGCTTGTTCCTGTTTCGAGATCTCGTTGTAGGGAATACATGGAGGAGAGTGATTACATCGTCATGGCGAATGAGGTTGTGGAGTGCCCATTGGAGTGCTGTTCTCGCCGCTTCTACGTCTTCTACTACCACCACGATTTTCCTCACATCCATTCCTCAACCTCAGCGCCGCCGCCCTTTCCTTCTCTCTCTAGAGTTTTGAGGAGAGAGTGGGAGTTTGGAGGTTGTGACATATACCATGTATGATTTGATTAATCATGCTTTTTGAATGATTAATCATATCATACAATTGTTTGGTTTTCTTATGGCCGGCCCTCTCTTTCTCCCTCTAGACTTTGCCAGATTGGGTTGGTGAGAGATTACAAAATAAAAATAGACTGCGGTATTATTTGGTATCTTTTTTATAAATGTGTATTTTTTTTAGGATAAATTACACTAAAACCTCTTGAATTTATATTTATTACAGTTCACCTCCTCATATTTAAAAAATTACACTGATTCCTTGTTAATTTAATTTTGTGTATGATGATTATTATGATGAGGGAGAACTGTTATGAAACTTTAAACCTCAGGGGGCAATTTGTAATAAAATTTTAAACCTTAGGGAGGGCATGTAATTTCTAAAAGATGAGAGAAAAAACTGTAATAAATATAAACCTTAGGGGATGTCAATGTAATTTACCTTTTTTTAAAGTTATACTATCTTTTTATTTTTTTTATAAAAACTTAAAAAATATATTTATTTAGTTCATCTTAAATATTTTCTCAGTGTGATGTACCTAGACGACTTGTTTGGAAAGTTGGGTTCAGATTAAAAAGTAAAAATAAAATAAATATCACACTCAAATTATAATTATTTTACTTTTTCTCTCACAATTATCAAATTAATCATAAAAAAAAAATAATTATTGTCATAAACACAATTTTTTAATCAGATTATAATAACTAAAAAATTAAAAAATAAATTAAAATAATATTTTCCAAACCGGGCGTAATGTTCTTCTATTTGAATTTGTATTGTATAAAAGTGTATGGACTTTCCGCATGAGATGTTTAAAAAGTGAAATTTATTTTCATCCATTTCACGTTTCAAATTAAAATATTTATAAAAATGATTTCTTATTTTAAATTGAGAAAATTATAAATAAAAAAAATCTTAGGGTTTAATGCTTATAACAAAATAAATTCTAATTTTTAATTTTATCAATTTAAACTTTAATTTTTTGATTTATTTTTAATCTAGATTATCCGTTTATTTTCGTTAGGTAAAATCGACAAGAAAAAATATATTTTAGTTATTAAACTCAATAAAATGATATTTTAAATATTTTGTATATACTTAAATTGAGTTTAATAATTAAAATACTACTTTTTTCGTTGATTTTACTTAATGAAAATAGGCGAATTATTTAGATTTAACACAAATTAAAAAATTAAGATTTAAATTCACAAAATTAAAAACTCAAATTTTATTTCGTTACAAAGGCCAAACTCTAAGATTTTTTTGTTGTTGTAATTTTCTCTTTTAGTTTGTTATTCCACACATCATTTTGGTCAAATTGTTTGTACAAAAAATTTGTTTATAAATCATTTTCCAACCCTTAAAAATAAACCCTAAATTTACTTATTGTTAGTGCAGTTAATTCCTAAACAAATCAATAATTGACCTACAATAATCCACGTAAATCATGTTATTATAAGTAAATTCAACAGTGATATTTTATGAATTTTAAGTATTTTTTAATATAAATATCAAACACAAAATCAGATATGTAACACACATATAAAGTTTTGCAGAATTTGTTGATAGAGCCTATTTCCGAAAAATTATGTCTACTTACACACATTCATACATCTTTTTTATTTCAAATTTTGTGTTTAATTTATGAGTTATGTTACAGAGATCTAGTTCTTAAAATTTTTTTAATGACTTTTTTAAAAGGCTAAAGTTGATTTTTTTTATTAAAAGAAACGTACTAACTGATTTAATTTTTTTTTTTTTAAATAGAATGGATTTATAAGCCAACTTATATTAGTGAAACAAAATCTAAAAAATATGCTTCAAAAATCTTATTCTTATTCTTAATTTTAATTTATGTACTACTAGAGTTTACTTTTGAGCACTAGGAATCTTTAGACACATGCATTAATATGCATACAAATTAAACAACCACACAAGCAACGGATCTTCGAATGTTTCCTTGCTTTGTTTCAAGATGAAATATAAGGTGAAATTTGTGCAGATTTAATCTGAACAAATTTAACTTGAAATTTTTTAGGATTTAAATAACATACTCTTTATATATATATATATATATAATTTGGTGTTGACTTATAAAAAAATTTAAACCAAGTTACGAGAGGACACTAAGGATAGCCTTTATAAATAGAAGATGGCTTACAGGTGACTTTTTTTTTTTTTTTTTTTTTGATCAGCAAAAAAAATTTTTATTGATAAAAGTATGCAAAATGATACAAAACATCAATAAAGAGAAACTTGAAGCTTGGAGATACAAAACATCAATAAATAGAAGATGGCTTATAGGTGACTTGATGCCTTGACCCCTAGAAACACAAACAACTCGAATAACGTGAAACTTAAATTGTATATATAAAATATTCAATAAACGTATAAATTATTAACTTTTTGGATGATGTTTAAATATTTTAGAATGGTAGATTATATTCACTATATATGTATTGTTATATACATAAATAATAAAATACAAAAACTTATCATTTTATTGTTTCACTCAAAAATTACAAAAATCACCACAACGAGACATCAATTCTTCAATTGTTATCACTCTTCTCTCCATCACTCTCACATTATATAAATAATTTACTTTGATATTATTAATGATTTTACTAATAGAGTCTAATTTTAATAAGTTAATCAACTTAGTTGCACCAAAAAAAAAAAAAAAAACTACAAAATATATGTATAAGGCCTATTTTGGGAATGTGATAAAAATCAGATTTTTTGTTTTTAATCAAGATTTTTGGATTTTTTATAAAGTCATTTGGGAAATTGGTAAAAAGTTACTTTTTTGGTTTTGTAGATAATATTTTTTTAACTTGTCATGTCATGTGCAGAACTGTGGAATTACCAAAATACCCTCACCCAATATAATATATTGCCATGCATGATAAAGGGTAGTATCGTAATTTCTCGCTTGATTATAATCAAAACCCCAAACCAGCTTTTTGCCCAGAAACGCAAGACGCAACCGGATGCAAGACGCGTGTTATTATCTGTTCCCAAAATGGCCCTAACTCGGATTAGTTTTGAACAGACAATCTCGAGTTATAAGTTGGGTGGGGTGAGCTTAGATAAAATGTTCATGAATGATTTTTTTGACTTTTACTTAACATACAACAAATATAGAGAATTAAAATGAATCTTAGAATTTTTATTTATTTATTTTTTTGTGTAGATTTTTTTAGTCAAAGGTATTGAGTGATTAGATTTATATAAGGGGAAAATATTTAAAATTATAATATTTTTCATGATTTTGTAATTAAATTCTAAAACATCACTGACAAATAATTTTCCTTTCATATAACATTAATGTTGTGTTTGGTTGAGGGATTTGAGGAGGGATTTGGAAAGAGAAATGAAAAAGGTAGGTAAAATGTGAAAAAAATATACCTACATTTCATATAATTTCACACACCTTTTCTCTTTTCCTTTCTAAATCTCTTTCTAAATTTCCTAACCAAACACAGCGTAAGGCTAGCTCCGCGTTCTCCGCAATGACCAATCTAATAATTGGTCGTATGAATTTGTCTTTATGCATGAGCTCCAAGTTTAAAAGTCACTTTTAAACTAAAAATATTCTTATCCAAAAAAAAAACTAAAAAATATTCAGCCCCATCTTACAGTCTATCTCAATTGGCATTTCATATCAGTTTTGATATGACCTTAGCTTTGATATTGAAATTGTTTGGTTTGTATGAGATGTTTATAATTATTTTTATTTTGATAGTGTGTCAAATTATTTAATGTAATTGTTTTTATAATTTATTATACAAAAATTATTTATATAAGTTAAAAAAAATGAATATCTAAAAAATAGGAAAGAGATGTTTTTAATTTCTTCTTTATAATTTTAGGTTTTAATAGATACGCACCCTAACCCGCTTTTGAAAATATTGTCCATTATTATCCAGTCAAATAATCAGCATTATATTTTTTTAGCTCTAAGTCCAAAAAAAAAAAAATTTCAAAATAAAAATGTCATATGTCATTTCCAAAAAAAATTAAGTCAATTCAATAATAATATAATTTTTTTTATTTTATCACGTTTGTTTCTAAAAAAAAAAAAATGAATACCCTATTTAAAAAAAAAAAAAAATTGCCCATTTTTGTGTGTAGACATGATAAAAGGCCAAAATAAGGCCTGGGTTGGGGTTCACTTTCTAATGACTTTCTAGTTTTTTGATTTTTTTTATAAAAAAGTTTTAAAAAATATATATTGGGAAACTTGTAATGATTTGTTAATTTTTGTGAGTAAAAAATCTGACATTTAATTTTTTTAATTGATGACAAGTATTTTTGAACTTTTTAATTTTTTTAATTAAAAAATGTTATTGTTATTAGTAGATCCCAAACATTTCATAAAATACTGTTGGAAAAAAAAAAACATGACATAGAATAAATTTTGGTATGTATAATATCATGAAATTTTCAATTGATACATAATTTAGGGACGAATAAAAAAGTATCACTATAAAATTTAAAAAATATAAATTTTTATAATTTTAAATTATTTAAAAAGATTTAATGTAATATATAAACATTTTCAAATTTTGGGGCCGCGTGCGACCACTCCATCCGCGCCCCTTAAATCCATCCTTTGGATGCATTAATCACACAGACCCCCAGCTGGGGGCACCCCAGTGAAACACCCCCCCCCCCCCCCCCCCCAACCCGTGACAGGTGGCGCGCTGTCACTGGTGAAAACTTAAAAAAAAAAAAAAAAAAAAATTATTTTTCTGCCCAATCAGGAGAGACCCCCAGTGACTCCCACTGGGGGTCTAAGTCATTTTTCATGGTGGTATAATTAGGGATGTAAGAAAAATCAAATAAATCGGTCAAATCGATTAAATTGGACCAAATCTATTATATTTGATCTGTTTTTTTAATAAGAATTAGCCTTTGTAATTTTTAAATTTAAAATTTTTTGATTTTCAGTTCGGTAACCGACTTGTATTTATAATATATATATATATATATATCTATTTAATAAAGCAGAACAAATTTTGAATTTATCCTAGAGACATTTGTCCTACTAGGACATTTCAATAGCTAGGATTTGTTTGTCTATTTAAATAGATGGCTAAGATGACCCCCTTAATTTGTTTCTAATTTGTTTCCCGCCTAAGCACACTCTACTCTATCTCTCTCTCCCATGTCTCCTCCCCTTCCATCTTTATCTCTATTTCTCCCTTTCTGTTGCACGTCTCTTCCCATTTCATCCTTATCTCTATCTCCCTCTTGTTCCTCTTCTTTATCTCTCCCTTCTCTCCAACTGCAGAAAAATATTTCAGTTTCAGATTTTGCCTTATCTCTATCTCCCCTTAATTCTCTGTTTGTAGATCCATCACCATCGTCATACTCAATTTTCGTCCTCGAAGCCTCACAACAACGTTGTTTCTTCTGCGATTCATCTAACGATGAGTGTCCATGAGCTTCTCGAATGCCCAGTTTGTACCAATTCAATGTACCCTCCAATACACCAGGTTTGTTCTTTGTTCGATTTAGATTGTTGGGTTTGTTTTGCTTTTGTCTTAATCGTTTCACTAATTTATGTTTTGGGTTGTGCCTTCGTGTTTGTTTTGTTTCTTTTGATGTCTTTGGATTGTTGAATTTGATGTAGAAGATTGGATACTTGGGAACCACTCCGATGATATATTTAATTCAAGCATGTGATTTGCTTGGTTGGGTTTCTATAATTCTATAATTTCATGGGGTTTCTTGATTAGGTTGATTTATATTTCATTTTTTATTTTTTAATCATTGAGAATGTGTTTTCGTGTTAATTCTCTGTTTGTAGATATATTTTATGAATATGGAATTGGTATGGATGAGGATGAGATCCATCACCATCGTCATCCTCAGTTTTCATCCTCGAAGCTTCACAACAACGTTGTTTCTTCTACGATTCATCTAACGACGAGTGTCCATGAGCTTCTCGAATGCCCAGTTTGTACCAATTCAATGTACCCTCCAATATACCAGGTTTGTTCTTTGTTCGATTTAGATTGTTGGGTTTGTTTTGCTTTTGTCTCAATCGTTTCACTAATTTATGTTTTGGGTTGTGCCTTTGTATTTGTTTTGTGTCTTTTGATGTCTTTGGATTGTTGAATTTGATGTGGAAGATTGGATACTTGGAAGCCACTCCAATGATATATTCGATTCAAGCATGTGATTTGCTTGGTTGGGTTTCTATAATTCTATAATTTCATGAGGTTTCTTGATTCTGTGTTCAAGCTAATTTGGTGCATTAGGGTTTCAAATTTGGTTGTAAATGCTGCAATTTATTTGAGAATTCGTTGTGTATTTTGGCATGATGTTCTTCGTTGGATTTTTTTGGTGATTGATTGATGACGTAAGCAGGCTGTATTATGGGGATTGGGTTTTCCCAATTAATTCACAAATTTTCCAAATTTTGGGGGTATTTGGAGGTAAAGGATAATTATTGTGTAATTTTGGAATTTGCTTAATTTGAATATTGGATGGGTGGAGATTTGTGTGGTTTCAAGAGTTTTTACTTGAAAGAAGGAGGGTTTTGTGGTCAGGGTTATGAAAAAAATGATTCTTTCTTTGTAATTTTGTTGTAAATTTTCTCAAAATTTCACTGTTTTGTTGGGTTCATCGACTGATCAAGTTGATTTGTATTTCATTTTTCATTTTTTAATCATTGAGAATGTGTGTTTTAACTTCTGATTAAGGGCGTATGATTGTTTATGTTTGTTAAGGGTTATGGGTATTGATAATCTCGATTTTTCTTTATCTGGGCTTTGTAATTTTTATTGGTGTTGTTATCAAAATTGATGATGAGTAATAGTTCATCTTTATAAAATAGGTTTGGATTTAATTTTTTAAAAAGTTTTAGATCTGACATAATAGTTGATCTTTATAAAATGGGTTTTAATTTTAGAAATATATTTTTATTTTCAGTTTGATTTATGAAATAGATTTAATTTCTTAATGGAAAATGAGTGTTGATTTTTTTTGGTTTTGAAAAAAGCTTTTGAAATGGGTGTTGATTTTTTTTTATTTAACAAAATCAAATCACAAATTTAAGATAAAATAGAGTGAAAAAAAAAAAATACAGGGAGGAAAATCGAACAAAGGAAATAAAGGATTTGTTATTTGAGCTCTCAGAGTAAATGTAGTATTTGCTAAGAGATGAGAGAGGATGAGAGGAGGAAATGAGAGAGAGATTAGAGAGAGAGAGAGAGAGAGAATGAGTATTTTAAATACTGTACTTTTTTAGATGGTGAAATTCTATAAAATGTTTAATAAAAATTTCAAATACAAATTAATATTTTAACTTAAACTTTTAGTAATGAATTTGATAAATTATATTTTAACTTAAATGAACCGTCATTGTACGATATCTTGAATTGATTTATTATAATTGATTTTTATAACAATGAAATTATTATCATTTTGAATTGATTTTTTTGTAAATGATGTGATACCAATATTAATAATTTATGTTAATTGATTTTTGTAAAATATGTGTACCGTGCCTTCAGGTACGGGCATACGCTAGTACATATATATAATATAATAATATAATGATATCGATAAGTATAATAAATTATTAACCTTATTATTTTTAAATTTTTTTTTTGGTTTTTATTTTTGTTAATTTAGGAATTGAAAAGTATATATTAAATAGATGGATTTGATATGTTTGAAATGATAGACAAATAACTAATTTAATATTTTTATATAGATTAATGATTTTATTTAAAAATGGTTCAAGTTTGAAAAATTCTAAACCGATTAAACTGCATCAAACCGAACCGTTTTAATCGGTTAAGTTCGGTGCGATTTGATGGAAAAAGCGGACTGTATTAGTGTTCAAAATAATAAAACCGACATTATCAATTTGGTGTAATTTTTTTACCTAAATACTGACCATACCGAACCGATTACATCCCTAAGGGGTGTTTTGGGAAGTTGATAAAAAGTTATGTTGCGTTTGGTAAAGTTCTGTAAATATGATTTGAGAGAATGAGTTGTATTTTGAGTTTGTGAGTTGTGGAATTATGATTTGAGTGTAGAAAATTTATTTGGTTATAGCTTTTGAATAAAGTGTTAAATTGAGTTTTGAATTGAGTGTGGAATTGAGTTTTGAAAGTTTGATTTGACATGTGAAGTAAGAAAATTTGTTTGATTATGAGTTTTAGAAAGAGTTTTCAAAACTTAATTCAAATTATTATAACTCATAACAAAACACACTACTTTCAGACTATTGAAAATTCTGATCAACACTCATAACCAAACTCTTTTTAAAATTCAATTAAAAAAATTTATTATTAACAGAAAATAACATTAATCAATTTTTTAATTGAAAATACTACAAAGGAAATAATTTTTTTTCAAAATAAATATTCAAAAAATTTAAATCATAAATATTTAAATAATTTAAATAATCTAAAAAATTTAATAAGTAAAAAATTAAAATAATTTAAAATGTTAATATTTTAATTTTAAAAACAACTCTACACTCAAATCGTAACCAAACACATAAAACAAAACTCAATTAAGAAATTATTTTTAAATCTCATAACCAAATACATAACTTGAAAGTCCATACTACTTTCACAACTCTATACTCAAATCGTAACCAAATACATAACAACAAAATTAAAATATTTAAAAATATTTTTATAAAATAGAGTTTGAATTTCTTTTTATAAAATATTTTAAATTTTTAAAAATTAAAATTGTAATATTTTGAAATTAAAATTAAAATATTTAAAAATATTTAAAAATTTTAAAAATTAAAAAAATCGTAACATATTTAAATATTAAAATATTTAAAATCTTATCAAAATTAAAATATTTTAAAAATATTTAAATATTTAAAATATTCAAAAAATTAAAATATTGATTTGAATTGAGTTTTGAAAAGAGTTTTAAATTATGTGTTTGGTTATGAATTTTGAAAAGTAATGATTATGTTTTGAATTGAGTTTTGAGAAATGAGTGTAGAATTATGATTTAAAAAAATCAAAACAAACAAAACATTCAAATCAATGGATAGAATTATAATTCAAAACTCTTACCAAACGAAATTTTTAATTTTTTGAATTTTATAACTTATTTTATTTTTTTGTAAATAAATTATATAAAATGTAATGTAAAATGAATAAAAAGTTAGAAGTTGACTTTTTATTAACTTTCAAAAGGCTCCGAAGTATAATCGTCTCTTTATACGTACGTACATGAGGAGAATCGTGAGATAACGACGAAACGTGACACGTGTAGGGTCAGAGAGGTATTGATTAAAAATAGTAGATGTGAATCAGCGGCTGCAGTGTCAGACAGCACGTTCTGTTATTTTAAAATTGAGCACCCGCAGTGACGATAGAAAAGCGGCTGTCGTCAGATGCCGTGTGGTTTTGTGTTTTGTTTTGTCTTTGGTTCGATTGATGCTTTGTCTTCAACCTTGTGGTGTTTCCTGGTTTGTACTTTAGCAAAAAGTATTTGGTTTTAATTTTTTAAAAATTAAATTATCTATTTTTTTTATTTTCAGTGAGTATTTTTAAAATTTTAAGTAATTTTTTTTAGATGTAATTTATTTAGATGTATCTAAAAGTAAAATTTTGAAAAAAATCAATAAATACACAAGAATACAAAAAAATATCCTAAATTTTCAATTTTTTTTTATATTTTTGATATTTAGTGAATTTTTTAAAGATTTTTTTTACAAATATTATATTTTTTAAATGTATTAATTATGTTAGATGTATTTAAAATTAAAAAAATTGTTTAGAATTTTAAAAAAAAATTAGTGAAAATAAAAAAATATGAAAAATAAAAAATTTTAATTTTTCAAAAAGTGAATCTTGAAAATAGGAATCAAACAAGCTGACTCTTTATTGGAAAAAAGCCTTGGAATATCTTCAATCTTATGGTGTTCTATTTTGGGATTTATTTATTTATTTATTAAGAGTAAATTACACTTTTCTTTTGAAGTTTTGAAAAAATATAATAATTTTATAATTTTAATAAAATTTTGTGAGACTTACGTGTATATTTTAATAGGTGGATTTATTATCTAATAAGTCTTATGATAATTAATGACATTTTTTATCAAACACTATTAAAAAATATCACTAATTGTTAATTTTTAGCGATAATTTAAAAATTTTATTACAAAAAATGTCATTAATTATAAATTTAGCGACAGTTTAAAAAAATAGTCAGTAATTTAACTTTCAGTGATAATTTAAAAATTCATCATAAATACATGTTACTAATTGTAAATTTTATCGACAATTTATAAAAATCGTAACAAAAAAAAATCACTAATTATCAATTTTTAACGACATATACAAAAAATTATTTTTAACGGTGATTTTACTAGGATTTATTTTTAATTGGATTTAATGAGAATTAAATTCAACTATTAGGGTTTATTTGTAATTTATCCTAATTTTTAAATTTTTTTAATAAAGTTAAACGATTCAAAATTAATTTAAAGAGTATAAAAATATGAGGGTAAACAAAAATAAACATACATTATAGTGTAAATGACATTATTTTTTTATTCATATGACTAATAAATTATTAATGAAAATTGAATTAAGAGTTATATTAATTAAAATTTTAAGATAACTCGATATGATTTTATTAAAAAAATTAGGACTTGTTATATGTTTTTTAAAGAAAAATGCTAAAAATAATCTTAAGGGCTGGTGTTAGTATTAAAAAAGTATATTGAAATATGCATAATTATTTTTGAATGTGTAAAGAGAGGATTAAGATTATAAATGTTTTAGTTTTTGTGCTTCTTATTAGTAAATTTGTTATTAGTAAAACATTTTTCTTTAAACTGCAAAGAAGGTTAATTTTTTTTTCCTTCTTATATGATCATTATTAGATCATCTTTATGATAGTATTGGACAGAGCTTGTATCTGGTATACATTTGTTGTCTAGACAATTCAGTTGGGCATATAAACCCACCACGAACTCATTTTAATGATTTGATTAGTTTATTCTACAAATTTTTACGTATAGATTATTTATAAAAAAAAAAATTAGATTAATCAATTCTACATCTAATTCGTTTTTTTTTTTAATATGTGAAATGACAGATATTTCTTCACCTATACCGTAGAGATGAAGGACTTCTTTTAAAAAAAAGAAGGTTAAATTAAATGGAATCACTCAAATTTTATATGACATCTAAAAACAGGCTCAGATTATAGTATTAAAGGCTGGGGCCCATATAAGTATAGTGGTTTAAGTAGAGGTCATATCATTTTTTTTTTTTATTTTACAAGCTCTCATTTAATTATTCAAAAATTATATTACAATTCAGATATAAATCTAACGCTATACAAATTTAATTCTAACCACCCACTCATTCCAGATAAATTCAGAATAATTAAGTGAAACTTATATAATTATTAATTATTACTTCCTTTTGGTGTTAAAAAAAAAAAAAAAAAAATTTTGATTGTGCAATGCACAATGCCCGCGAGTCCACGACACATTGCCCCTCCCTAGCTTTGTTGTTTTGTCCTTTGCCAACTTGAAAAGGAAGGATCATGATCCAGTAAGCTGGACCATTTGATTATACTAATTCTGTGTGTTAGCAAACTTCCATGAAACACAGCTTCTGATTTTCTTCTAAAGAGGCAACCCACCACCACTTCATATTTAAAATTTTAGTGCCTAAAAAAATTCTGTATAACTAAACATCAGTTAGATGGATAAATCAAAAAAGCAGTTAAAATAATTCAAAAAACGAGAGAGAGAGAGAGAGAGAATTTTTAAATATTTTTGGTACTGTTTCGATTAAAAAAAATATTTTGACAGTTAATATGGCAGAAAATAAAAATAAACAAAAATATTTTCAATAGCCAACAAATAATGGGTTGAGTTGGGTAAAAAAAAAAAAATATATATATATATATATGTTTATTTATTTATTTTTAAATATGAGAAATATTTTTTGAATTAAAATCTTACTAGTGCCGTTATCGCCACTTATAACAGTGTTACCCTATCACCATATCTCTACCACCACCACCACCACCACCTCCAACCACTGCAATCTTCACCACTACCATCACCACCTTACTACTGCTGCCACTCTAACTCCAGCACCAAACACCACAACTGCACCAACAATACCACAAGCACTAACAAATCTTTTTCAAGAGTGCAATGGAAACATAAAACGTTTTTGCAGAAAGTATTTTTTGCATAAAAAAAATTGTGTCGAAAGAAAATGCTTCATGTCGTAATAAACAGGACATAAATAAGAGCATATTGGATGAATTTAAAGACCAGGTGTTATTTAGGGAGGCAATCCCTTCATCCTTACTTCTCAAAAATGATTCAAATAATGGAGCTTTCCCTCCATACAATACAATGATGTAAGGTGATTTCAGCATGAATAATGAGAAGTAAGGTTTTTACTTTATTAATATTAATATTATTATCATTATTATTATAGACTTACACATAAGACAATGTAGATTAACTCGCGTACCCATTATTTCAAAAGTTTGTCTCTCTAGTAGATAAAAGAGGGCATCCAATTATACTTGAGATTATACTAAATTTATTTTTTTTATTTTTTTAATTTCTATCTGAATTCATAATTAATTCAAATATAATCTGAGAGTTGGCTGATATTTCCTTATTAAGTGTGATGTTTAAATTTAAATCTAACCTGTTATGTGATATAGTATTCTTTTAATTCTCAATTCCCTTCTAGATGCCTAACCTTCTTTTCTTTGTGAAAATTGCTAACATACTAAATTATGTAACATGAAAGATTTTAAATAAAAAATAACAATGTTTACTGCCAATGTGGTTGCACCAATTACATTACTCCATTTGGACTTAACTAATTCAAAACTGGCGAAATCTTAGTTTTATTGTTGCAAATACAGGGTTTTTTTTTTTTCTCTACAATTTTCTTTTCCTTGTCATCAAGTTGTTAAAAAAAAATAAATAAACAAACAAACTATGATAAACCAAATAAATAGAACTAATCTACAACAAATGATGTCATGGCTAGAAATTCATAATGTGTCACACATCACTCCACTACTAGTTGACCCACCCCAATTGCAACTCCATTGATTTGCATGGTCTACTCAGAGACACCAAAGCATACATGTCATAATTTAAATATTAATTTGTAAGATGGGACATATATATAATACTAGTATAGTAGTGTCATTTACCTATTGGATGTGAGCAGTTTAGATTTGGTTTGATCTTTTCCCAATAATTTTGCTGATCCCAACACTACTATAAAAATAGAGTTTTTTTTAAGGACCTTCATTGGACATTGGTGCACCAATATCTTCACATTAGGGTGATTTCTCAACCTTGAGTTACTCCAATTTTTATTTCTCTAAATTATGTTTAGTTGACAAAATTGTTGAAAAAGAATCAGAAATGCGATTCTCATGATTACAACATTTGAAAGAGATTGAAATGAGAAATAATTTATAACTACTTATCACATGGCTACGTTTTTCAAAAAATAAAATAAAATTCATCACCACTAGTCATGTATAAATCTCACATTTCTAAAGGAATACTAATCATTTTATTTAGTTTTCAAATCTAAAAGATGTTTTTAATTTTCTTAAGTTTTTGTCATTCATAAAATCTTTTACATTTCAATCACAGACACACAAACACATATATATATATATATATATATATTTCACTTTTAAAATATACTTAATTGCCGACGATTGGTTTGGAGTGAAGTTTTTTTTTGACTAAAATAGCCAAACCAAAACACTCAATCACATTACTCTTTATTTTTCTAATTGTTTTTTTTTTTTGTAAAAAATTAAAAATCTAATTAAAATAGTCAATTTCCGAATAAGCATCTCCAACTATCATCCACTGCCACTGATAACCAATTGCCAATGACCAACTTCGATCACTGACAAGCTCTCGTCATCCCAAGACACTAACTTCGAAAATTACATCCGTCCGTCATCTACTACTGACCATCACTTTCAACAACTCACCAAATACATTTTTTTTTTTTTTAAAACATTTTTTTACACCAAACAAGCTTCTTTGTTTTTTTTTTTTTTAATTTAAAAAAAAAAAGAAAAAAGAAAAGAAAAGAAAAGAAAACTGACAATCAAGTGATAGCTTAACCATCCATGCAAGACATCCATTTAACAATTTTTTCCGCCGAATCGCTCCCGAATGAGACCCTTACTTGTAAAAATTTACAAAATGAGAAACCCTTACTAGTAAAAGTCATTCAGGGAGATTCGGAGAGGGAAGAAATTGTGTAAATGAATCATTAATCTTATCCATAACTCAAACAGAATCCACAATCCATATGGTGGAGGAAGGAGCTCTCCCTGGCTAACAACAGTAAGATTTTTGCAGTAGCTATTGTTCAAATCAATTGGACAGTTTTCCAACCCCAAAAAAATACCAATTTCTGTGGTATGAGCTAGAATACAAGAACACGAAACATCGGCATCCTTTGTAGAAATCCTAGCTTGATCTTGTTATTTCTTGTACCCATTAATCAGCATCCTTTAATTATGAACTTAAATTAAACAAGGGTAGTTACCGACTCTAAACCCTGTGCGACTCTTTTTCTAGATCCTACACATGATGATTAAACCCAAGACAACAAAGCTAGCTAGCTAGGTCACACGACACCAAACTGTCCGTCCTCGGCCCCGACCCACATACTCATATCCTTGGTATAGTATTGTGGAATTTGTACTGTATGAGATAAAGTAATTTATATTCATTTATTTTAAATTAAAATATCAGTTTATTATTTTAAAGCTGTTATTCATACTGTACATTATTTTGGTATAATTTTTTATGCAAAAATTATGTTCATAAATTATTTTTCAACTCCTAAAATATTCTCCTATGTCAGTTGATTATATAAAAATTGAGTTATAACTAAACATCATATAAGGTATATAACTAAATAATTCTTGGATCATAACTAAAATAATATTATAACTAATATTACAATATGTCATACTAATAACATAATAAATCATAACCAAAAACACAAATGGCATAACCAAAAATACATATGGTTGAATCATAAAAATTTTCCTGTTGATTAATAAACAAATCAATAATTGACAATATCCACATAATACACATAATTGAGAGTAAATTTAAGAGCGATGTTTAAAAGTTTAAGCATCTTTTAGTATAAATATCAAACACAAAATCAAATATATAAAATACATAGAGCTCATTTGGAATGTGAGTTTGTTTTTTGACTATTTTAGTCTGGAGTTAAAAAGTCTCGTTTGAGATGAGTTTTTGATTTTTTTAACTTTTGTGAGAGAAAAACAAATAATTATAAGTTAGATATGACATTTTGTCCTATTTTATTAAAATAGTTTATTTTGTCTTATAAGACTATTTTAACCCAAATCTTCTTCCAAACGAGGTCAATAGACATTTTCAAATTTTGTGTTTAATTTTTGAGTTCTATTAGGATATCATATTTTACTGTGTTTTTATTTATAGTCCAATTACAAAGATATTGAAGTTCACACCATCACATGGTTGAGCCCAACTCCCAGTTGCATTTATCTTTTAAACTAATTTATTCACTTAAAATAATAAATTCACAAATAAATTGTTGCTTAACTAAGATAATTTGTTTGGTATATTTTTAATTTTTTTAACTTTTTTAAAAGGTTAATTTTTTATTTTCTTTTTTCTTTTTTTGGGACAAAAACTGAACATGCCAAAAGACCTAATTTTTTTTTTTTTAACAAAATGAATTTATAAGCCAACCTATAAACCTAGTCCCAAAAAATCTAAAAAATATACCTCAATAATCTTACTTTTAATTTTATTTTATGTATTGCTAGACTTATTGAGCACTATGACTCTTTCAAAGGCACATGCATTCACACAAGCAGTGGATATTTCCTTGTTCTGTTTGGACGTGAAACATACTGTGAATTATATTGTGAAGTAATTTTACTTCACCTATAATTGTTCTTTTTCACCGGCCTAAGAGTAGAATGGAGGCTGAAATTAAGTTTTGTCAAAAGTGGTTGCAACCGTTTGAAATTCACAGCCTTAACCATATTTGCATTTAATGGTTTCACATTACTAGTTTTATCTATATATAGCTATTTTATTTTGAGAATTCAGAGTGTGGGAGAAAGAAGAGAGTTAGAGAGTAAAAGTATGTTTTTCTCTCCTCAGTGTATTATACATATTTGAGTGAAATAAATCTATTTTTTAGATTATCAATCCTCTCTTGTGTTTGTTTTTGTGAACCACTGTAAGTGGTTTGTACGTCACTCTCACCAACAGTGGTATCAGAGCACCAGGAGGGCCTATTTTTTTTAAAAAAAAGTAGAACAGAGTATCGTTTCAAATTTTGCCTAGAAATCAAAGTTGTTGAAATAAATTATTGATCACACCAGTGTGTAGGTCTCATCAAGACGATTACACTGCAAAAAACCATATTGAAAACCGAGTCCCACAGAGCCCACCTGCGCCCCACACGCCTTTTGATGCCGTCGCCACGAGCAGCAACACGTCCACGCGCCTCCACGAGTCTTTTTTGCCCGGATTGCAAAGTCCGACCCGTCTGACACACGATCCGATCCATTAGCCAGAATCTAGATCCGTATACAGGAGCTGATGTCATTGACGACGTCATTGCTAATGTCATCTGAGCCGTTAAGCCGAGCTTAGCCAGAAACTGAACCGAGCCTTCAAGCTAAGCCGAGCCATAGTAGAGTCGTACCGCCAAGCCGCAAATGAGCCGAGCTACGCCGCTGACGTCATCTTGTCCGGAAAATTATTTGGTGCCTCTTAGAAGTCTCAAATTTCGTCGATCTGAGCCGTTCAATTATTTTTGCTAGATCTAAGCCGTTTGAAGTCCGTTTTTGGTGATCCAATAGTGCTGTCTAATTATTTGGAATATTTCAAACACATCTATATGGTCAGAATTTGCAAATTCCATCCTGAAAATTTACAGATTTCTTAAAGTCAACCAATGGCCAACACAAATAATTTCTTTCAACTCCAGTTTCCAAAACTCAGCAAGGAGAACTATGAAAATTAGAGTATGCAAATGCAAGTCCTACTAGCCTCACAAGATTTGTGGGAGTTAGTGGATCAAGGATATGACGAGCCAGCTACTCTCCATGATGAAGGAAATTTAAATGAAGCTCAGAAGACGGCATTAAAAGATTCAAAAAAGAGAGATAAAAAGGCATTGTATCTACTCTATCAAGGTATTGATAAGTCAAGTTTTGAGAAGATTTCAGCAGCAGCAACCTTTAAAGAGGCATGGAGTATTCTTTGCAATTCACAACGTGGAATTGAGAAGATAATCAGAGTTCTACTTCAGGTGTTACGTGGCGAATTTGAGATGCTGCACATGAATTAGAATGAGTCAATTTTTGAATACTTCAATAGAACATTGACCATTGTTAATCAGATGAGAAGATATGGAGAGAAGATTGAATCTCTTCAAGTGATAGAGAAGATTCTGCAATCACTTAATCCCAAGTTCGAGCACGTGGTTGTAGCAATAGAAGAGTCCAAGGATGTTAGTGCCATGGCCACCGATGAGTTGATGGGCACACTTGAGATTCATGAACAAAGGATCAACAATAAGACTTCCTCAAGTTCTCTAGAGCAAGCTCTTCAATCAAAGCTGTCTTTCAGTGGTGATAGAAACGAGCAAGGAGGGACATCATAGAGAAGTAGAGGAAGAGGCCATGGTTACAATAACCGAAGTTTTGGTTTTCGAGGAAGAGGCGGAAGAGGTCCAGCCAGAAGAAGAAGAAGAAGTCAACCACACTTTGCTCCAAGAAGAAGAGCAAGAGGAAGAGGAGGTGGTTGCAACAACCGACCAGGATTTGACAAAAGCAATGTTCAGTGTTACCATTGCCATAAGTTCGGGCATTACAGTAATGAATGTCGGAGTAAAGCAGTAACAGAAGCTGGAGAGCAAGTAAATTTTTCGAGCAGGAAACAAACAAAGTCGGACCTACAATCCTGTTTGTCCACATGGAATCTGAAAACCAAAACAATGTTTGGTATTCAGGAGCTAGTAATCACATGTGTGGTAAAAGAGAGTTGTTCGTTGAGCTTGACGAGATTGTACAAGCACAAGTCTCATTTAGTGATTCTTTAAAGACTCCAATGAAAGGAAGATGCAATATTCTGATCAAGCTTAAGAATGGAGATCATGATTATATCTCCAATGTTTATTATGTTCCTGCCATGAAGAACAACATTTTGAGTATGGGACAACTCTTAGAGAAAGGATACGACATCAGCATGAAAGATTGTCATCTTACCATCAAAGACAATCATGGTAATTTGATTGCTCGGGTGAGAATGTCCAAGAATTGGATGTTTGCATTGAACATCCAACATAATGCTGCGAGGTATTTAAGTGTCATCATTAAAGACAAAGACTGGTTATGGCATTTGAGGTTTGGACATCTCAACTTTGAAAGTTTGAAGTTGTTGTCAAGTAAGAATATGGTGAAAGGGCTCCCCCATATTGCTCATAGTAATGAAGTCTGTGAAAGCTACATTCTTGGCAAGCATCACAGAACTAGCTTTGCCAAAGAAGTGAAGTGGAGAGCAACAAAGCCGCTGGAGCTAGTGCACACTGATGTGTGTGGTCCATTAAAGCTAATGTCAAATGGACAGAATAGATATTTTCTCACCTTCATTGATGATTATAGTCGGAAGACATGGGTGTATTTTCTTAAAAGAAAATCAGAGGTGTCAGTATCTTCAAAGAATTCAAAGTTCTTATAGAAAAACAAAACGGCTACTACATCAAGACATTGCGGTCAGATCAAGGTGGAGAGTATACATCAGATGCTTTCAAGAATTATTGCAAAGAGCATGGAATCAAGCATCAAACAACACCATCCTATACGCCACAACTGAATGGTGTTGCTGAAAGGAAGAATCGCATAATCTTAGATATAGCAAAAAGCATGTTGAAAGTAAAAGGATTGCCCAAGCAATTTTGGGCTAAAGCCATATCATGTGTTGTATCTACTACCAGGAGCCTTCACTCTATGACTTCAGGAGAAGCTTGGAGTTCACATAAGTCAAGTGTCAACCATCTTAGAATATTTGGGTGTGTTGCGTACACCAAGATTCCAGAAGCAAGAAGAACCAAGCTCGATAATAAGGGAGAAAAATGTATCATTGTCGGATATGGAGATAGAACAAGGGGATACAAGTTGTATAATCCCATTACCAGAAAGGTGATCATGAGTAGAGATGTGATATTTGAAGAAGAAGAAGCTTGGAACTGGAATCAAGATGAAGCTGTTAAAGATGCAGAACTCATTCTTGACGATGAAATATCAAAAGCTCCGGTTGAAATCACAAGAGAAGTTCAAGATGAGCCATAAACTTCTCCACATAGAATACCGCCACCTAGATCGCTTGTTTCTCATAGAAGTGATGCATCATCATAATCATCAGATGATAATTTTTTCAAACAACCAAGACCAATGAGAAATTTACAGGAGATATATAAAGCTACAGAAGAAGCAGATCTGAATTTGTTCTGCCTACTCGCAGATAGTGATCCACTTACTTTCTCAGAAGCCATCCAAGAAGATAAATGAAAGAAAGCAATGGACGAAGAAATTTATGCCATTGAGAAAAATGACACATGGAAGCTTGCCAGTCTACCGGAGGGGCACAGACCCATTGGAGTGAATAGGCATACAAGACAAAAGGGAATGCACAAGGCGAAGTGCAACACTATAAAGCAAGATTAGTGGCAAAAGGTTAGAGCTGGAATTGATTATGGAGAGGTGTTTGCTCTAGTTGCCCGGTCGGAGACTATCAGGCTAATGATTTCTTTGGTTGCCTAGCACAAATGGCAGTTTTATCAACTTGATGTGAAATCTGCATTTCTTAATGGTTTTCTTGAAGAAGAAATCTATATTGAACAACCTTTGGGGTATGTTCAGAACGTGCATGAAGACAAAGTGTACAAATTGAAGAAAGCACTTTATGGATTAAAGCAAGCTCCGCGTGTATGGAATACTAGAATTGATCAGTATTTTCATGACAATAGTTTTGAAAAATGCCCATATGAGCACGCACTATATTTGAAGAAGGAAGCTGATGGAAGTATGTTGCTTGCTTGACTTTATGTTAATGATCTAATTTTCACCGGAAACAATCCAGTCATGTTCAAAGAATTTAAAATAAGCATGATCCAAGAATTTGAAATGACAACTATTGGATTGATGACTCATTTTCTCGGCATTGAAATGGCAAAAAGAAAATATGGAATTTTTATTTCCCAAAGTGGCTATGCCAAGGAGATTCTCAAGAGATATGGAATAAAGAATTGCAATTCAGTGAACACTCCTATAGACAGTGGAGTGGAGCTCAAAAAAGGTACAAAGGCGGGTGATGTGGATCCACCTTATTTGAAGAGCATAGTTGGAAGTCTTCGCTATCTTACTTGTACCAGGCCAGAAATACTCTATGGAGTAGGACTGATTAGTGGATATATGGAAACACTGGATCAGTCACTCCTATATGCAGAAAGAGAATTCTTCGTTACATCAAAGGTACAATCGATGATGGTTTATTCTATAAACCAATTGATAATTTCAGTCTTGTTGGCTATTCAGATAGTGATTGGGGACGTGACTTAGATGAGCGGAAGAGTACTACTGGGTTTGCTTTCTTAATGGGAAATACAGTGTTTACTTGGTCGTCCAAGAAACAAGCTATTGTGATACTGTCAACTTGCGAAGTTGAGTATGTTGCAGCCAACTCAACTGTGTGTCATGCAATTTGGTTAAGAAATGTGCTGAAGCATTTAGAATTTCCACAAGAAAATCCTACTGAGATTTATGTTGATAATTGCTCAGCAATTGCATTAGCAAAGAACCCAGTTTATCATGAAAGAAGTAAGCATATTGACACCCGCTATCATTTTATCCGAGAGCATGTGAAAAATAAAGATATGGAATTATTTCCTTGCAAATCTCAAGATCAGCTTGCAGATATTTTTGTAACAACCCTCGTACCGATTACTGAATAACCACTGAATTAAATACTGATTATTGCTAAACTGGACCGCTAATGACTGATAATTGGATTAACTGAAGTATTGGATAGACTGATTGAAACTGGAACTGAAATTGGAAAAGTTATCTGTTATATTGCATTTCTATCTGTTTAATTGATTAATTATCTGTTTGAATTCATGTGATTAAACTGTTAATTGAAGGCCTTATCGGCGGCCGAATTAGGAATCCATTGTCTTCTTGTCATCTTGGAGCTTCATTTTGCATGATTCTTGCTCAATTGTAGAATTAAACCATGTTTGAGTCCATATAGGTTGATTCATGCTAGAATTCATGCATGCATGTTGAATTTGTGGACTTTTGAAGTTGAATTCTTGAGAATGCTACATGCATGTCTATGTTTATATTATAGTTCATGTTTTCACTTCATTTTCCAATTATTGAGCTCATTAGAGCAAGATTTGAAGGTTGATTTTGGATTAAAACTCATGCATTGCATGTTTGAAATTATTCTTGAAATTGGGTTTGAAAAATGGTTTTAATTGACTCACCTTTGGGGCTTGAATTCATAAATTGGCTTTTGAAACTTGTTATATATTGTTTTGGGATGTATTTTCCAGAATTTGAGCCCAAGAGGTCGAGAATTGAGTTGAGAATGCTTGGTTTGAGCTTGGAAGGCAAATCTGGAAATTCCAGATTTGGCTTCTTCGCTCGAGCGAAGGATTCCTCGCTCGAGCGACCAACGTTTCCTCTGAGCCACGCTCGAGCGAAGGATTGGTGGCTTGAGCGTAAAAATCAAACATCCAGTACTTTTACTGTTTCATCAGACCGCTCGAGCGAACCCTTTGATTTTGGAAGCTCGCTTGAGCGAGCATCGAGCGAGCATCACGCGTAAAAATTGAGCATCCAGTACTTTTACTGTTTCATCAGATCGCTCGAGCGAAGGATTGTTCGCTCGAGCGAAGCCTTTGTATTTGCAACCTCGCTCGAGCGAAGGAAGGCTCGCTCGAGCGAGACCCTTGTTTTCAGCAACTTTTGAAAACTGCCTTCCAACTGTATTTTTGCATCTTCATCCCATCCTAGGCATTCTTAGGCCTAGTTTAAGACATCTTAATAAGGATTTAGACATAGAACCACACCGAGGAAATTTAGGGATTTAATTATCATCCTTTCCGATTGTGAACTTAGTGTGTGTTCTATTTGTTAACTGTTTAGGGTTGGCTCCTGGGACGCCATTTAGTCGCTATAGCCCAATCTCTCGTGAGTAAAGATTGTGTAAAGATATGTTCAAATGGTTATATTTTGAATCTTGAATCGAATCGTTTATTGAACTGATATTGTTTATTGAATGAATGTATGTCCTGCATTTGAATCAGACGGCATCCTTAGCACCCACTGTTATTGACTGTTACAGAGCTCTGTCGGTTTCCTTGTGGAACCATACTGTTTGATGGCTATCATTATTGTTGGGTCTGTTAAGGCCCGGTCCTTTTGGACCTACTGTTTATAGGCTAATGGATGTACCACATATGACTGATTGATTGAAATACTGAAAGATTGAAATACTGTATAATGAATTGATTTCATTACTGTGAGGGACATTCATTCATAACCTCTTTACACGTTATGTTATTCACTGGGCTTTAGCTCACTGTTTATATATATGTAGGTTCTCAGCAACCAGACCGGAGCTAGGAGCGTGGATCGGTCCCCAGTTTTGTCAAGCCAGCTTACATGCCTCACTGCGAGGTTTCGAGACGCCATGCTATGGCTTGGGGTGTTTTTGTGTCCCCTATCGGTCTCCTTACTATCTTGTACCGTTGTATAGACCGTTTTCTTTATCTTGTCTTGTTATGCAGGGACTTGATCCTGTCTTGTTGTGTATCAATGTATAGACTGTATATGGATTGTACTGTTTTGAACTGTATGAATGCATAAAAATGTTTTTGGCATACAGATTTTCACAGCTCGAAGGACACTAGTTATTTACTGTATTGGCTTCCCGAACTACTGCTTGGTATTCTTTGTTGATGGGCCTTGGTAATCTCGGATTCTTGGCGATTCTGATCTTTGAACCCATAGGGCCGGGTTTGGGTCGTGACAATTTTCATGAACCAATTGAAAAATGATTTGTTCAACAGAATGAAGTTGATGCTTGGAATGAAGCAGCATGGAGAATCAAGAATAAGGGGGGATGTTGTGAAGTAATCTTGCTTCACCTATAATTGTTCTTTTCCACCCGCGTAAGAGTAGAATGGAGGCTGAAATTAAGTTTTGTCAAAAGTGGTTGCAACCGTTTGAAATTCACAGCCTCAGCCGTGTTTGCATTTAATGGTTTCACATTACTAGTTTTATCTATATATAGCTATTGTATTTTGAGAATTCAGAGTGTAGGAGAGAGAAGAAAGTTAGAGAGTAAAAGTGTATTTTTCTCTCCTCAATGTATTCTACATATTTGAGTGAAATAAACCTGTTTTTTAGATTATTAATCCTCTCTTGCATTTGTTTTTGTGAACCACCATAAATGGTTTGCACCTCACTCTCATCAACAAATTATAAATATGGTTTATAAACCATCCAGGTAGGCTTGCATAACTCCTATTTAGTTGGTTAAAATCAATTCGTTAAGTAAATAAGTTAAATTTAAAAATAATTTGAACTTTTTAGATTTATAAGTTGAGTTTAAACAATTTACTACTCAGTTCAATAAACTTACATACATTATAAAAAAATTGAACTGCTTGAACTCGACTTGTGTTCAACCTGCTTAATATTTGTTTATATAAACAAATCTAATGATGCTGCTAGCCACAGATGGAGTCGTTCAGACTGGTCCATGCTTCTCAAGCCGTTATCCGATTGTTGGGCCTACCTAATGATGCTGTTAGCCACAGATGGAGCGGTTTAGACTGGTCTACGCTTCTCAAGCCGTTATCTGATTGTTGGGCCCACCAAAAAACTTGCAAAGGAGTTCAACGGGGAACGAGGAGTCCTCCAGCGAACCCTCCGACGAGCAAGTTAGAGAGGTGAGAGGGATGGAGATATAGAGAGAGAGGATGGAGATAGAAAACTTAACCTTTTCTTCGTCTTAGGAGCCTGCTTATATCCTTTGCTTATCATTTCCTTGTCCACTCTAGGCTGTCACGTTGGCCGAAAGTCTATGTTCTAACTTGCTTTGTTCATGGTAAGGCTGTTCTGTTCCGACGTGAAAGGTTATCGTAATAAATGCTGTAGGGAAGCTCATTAATGGTTGATGTGTGATGCAATAACTCTGCAGGATCTTTATCTGCTGATGTGGCTAGCTCTTTACTTGCCAAGTATTTAGATGTCATTGGTGCTTGGTGTAACGTTAGGTTTTAGGGATGTTGGGCTTTAGTACTTGAATCATGGATTAGGCCTTAAGTGGTGGGCCATATCGTTTATGGGCTTACCGATGTCAGTAGTCCCCCATTCCCAAGTGCCGCTTTAGTCCAGCGAAAGGAATAAGGAAGAAAACAAGGGTTGTGAGATATCGACGGAGAGAGGACCGACCAAGAGTTGGGCTGACCACAAGGAGTGGCCGAGCGGGGGGATCGACCGTGAGGAGGGCCGATCGTGAAGGTGGCCGAGCAGAGGGACCGCTCGTGAGCAGGGCCGACCGCGAAGGATGGCTGAGCGGAGGGACCGACCACGAAGGGTGACCGAGCGGGGGGACCAACCATAAGTATGGCCGACCGCGAAGGGCGGCCGAGAGGGGGGACCGGCCGTGAGGAGGGCCGACTGCGAAGGGTGGCCGAGCGAGGAGACTGACCGTGAAGAGGGCCAAGCGCGAAGTGTGGCCGAGCGGAAAGACCGACCGTGAGAAGGACCGAGCGCGAAGTGTGGCCGAGTGGAGAGACCGACCGTGAGGAGGGCCGACCGCGAAAGGTGGCTGAGTGAGAAGGGGAAATGGCGGCGCGCAGGGCTCAAGGAGCGGCGGGGCACGTGGTGAAGTGAAGTGGAATATACAGGGAAGAGGAATGGAGTAGTGGATTGTGGTCGTACACATGGCAGAATCCTTGAATGGAGGAGGTGACGTATTAGTAAGAAGTGAAGGGACATGGTGATATAGGGCAGTGAAAAGGCAGGGGGGAGTTTTTTGAAATATTTCAAACTGGCGAAATTTAACCTTGACCCTTGGAATATAGGCAAATCGTGGGTGTTTAGGGTTGTTCGCTTTACCTATCTTTTTGCAAAAAACCAACACGTCCCAAAAGTAAACTCATTTGTTTCCAGTGATACACCTCTACAACACTTTGTGAACTTCCTTGTACTCGCGTCCGAATCAATACGCAGACACGTAGGAGAAATGGCCCAAGAGGAAGTGCCCGCCGCAAGGCTTGATTCGTTAGGTGATGATGATGCGGTGGATTTAGCGGAACAGTACCGGGCGGAGCAAAGGGAGGGGAGGGTAGTTAGTCAGGTAATGCGGGCTCACCCTATGCCAATGATCGCGGTCGCGAGGCCCATTAATCAAGCAGAGCCGAATCGAACCATTGGCACACTAAGCCAGACAGATCCACATTTACGGCGGAGGAGTTGGAGCAAATAAGAAGGAAGTACCAAATTTCCTCGGAAATAGGATTAAGGCTACCCACATCCAAGGAGAGGGCGTCGAATGTGCGGCCGGACGAATTCAACCTTTACGAGAAAGTGCTCCGAGGCGGTTTGAGGCTACCTCTCCCCCAAATAGTGGTGGATGTGCTAAACAAGTTAGAAGTGGCGCCAGGCGATTGATCTTGAGCGCTGGAAAATAGTAGTACGAATGCTCGTAAATGCGGCGTGAGGGACGGCGATGACAGTAGAGAAGTTTTTCTCCTGCTACAAGGCCTCCAGTCAGCAGGAGACTTTGGTGACTCTGCAAGCAGTGACGGGCCGAGGTTTGGTGGCGGGCCTGCCATCTTTGGTAAAGGAGTGGAGGCCGAGATGGTTCTTCGTGTCGACGAACGGCAGGGTAGGAGTTCGCACAACATAGAAAGTCCCCACGAAATCGGTGGAGCCAAAGTTAGGCGTGGAGGCTGAAGACAGAGTAAAGAAGGTGAGGGAGTGGAGAGAGGAGAAAGGATTGAGGTATGACAAACTGGTCTTTCCTTTAACATTGTTTACCCTGAACTTGGGACTAGAACCGTTGGAAGAGGATCCGGTGACGGAGAAAATGGAGGTGCAGAGGAAGGCGAAGGAGGAGGAGGGGAGGTTGTTCGCCAGGGCAGAAAAATACAAGGAGGTGCAATTGGGGCCTACCCCGAGGCTGGTGATGAATGAGCGGATCTGACCGCGTCCCAAACCGGTGGGCGACAAGGACCTAACTGGCTTCACCCCTCTGCCGCCTCCAGTAGACCCACTGAAGGTGAGGAGCAAGCAGGAGGTGGAGGCGGAGGCGGTTGTGAAGAAGCCAAAGAAAAAAATGGGGGGTGTAGAGGGGGGAAAAGATGCCCCCGTTTTGAAAAAGATGAAGGCTAGGGGAGAGCCTGGCCCTGTTGGGAAGGAGTTGGAGGAGATGAGGGCGGAGGAGGCCCCAGAGAAGGAGAAGCTGAAGGAGAGGGAGATCAAGGAGGGCGAATAGGAAGAGACCGCCCAAGTGGCTAAGGAAAAGCTGGGCCTAGGTGCCCCCATGGTGCCGATGGTGGTACTTGCACTCGAAGTAACCTCAAGCCCCCATGAGGGGAAAGCGGGGATCAACAAGCCAGCGACAAGTGACGCGCTGGCGATCGCTTGGTACCACACACGCGCACTGGCAGGTCACTCGGCGGAAAGGAAGGGAGCCAAGGTCACAGCCGACTGCTTTGTTGGAGTGGTGGAAGATGTGGCGGTGCGCTCGACGGCGCGTTTGTCAGAGGCCAATCTGCTGAGAGGGTTTTACTCAAACCAAATGGAGGCAGCGACTCTGGCGACTGCCCTGATGAATAAGGCGGCATGTGCTAGAGTGAAAGTGGAGCCGCTAAGGGCCCAATTGGAAAAGGCAAAATCGGAGCTTCAGAATCTAAGGGTGGAGATGGCGGGGTGGAGGAAGACCGCCAGGAGTGCATGCGCCAAGGGTTTGGAGAATGCGCAAAGGGCGAAAATGATGAAAGTGTTGGCGGTGATGCAGAAGAACGTGACGGAGCGAGCTAGTGCTGAGCTCATCGCAACCAAGTCAGAGCTTGAAGCGGGGCACCACAAGGTGATATCATTTGAGTTCCAATTGGCGGGCGAGCGGAAGAAGCTTGAGGAGGTCCGGAAAGCTTGCACCACTGCCAACGAAAGGTGGGAAGAGGCCATGACCAGCAACGAAGATCTGTGGGACCAAGCGCTGAAGGACAAGGAAGCGGCCGACGGTCAGATCACTGAGTTGGAGAAGGCTCTGGCGGAGGAAAGGGCTAGATTGGCGTCTAAGAGAGGGGCGTACCCCGACCTGTGCAAGGCGATGGTGGAGCAATTCAAGGAATCCGCCGAATTCCACATAGCGATTGATGCCGCAGTCGCCAGGAGCTTGGCGAGAGAGGGTGATGGGGGGGCTGGGCCGTCGGGAGCGGCCGTTGGAAGTAGGAGCGAAGAAGAAGTGATTCAAAGCTTCCAGCAATCGGATTTTTATAAGCATGAGATGGCTAAGCTCTGGAACAGTGGCTGGAAGACCTTCATGCACAAGGCGCAAGAGCTGTTTCCAGACATCGACTTCAGCCTCGTGAAAATAGGAGAAGACGACGTCGCCCAGACCCCCCTGGACAAGGGGTTTGAGGAGGAAGACTTGGCTTCGAGCGAGGAGTGATCTATGTAGAAAATTATACTTTTGTTATTTTGTTTGGTGTTCATTTTTTTTTTCTTTTTTTTTTTGTGTAATTTCTGCAGCAAGTAGTATGTAATCGTAAATTTTGTAAATGAAACAACGAGTTTTCTCTTGTATCATTGTTGCCCTTATTTCTTCTGAGTTGTAAATTTGAAAATAATGAAAATGGCAGAGCAGAAATTTGTAAAAGTAAGATGTGTGTATGAATTGTGAAACTTGCTAGTAGGTTGTGATGTAAATAGTTTAGAAATGGGTAGCCAGCCTGACTTGTGAGAAAACCATAATGCACAAAATGTCAAAAGTGGGCGTGCATAAGAGTGTTAAGAGTGTTAGAAACGAAAAATAGGCTTGGATGACTATGGGCTTGGATTTAAATGAATTAGAAATTTAAAGTTAAAACTGTAAAGAGTGCTAAAAGACGTCGTAGTATGGATCTGGATTTGAACTGAATATGGCAACCATGCTGTAACATGAAATTACGAAAATGGACCGACTGAATTCTTCATTCGTGCCCAATCTGGCTGGGGTTTTTTACTAACTCGGTCTGGCTGAGCCCTTCGTGCTCAGTCTGGCTGAGGCTTTAATTAACTCAGTCTGGCTGAGCTTTTCGTGCTCAGTCTGGTTGAGGCTTTAATTGACTCAGTCTGGCTTAGCTTTTTGTGCTCAGTTTGGATGAGGCTTTAATTAACTCGGTCTGGCTGAGGCTTTAATTAACTCAGTCTGGCTGAGCGCTTTGTGCTTCGATCTGGTGAGGCTTTAATGACTTCGATCTGGCTGAGCCCTTTGTGCTCAGTCTGGCTGAGGCTTTAATTAACTCGGTTTGGTTGAGCGCTTTGTGCTCTGTCTGGCTGAGGCTTTAATTGACTCGGTTTGGCTGAGCCCTTCGTGCTCAGTCTTGCTAAGGCTTTAATTGACTCGGTCTAGCTGAGCCCGTGCTCTGTAGACGTCCCCGAATACCCCGGGAGGATGGGTCCCGTTTTGTTTGTTTTGGGCCCACTACAGTTCAGGACTCTAATTGTCACGGTTCGTAATCTGAACCAAAGAGTCCAAATCCGGCAAATCGTTTTGAGAAAACAGATTTTTTTGAAAGAAGTGCCAAACATGGACTGCTTTCCCAGATACAGAGTCGCCACCTAAATATTTTATTTTGGGAAATTTAGGAAACCCTGACTCGTTGCCTAAGGCCACGTGTCCGTCATCACCAAAGTTGCCTCGGATCGGGAACTTGGGTACGATTGGGGAAGGTCACTTCGTGAGCACCCCCGCTCGCCCAATCAAAGATTGGCCTCTACTAACCATGATATCTAGTTTTTAAAACATTTGTGCGTTCTTATTCTGGTTATTAGCCTAGATTTACTATGTGATGCGCACAACATACAAGTATAGATCGGGTCGCCTAAATTGGAACAAAACATTTCATGTTTGTTTTTGAAAGATGGTTTGCTACCCGCAGGTAGGCTTAACATGCAGATTTTGCCACCCTCGGGTGGGCTTAGAAAACATAGTTTTGTCACTATCTAGTGGGCTTAAAACTCACAGTGAATGAATTGTTCCAATCCAAATAACCCAACCTTCATCCACAGGCATTCAAGCAGGTATATCACATAAGCACATAGCCTCATGGTAAGCATGCTGTCATGACAGTCACTCACACACATAGAAGGATGCTAAAGCATAAAAACTTACCGAGTACTCCAAGCCAAAACAGAAACTATGTTAGAAATCCATGTATGATCCTAATTATGCAGAAATGCCTAATGCAACACATGCAAAAATGCAACTATAGTAGGCTCGGCTATTCTAAACATGGCATATGAAATGCTACAGCTAACAAGTACTCAACTTAGAATTGAAATACAAATGCAGTTAGTATGATCATGTGAGCAGATGCATGCAAAACAGATGAATGAATGCAAACATGCTATCATACTGTATGCTAATTGAAACATGCCCTAATCTAACCATCATTAAGTTGGTAAATAAAAGGGAAGAAAGACGTGGGGTTGAAAGACATACATCACACTCACGCACACTTATTACAACATTGCCCTCGCGCAGAGGGTCCGAAAGAATAATATACAGTCCCAAATAAATACAGTCTGAATACAATACAAAACCCTAATTAATTAACAAATTATCCTAGGAAAGCTGTAAACTAGCATGCAAGCTAGGAACTGCCTCAGCTCTGCTCCGGATGACGAATGATGCATGTTCGGGTTGCCTTGCGCAGAAATCCATTACGATGCCCCAATTAGCCTCTGTTTGCAATTGTTCTTGGAATGCGTGCCAAGCTCTGGAAGGCTACTAATTCTTGATTTGCTGCAACAGAGAGCAACAAAGGGGCATAGCAAAGTATTTTTACATATGTATGCATGACTACTCTTCAGGGAGTGTAGTCCTCGATCCTCGTGCCACCAATCACGCATCTCAATGCATGATGGCCGAGGAGTCAAATTGCACGACTCAATATGAAATGAATGCACGTATAAACACAACAAGGCCTAGACTCCATCATGGTTAATCCGGAGTGTCGGCGACTGGAGAATTGAGACACGTTCCGTCACTCGGAGTACGAAACGTACCTCGTTTCCCGTGCTCGGGCTAACTCCTATCCCAAATACAATGCAATATGCATGACATGCATGAATGCAACTAATATACAACCTAGCATGCACAATGCTATGGAATGGCATACACGATGCACGAGATAACATGGCATACACAATGCGCTAACATACGACCTAGCATACACAATGCTATGAAATGAAATGGCATACACAATGCATAATGGACTTACACCAACATGAGTGGACCTCAGCCACACCCACATCAGTGGCCATTAGATGGAAATGAGACACTCGAGATGCGTGGACACATGCACGCAAACCGAGGACCGAACCTAAGGCACGAATGCCACTCTATCAAAGCATGGCAAGGCATGGGATATGGCATACAAACATGCAAATTTCAGCACTAAAATATGATGCTAAACAGCCCCGAAACATGGCAACATGGCACCCGCTGCATGAGATGGATCCCGAAACACAAAATTAGGCACATGGAATAACTTATAGCTATACAAAGCATGCATTATTTAAACATGAAGCATGAAGACAGAGTCAAGCCAGTCCCAAAACATGAACTTTTCCAGTTTAAAGTGTGGCCAAAAAGTGCTAGCAAGATAGCTTAAATTAGCATGCAATTTTGACTATCAAACATGGATTACATGGTAAGTACATAAAGCAAGTGAGCACTCACCAAACCAGAAAAATTTAGTGAATAAATCATGCCAAAATAAGCCCAAATAACTATGGAAAGACAGCCAACACATGCACAAATGAGGGGTTCCTTTGGAAGGGCATACAAGGGATTCTTAAGCATATACAAGATAGGCATGTGGAAGCCCCAAACCAACCTTGAAAATCAAATATGGTAGTCCCAAAACTCAAAAAATTGACCCTAGAATGTGCCTAAGAAGCATGCAAGATGGGGTCGCTTTGGAAGGCCAAAATAGTCACCAAACAAGTCAAGGTGAGAGGGGGTCACCCCCCTCTAATTTGGAGGCTCAAAACAGCATCAAAGCCACTGGAAATCCACTGGATTCCAGTGGCTAGAAGGTCAAATAAGGCATGCAACAAGGGCTAGGATGTAAGGCTCAAAATGGGAAGCAACCAAGCATACAAGATAGCATATGACCTCAAAAAAATGGAACCTTAATAAAACATGAAGATGATGTCAAAAAAAGCCTTTTCTCAGTTTATAACAAGTCTCAAAAGTGATCACAAATATGGCATATCTATCATGCAAAAATGGCCCTAAAAAGGAGAAAAGAGATAAGGGGTAGCAGCCGGCCCCAAATGGTAAGGAGCCCTTCAACAAAGTTGAAGAGGGGCTCAAAAAAATGAACTTTACAGTTTACATCAAGCCACGAAAATAAACACAAGTGAGGCTAAACTACTATGCAAGAAAAGGGCCAAAAGAGGGACAAAGAGGCAAGTGGTAGCTGCTGGCCTCAAACAAAGGAGGGCCCTTCAACAATACTGAAGAGGGGCTCAAAACATGATATTTTACAGTTTATGACCAAACCCAAAACAGCTCACAAATAAGCCTAAAATACTATGCAAAAATAGGCCTAAAAGAGAGTTTAAACACAAAGGGTAAAAAGGAAGCCTCAAACAGGGAAAGGCCCTTAATCAAACATGAAAAGGAGTTAAAAATATGACTATTTACAGTTTGGGTCGGAGCCCAAAAATGCAAGCAAGAGGAGCTAATATATTGAGCAAAAAAAGACTAGAAAAAGAGAAAATGGGACTCACCCTTGTAGAGCTAATCTTTAACAGCCTTTGGACTAAGTTTGGGAGCTCTTAACCTCTGGAAAACAGCCTCAAGTTGCTGGAATGGATGTTGGAGGTATTGTGCTATGGCTTGTAGGGTAAAGGGTGTAGGAAGCTTAAGGTTTTGAGGTGTGGAAGAGAGGGAGAGGGAGAGTTAATGCAAGAGGCTTAGAACAAATTTTTGTAACCTCTAAAACACATTAGGGGTCTTTGGTTATATAGGCAAAGGAGTGGAGAAAAGGGGGAAAAAATGGGAGGGAAAACCAATTCAAATTTCCCCTCCAAAGGCTGACCTTCGGGTATAGGATCTGGGGGAAAACAAATTGCACAACTGGAACACACTTGGGAGGGCAAGAATGGCCGGCCAGGTCAAAAGGGCCAAAGTGGTCAGCCAACCAGCTAGGTGGCCGACCAACCAGTTAAGGTGGCCGGCCGACCAGGTCAAAGGGGTCAAAGTGGCCGGCCACCCCCTAGGATGAAGCCCCAGAAGTTAGCTTTCTAATTCCGCAAACCTTGCATTAAAATTTCTCCTATGGAAAAAGTTATGCCAGTTTTGGTGAAGCCGCGTAGATTCGGTCCAACCGGATTGATCCCCTACTTCAACCAATCATATCTCCCCCGCTCGGACTTGTCCTTAGGAGATTCTTGAGTGTAAAATGAAGCCCCGGAAGTAAGCTTTCCAACGGTGGTGGCCTCATATCTTAATTCCTTTTGTGCAAAGAGTTATGCCTGTTTCAGTGAAGTCGCGCAGATGTTTTCCTCATTCCCGGATTCATGCTGAACCACTTTTGACCAAAAAAGCTATTTTTTTTAGAAAAATTGCTGGCCTCCCATCCTCTTACAAGCTTTCTAACAATGAAAATAAGGTCTCCACCAAAAATGAACCAAGACGGATACAAAACGGAGGTTCGGGGGCCGAAACACGCAGTTCGGGGCCCCAAAAACAGGCTGTTAGGCATTGGAAGTGGCGTTTGACCACGAAGTTGGTCTCTCGGACCACAGTGTCCCTCAGAAGGGAGGAAATAAGGTGTATGCCAAAAATCAGAGCAAACGGAGGTGGTTAAGCGGTCCCAAACCGAGGCACACAGCCGACGGCTCCAAAAAATCAAAAACCGGGCTCCAAATGGAAAAAACGGCCTACGACCACGAAACGTAGCCTACGGCCACTGAGAGATGATCTACGAGACCTCTCCCTCTCTTCGGGAAGAGAAGACGGAGAAAACGGGACCTGGTTCGCAAACCGAGGCAAGGTACAAAAGAGTCTGGAAGTCCGGAGACAAGGCTCGCAGCCGAGACTCCGCGACCTCCGAACGAGCACGATATGCAACATCACCAAGCGCTCAATTGGTGACGTCTGAGTCTTAAGGTCGGTCAAAAATGCGGTGTCTACAGTGCTCAGTCTGGCTGAGGCTTTAATTAACTCTGTTTAACAAGTCATTATTGAAGCACAAGACAGATGACGGAGCCATAAAACCATTGTCATTTAAGGCATAGTCATTGATCACAAGTTTACACCATGTATGAAGAGGACAAAAATAACCAAATGTGTAAATGGTCAAAAAGCACATATAGCAAATGGTCAATACAAAAATAGGACATGACACTTTATTGAAAATAACGCTTCAAGTGCTCGGCGTTCCACGGGTGGAGGAGGTCTCGACCTTCCATATCCTGGAGTCGGTAAGTGCCCGGGCGAGGTCTGGCCTTAACAACATAAGGTCCTTCCCACTTGGCTTCTAGCTTGCCCTCGGCCAGATTTTTGGTGGCAAGAGTTGCTTTGCGCAAAACTAGGTCGCCAATTGCGAACTCCCTCGGTCGGACTCTACGGTTGTAGTGTGCCCTCATTTTCTGTTGATATGAGGCTCGCCTGACGGCAGCTGTTTCTCGGAGCTCTTCAATCATGTCTAAGTCAGCCCGACATAGGTCTTCGGTTAGTTCTGGGTCTTGGTGCAAAATCCTTGGGGTTGGCAAGCCGATTTCCACTAGGATGACTGCCTCAGCGTCGTATGTTAAGCAAAATGGGGTCTCTCCAGTAGGGGTTCGGGCGGTAATGTGATAGGCCCATAGTACGTTTGGCAATTCCTCAGCCTAGAGTCCCTTGGCGGCTTCCAACTTGGTCTTGATAATCTGCAAAAGAAAGCGGTTGGTGACCTTGACTTGCCCATTGGCTTGGGAATGGCCTGGGGAAGAGAAGCACAGCTGAATGTGGAGCTTTGCAAAAAATTTCCTGAACTTAGCGTTGTCAAATTGCTTGCCGTTGTCTAAGATAATGGCTTGGGGGATACCGAATCGGCATACGATCGACTGCTAGATAAATCTGGTTGTATTCCGTTTGGTGATTGTGGCGAGGGGTTCCGCTTCCACCCATTTGGTGAAGTAATCAATGGCGACCACAGCGAACTTGGTTTGGCCCCTACCGGTGGGTAATGGACCAACTAGATCAATGCCCCACTTAGCGAATGGGTAGGGACTGCTGAGTGTAATCAATTCTGTCGGCGAGGTATGGGGGATGTTGACAAAGCGCTGACATTTATCGCACTTAAGGATGAACTCAATGGCATCTTGATTGAGAATCGGCCAGAAGTAGCCGGTGCGGAGTATTTTATAGGCCAGCGACGTGGCACCCGAGTGATTACCACATACACCCTTGTGGATTTCCCTCATCACATAGGTTGCTTGGGAAGGACTGAGGCACCTGAGGTATGGGCGTGAAAATCCGCATTTGTACAGGAGGCCTCTGATGAAGATGTAATTGGATGACCGGGCTCTGACTTTGGTGGCCTGCTGTGTGTCATCTGGTAACTCCCCACTTGTCACGAATAGAAGGATGTCTGCCGCCCATGGAATAGGCTCATTTTGGAGGAAGTGGACCCCCAACAAGATTGGCGACGTGGCTGGGTGGGCCAGGTATTCAAGATGAACTCCGTGGCTGAGGTCCAATTGGTCAACCAAGGCTAATTAGGCCATTCATCTGCCTTGGAGTTTTCTGATCAAGGAATGTGTTTGATGTAGAAAGTGTTGAAAAGGTAAACAAAGAGAAGTGCAATATCCCTATAGGCTCGCATTGTGTCGTCCTTGGCGTCGAATTCCCCCGTGATTTGTCCGACGATCAACTGGGAATCACGGAATACTCAGATATGGCTCACACCAATGTCTCTGGCAAGGCGAAGACCTACTATCAGGGCCTCATACTCGGCCTCATTGTTGCTTGCGTCAAACAGAAAGCAGAGAGCACACTTGAAATAACCACCCTCAGGGGCGGTGAGGATGAGACCAGCTCCACTTCCTTCTTTGCGGGATGATCCATTGACATTGAGGGTCCAAGAGTGGGGATCTTCTGCCTCAGTGTTGAATTGCTTGGGCGGTAGGGCCGTGGTTGGAGTGGGATTAGTGAATTCCAAGATAAAATCAGCGACAACCTGTCCTTTGATCGCTGCTCGAGGTCGGTAGGAGATTTCAAATTGGCTGAGCTCAACTGATCACTGCATAAGTCTATCGGACAACTCTGGTTGTTGCATTATCTTCTTCAAAGGTTGGTCAGTGAGACCACTATGAGTGAGCTTGGAAGTAAGGTCGGAGTCGTCTTGAGGCTATGACCAAGGCCAAAGCCATTTTTTCCAGCAATGGATAGTTTTGTTCTGCTCCCCTGAGAGCCCTGCTAATGTAATAAACCGGACCTTGTACTAGGGTGTCCTCCCTGATGAGGGCCGCACTGACTGCGGTACTCGATACGGCTAAGTAGAGAAAAAGGGGTTCACCCGTGAGCGCCTGAGAGAGTAAGGGGGGGTTGGCCATGCATTGCTTCAATTGTTGGCAAGCCTCTTCAGATTCGGTCGTCCACTCAAAAGCCTACTAAAGGACTTTAAAAAAGGGGAGGCACTTGTCTGTTGCGCGGGAAATGAAGCGGTTGAGGGCGGCGACTCTACTAGTAAGCCTTTGAACCTCCTTAGCCGTTTTAGGTGACTGCATTTCTATCAGCGCCTTGATCTTTTCGGGGTTGGCCTCGATACCCCGTTGATTGACCATAAAACCCAAGAACTTCCCAGATCCTACGCCGAAGGCGTATTTCTCCGGGTTGAGCTTCATTTGATACTTACGTAGGGTACCGAAGGTCTACCGCAGGTCCGCTAAATGATCTGAGGAGAGTTTGCTCTTGACTAGCATGTCATCGACGTACACTTCCATGTTCCGACCTATCTGGTGATGAAAAACGGCATTGACTAGCCGTTGGTAAGTTGCTCCGGCATTCTTTAACCCAAATAGCATGACGCGATAGTGATAGGTTCTCCGGTCAGTGATGAAGGAGGTATGTTCCTAGTCAGATGGATGCATCAGAATTTGATTGTAGCCAGAGAAGGCGTCCATGAAACTGAGCATTTGATGTCCGGCCGTGGCATCGACAAGCAGATCTATGTGAGGAAGGGGATAACTATCTTTGGGGCAAGCTCGATTGAGATCGGAGTAGTCGACACAGAGTTGCCATTTACCGTTGTTTTTACAGACCAAGATCACATTTGATAGCCATCTTGGATACTCCACGTTCTTGACAAACTGTGCCTTCAGTAACTTGTCTACCTCAGAAGCAATAAGAACGTTGCGTTCCGAGTAGAAGATGCGCTACTTCTGGCGGAAAGGTCGGAAATAGGGCTCGATGCTCAAACAATGAGTGATGAAGGAAGGATCGATACCCGGCATGTCGGAATGGGTCCAAGCAAACACATCATTGTGCTCAGTCAGGAGGGTTGTAAGATCGACCTTGGCTTAAGGACATAGTTGGCTGCCGATCTTGGCTGTTTTTGTCGAGTTGGTGGGATCGATGAGGACTTCAACAAGTTCTTCCACTGGTTCCCCTCTGACTAACTCATCTTTGTCTCTGACATTGAGTCCCTCGATGATCATAGTTTCCTTCAGCTTGACCTTTTTGAGTGAAGCGACGTAGCATTCTCTGGCTACAGTCTGTTCTCCGCTCACGGTGTCGACCCCGAGGTCGGTTGGGAATTTCATGGCCAGATGGTACGTAGAAGTGACAGCTTGAAAAGCGTTAAGGGCGGTGCAACCAAGGATGATGTTATAAGCAAAGGGACAGTCGACGACGAGAAAAGTGAGCAGCTTAGTGGTCTGCCGTGGGTATTCTCCAATGGTGATGGGAAGATCGATGGAGCCTATGGAGGTCATCCGATCTCCAGTGAAGCCGACCAGTGGGGTTTGGAGGGGGGATCAACTTTCTTTCCCAACCTTGAGCTGGCTGTAAGCATTTAGGAAGATGATGTCTAAAGAACTACCGTTGTCGACAAGCACCCGTTTGACTTTGTAATTGGACAGGAGAGCAGAGATGACGAAGGGGTCGTCATGGGGGTAACGGATACCTGTGCAATCGGCCTCCGTAAAGGTGATGGGCTCCATCCACTGCTTGGGGTGTTTAAAGGGGCGATCCAGTGTTGCGACTTCTTTATCTAAGCCTTGCCTGATTTTTTTGAGTTTTGCCTGTTCGGCCAAACGGTATGGTCCTCCGTATGCAAGCCCGCCGGCAATAACTCTGATTTCCCCAACCGGGGGGGCAGGGTTGCCTTGTGCCCGGGGTTGTTGTGGGGGCCGATCATGGCCTTGGTTAGGTTGTGCGAGTTGTCGATGAAGGGTGCGCCGGTGGTTGTTTCTGATAGGTTCGATCCTTGGGCGTTGCTAAGGGCAGGCTGCCGTGAACTGAATGAGACGCCCCTGGTGTATTAAGCCCTCGACCTGGTCTTTGAGGTTAACACACTCCTCAGTATTATGGGCGTGGTCCTGATGGAAATGACAGTATTTGGACTGGTCTTGTCTGTTGGAAGGAGACTGTGATGGTAGGGGCCATTTTAAGGGGTAATCTCGCTGGATCTGGTTCAAGACTTGTTCCATGGGGAAATTAAGAAGAGTGTATCGTTCGAACCGACCGGACGGTTGGGTATGCGCTGACCGGCCGACTTGAATAGGTCGGTCGAAATACTGAGGCGTTTGCTGTGTGTACTGAGTGGTTCTGGTTTCAGAGTCCTTTCTCTTCTCTCTGGGGGTCGGATTTTTGGTTGTGGAATCTTGTCGGGCCGCTAGGAAATCTTCGGTATTCATGTATTTTTGGGCTTTAGAGAGAAGGGTTGCCATAGAGGTTAGAAGATTTTTGGAGAGGGAGAAAAGGAAATCGGAAGATCGTAGACCGACCATGAAAGTTGTGAGAATGACCTTGTCATCATTTTCTGCCACCTGCATGGCCTCGGTGTTGAAGCGGGTGACGAAGCTATGCAGCAACTCCCCCTCCGTTTGACGGATGTTGAGGAGTTGAGTCGCCGGACGCCACTGGCGCTGGGCACCAATGAAGTGGCTGAGGAAGGAGTCACTTAGGTGCTGAAAAGTAGAGACTGAGTTCGTCAGCAGCTGACTAAACCACAGTCGGGTCGACCCTTTAAGTGTTACGGGGAACGCCCGACACATGATCTCATCAGGGAATGCATGGAGGACCATGAGGGTCCTGTAAGTCTCCAAGTGGTCGACTGGGTCCGTTGTACCGTTGAAGGAGTCAATCGAGGGCATTTTGAACTTAGGAGGTAGAGGTTTGTCCCTGATAGAGGCAACGAATGGTGAGTTGGCTGTGGTAGAGGGTTTGCTCTGTATGTTCTGCATGACTCTTTGTAGTTGGAGTTTCATGGCGCGGAGTTCTGCATCCCAAAGAGGAGCGTTGTCACTACTGGAATGCAACGGAGGTTGGACACTGCTGGCCTCCCCTTCGGGGGCAGGTGCTTGGATCGATGGATGTGGGGCTCAAGGTGGCGGGTTCATATCTTGAGGAGGGGGTCGTAAGCCCTCCAAGTTGGATGGGTGGGATTGTTGGATGGGATGGCTCGGGGCTCCTTCTTGGTTGGGTGGGATGTCTTAAGGTGGTGGAGGAGGTATGAGAAGGTCTCTTTGAAGCAAAGCATTGATCAGGGCTTGGCTTTGCTCGGCTAGGCGGTTAATGCTGTTGGTGAGTTCTGTGAAATACTGCGGTGGGTTGTTTAGGTTAGGAGGGTCAGCTTGGGGGTCGGCAACGTTGTGTTGAAAATCCATGGATCTAATTTTGACCATCCACCTTGGTGGGTGGCAGGTAGAGATTATCAGGAATGGGTCTCTGGCGATAATGAGCACAGTTGCCGCACAGAGCAAAAAGGTTTCCCATAGATGGCGCCAACTGATGATGTTGCTAGCCACAGATGGAGCGGGTCAGACTGGTCCACGCTTCTCAAGCCGTTAGCCGATTGTTGGGCCCACCGAAAAACACTGTGAGTTTAACGAGGGGAAGGAGTCCCCAATGAACCCTCAATGAGCAAGTTAGAGAAGCGAGAGGGATGGAGATATAGAGAGAGAATGGAGATAGAAAACTTAACATTTTCTTCGTCTTAGGAGCCTGTTTATATCCTTTGCTTATCATTTTCTTGTCCACTCCGGGCTGTCACGTTGACCGAAAGTCTATGTTCTAGCTTGCCTTGTTCATGATGAGGCTGTTCTATTCCGACGTGAAGAGTTATTGTAATAAATGCTGCAGGGAAGCTCATTAATGGCTGATGTGTGATGCAATAACTCTGCAGGATCTTTGTCTGCTGATGTAGTTGGCTCTTTACTTGCCAGGTGTTTAGATGTCATTGGTGCTTGGTGTAACGTTAGGTTTTAGGGATGTTGGGCTGTAGTATTTAAATCATGGATTGGGTCTTAAGTGGTGGGCCATATCCTTTATGGGCTTACCCATGTCAAAATCAAATTTAAACATATTTTTTAAATTTATTAAGATTTCAAGTCAAATTTAAATAATTTATCAAGAACTCACAACTTGGATATGAACACTCAAACCCGAACAATATTTTGTAAAAAATAATTTCTTTATTTTTTGTAGCATTTGTCTGGACTAGTCAAAGGTATTGAGTGATTAGATTTACCTACTGCTAAGCCCGCAATGACCAATCTAAAAATTGGTCTTATGACCTTAACTTTGATATTAGAGTTGTCTGGTATAGATTGTGTAAGATATTTATCATTATACTGTTAGGTTTGTATCAAATTGTTTGATTTATATCTTTTTAAAAATTTATTAGACGTAAATAATTTAATTTAATTTAATTAAAAAATTTAAGTATTTATACTATTTATAAGCTATCTATATATATATTATAAGAAAAATGAGATTTCTAGTGAGAAGGCTTGTAAGAACTCCAAAGTCTCATTCCACAATTACTAAGCTCTGTTTGGTTGTTAATTCAAATCAATTTTCAACACGTGAGCTCGCATATGACGTTTGGATACGACATTCAAAAGTTGATTCTACGTGTTAATTCAAATTACATTTTAAAAATCTGTTTGGTAGCTTGTATATCCCTTTCAACGTTTCTACCTTCTTCATCGTCTCTGCAACTTTTACGTGAACCTCATCTACATCAGTCCTTCAGATTCATCACGGGTGGCTTCTCTGTATCAAACATCCGTACTTCATATTCATCACGGGTGGGTTTCAGAAGTCAGACTCATTTTATAAATAATGAATCCACCCAACCCGCTCTGTACTGGTATCATATTTCACAAATCGACTGAGTTACGATTTGTGCGTTACGGACGATTTTTATTACGAGCAACCAAACAACGACGACTGCGAGGTGAAATTACTCACAAATTTATTTACATATTTTCTTATAGGGAAATTATTTGAGAAATTCTTCCTAATTTTTTTTTTTTTTTTTTCAGGTCAAATTTATCAAATTTATTGTCGAATCCGACGAGCAAACAGTGGTACATTCAATCAGTATATACATTCTATCACCGGCGATAACTATTCAACTCCCACTAATTTGGTAAATAAATCCTTCATCCTTCATCTGTTATCTGAAAATGATTTCAAACGAGTCGATAAATGATTTCATTCTTCATCCTTCATCCTGAACTGTTTCAACTTTTTTGTTCTTCAAGAATAGCCAGTAAATCATTCATCTATTATGTATAAATGATTTCGGAGAAGTTGAAATCAGTTCCTAAATGGTTTATGAGAAATTGTAGAGGCGTATTTTCCATTTCAGATCGGCTGTTATTTTAAATTATGAAATGTTTGAACCTTTCATCGATCGAACACAAGCGGCGATTACCTAGGACACTTTCGGCGATCGTCCCCAGGTCATCCACGGTCGACCGCTCTTCCACCCGGTCCTCCCACCTCTTCCGGTTTTGTCTTCCCGTTTTCCATTTCTTCCTTAATGGTTTGAACCTACCAGTCCTCCCCTCAACTATTTGAACCTACCGGGCTTTTTTACTGATTTTTTTTTCCTTAATTTTTCTTTTACTGATTTGTTTCCTACTATTTAAACACAATGTTAACTAATTTTTTTTTTATTATTTGTGGTTATATTTCTGCTATTTGAATGTTTTTTTTTTGTGGTTATATTTCTGCTATTTAAATTCAATTAATCTGCTACGTACTTTTTTCCTCGAAATAAAATCATCTGTTTTTTTTCCTTTATCTGTGTTCTCCTTCAAACCAGTTTAAATATAATTTGTATGTTTATAGATGGATAGAAATAATTCCGATGACAATGAGAACACCAAAATGTGGACGCCCAGAATTGAAACGACATTAATAAATATGTTGAGAGATGAGGTTAGAAACAATCAAACAATGGGCCGCACTACTTCGTGGACAATTAGGCATTAGAATCATTATGCAAATCAGTTACACAACATATATGGATTTCGGTATACAAGTGTCAAGGTGCGCCAAAAATATCAGCGATTGAGAGCTGATTACCAGACATTTAAGTGACTCCAAGCACAGACTGATCTAGGATGGGATCCTATTATAGGCACTGTTGTTGCACCCAATGAATTTTGGGATAAGGTTTTCTATTAATCTGTACTATTTTCTAATTTTATTTTAAACATTTCATGATATATACAGTGCTTAATTCTTGTTTTGTACTTGTTGTAAGCTAGCAGAAATGTGAAGAAGTTTAGGACAAAAGGGTTTGAATATTTTCAAGAAATGGCAGAAATTGTTGAAAATTGTTGTGCCACAGGGGCCCTGTCTCGTGCATCCACACAAGGACCCCTTGACTCAGAAGAAGAAGATGACATGTTAAATAAATTTTGGAACGCTGATGTTGGTGGGAGTAACGCTGGCGGGAGTAATGCTGCTGAGGCCATGCCTGTTGACTTATTCGAGGATGAGTATATGGATCAAGCAAAGGGCAAAAGTCACAAGAGGGGCCTTGCAACCAGCCGGACTGACAGTGGTCGTTCCAAAAAGTCTCGATCAAGTGGGTTTGATGATGTGTGCGCAGCTTTCACATCCTATGTACAAGCCAAAACAGGACATTCATGTGCACGAGAAAATGAGATTGAGGCTGTAAGTGCAGGTGGTGATGATTATTCCCTTGATGCATGTCAAGATGCATTGCGAGCTTGGGGACATACCAGCGTTGTAGTACGTTAGGGCACTGACACTGTTCAAGGATAAGGAATGCAAAGGTTTTTTATGTGCACTCCTACCCATTTGCGCCTAGTCATGATCCGCGCTTTGCAGTGACTGAGAAGTTCTGTTTTGCTTGTGCTAGCAAATCTTCTTGGCTGAACTGTTTGATGATTTCATTATTCCTGATTTGGTTTTTGTTATTTTTTTCTCATTTCATCATATCCTCTTTCCTTTTCTATGTTCGTATTTTTTTTTTTTTTGAACTTTTAAGTGTTTTATGTTATATTAAAACTATGTTCTGTTATTATAATATCACCATGTGTTAAATAAATTTTGTTCTCCTCTGAATTTTACTGTTTCACCAATAATGCTAACTGTTACAGCATGAATAACATATTATTTAATTATCCTTTTACTGTGATGTAGACAAAACCATATGGCATCCGACAGAGAAAACAATACAATGGAGCTCTCATCAGAGGAGGATGAGGTTGTTGATGATTTTATAGATTTTTTGATGATTGCTTTAATACATGACCATATCAACGCGTCAAGTAGTCACCGACTGCAGCGAACGTGTCCGTTCAGAGGTGATGATTACATCTTCGGCCTATTAAATGGACATCCAGAAACAATGATGAACGTTATGCGAATGGATGCACAAACATTCATTTTATTGAAAGACACTTTACTCCATAATGGCTTTATTGATACTGAACATATGCATATCAGTGTGGAGGAATCGCTTGGAATTTTTTTGTACACTTTTGCACAAAATGATCGCCATCGAATAATGGCAGATAGATTTCAACACTCCACGGAAACAATTTGTCGGCACATAAAAATTGTTATGCGGGCATTGTGCAAGCTTTCATCATCGGTTATCAAACCATGTAACCTAAAGGATATACCGGGAAAAATTTTAAATGACAGGAGGTTTTTTTCCTGGTTCAAGGTACGAACAATATGACTGTCCCGTAAGTTTGTTCATATCAATAAGGGTTAATAAATATTATTTTTTTTTAATTATGAAAGTAATATCGAAGTTCGTTTCGCTTTTAATATGAAACAAATATCTGTCAATTAGGATTGTGTCAGTGCTATTGATGGCACATTGGTGGATGCATGGGTCCCTGCTTCAAGACAAAATACATTCCGCGGTCGGAAAACAACGGTATCGCAAAATGTACTCGCAGGTTGCGACTTCGATATATTGTTCACATTTATTAATTCTGGATGGGAAGGTAGTGCTCACGACAACGCTATTCTAGTTAACTCTATTACACGAGCTGATCTATAGTTCCCACACCCACCCAATGGTGACTGTTCCTGAATAACATACGGTACACTTATTTCCTTGTCTATTTTTGTATATATCAATTGACGGAACTGTGTATTCATTATTTACATGTAGGCAAGTACTATTTAGTTGATGCTGGTTTCACGAACATGCCTGGATTTCTTACCCCATTTCGGTCTCAACGGTATCACTTGCAAGAGTTTCGCGGCCATCGTTATGCAGGACCTAAGGAATTGTTTAACCATTGACATTCGTCATTACGCAATGTCATAGAAAGAACATTTGGTGTTTTGAAGAAGCGCTTCCCAATATTGCGGTCCATGCCAAATTACAAGTCTACACGACAAGGGCCTCTTGTGATTGCATGTTGTGTAGTGCACAATTGGATCCGTTTGCATGCAGCTGTGGATCAATTCTTTATGGAAGTTGATAATGAAATGGCCGCAGAAGTAGAAGCAGACGGCCTTGTTGGAGACCAAGCTGACTATGTTGACATGTCACAACATAGGTTAACATCCCAATCGAACGTTAAGGATGCAATTGCTACTGATATGTGGCAAAATCATGTTCACCATCAATAGAAAAAGGATGTGAACAAGGCAAGTGAATATCGTACTGACTACTGGTTGTAAATGTGTAATTATTTTACTAATTTCAGTCATTATGACACTGTTACTACATAACTTCGCCCAACCATCATTTCTGTGATTTACTGACTTCTTAGTAACTTTCATAAATAAATATGTTGTTATTAAATTAAATGTGGTGGTAGCAGATGGGTGGTGGATGGGTGGGTGGTGGTGGTATGTGGGTGGCAGATGGGTGGTGGGTGGTGGTGGGTGGCGGGTGGTGGTGGGTGGCGGGTGGTGGTGGGTGGCAGATGGTGGTAGGTGGGTAGTGGTGGCAGATAGTGGCAGGTGGGTGGTGGTGGCAGGTGGGTGGTGGTGGCAGGCGGGAGGTGGGTGGTGGGTGGTGGTAGTGATAACTTGACCATTTAAAAGTGTAACAAATAAAAAATAAAAAGTATTTTATAAATAAAAAATAAACAAATAAAAACTAAAGCATAATAATAATAATAACAATAATAATAATAATAAATTAAATTAAATTAAATTAAATAAAAAATCAAATTATATTTTATTGTTTTATATCACCCGATTTTATAGCAAAATATGATTTTATATGAAGAATGTGTAAAAATTCGCTGGAGTACATTTTCAAGTAAGGGTGTCTAATTTGTGTAAACGCAAGGGTATTCTTTTTAATTTTCTGTACACAAATTTATATTAACTTTTTTTTTTTCCTTTTCATTTAAAAAAAGAATGTTTATTATTAAATATTTTTTTTTGGTACACATGTTTATTATTAAATTGTAACTTGTTTTATTTCATTTCAGAACATTAATTTAATTTTCTCTATTAATTGATGCAGACAAATTATTTAATAATTGTTTAATTTTTATTTATTTTATTCAAATGAAGGATTTCGTAGACATTTATGAAGTACTATTTATTAAATTTTGTACAAATAATTTTTTCAATGCATAATCTTTTTGTACAGATTGTTATAACATTGTAACTGTGTAATTAAATACTTCCAAAAAAAACCCCTCATTGTTATTAAGTACGTGAATAGAAAAGTTTATAACAAAATAACAACAGTAAAACAATCAGAACAAAATAAGGAAACAAATAACCAAAACAAAAAAAGGGAACAAAATATAATCACCATATCTGTGAACTATTTTACTTGATTTTTGAATAAGTTAAGCATCATTGTCAGGTGGTGTTGGAGGTGAAGGGAAATGCTGATGGTATAGCTGAGTGACTCAATAGTCAATCTGATCAATGCGGTTCCTTGTCAGTTCAGCATGTCTCTCTGAGTCTACACGAAACTAACCAAATTGATGAATTAGTGAGTTCTGAGCGGTGGCAATTTCATCGAACCGAGTACCAAATTCGTCGAACCGAGTACCCAATGTATTGAGCTGATTAGCCATTTGTTGTTCCCATTGTAGGCGCTGATTGTACCATTCTTGTTCCAAGGCTAAATAATCAATCCAGTAATGAGGTTGTTCATGTGGTGGCATTGCATTGTCATTGGGTTCTTCCTCATCAGGTATTGGTTCATTTTCAAGATTAATAGAGCCCATCAAGGTGTCAGCACCACCAGTTCGGGTCAGTGTATACTCAGAAATTGGTGAAGTGATTCTGATCCATCCTTCACCTTCAAGGTACACATCATGGGCTTTGAAAATTATGGTTAACAAAGCTCCAAAAGGTAGTGATCGGCCACTCAGAGTTTCAAATTTTGCAATCATCATTTCTTTTAGTAATATAAAGCATAAATCTAATTTTTGTCCAATTTCAAAACAATATAACAAGTAAACTTGAAAACATGAAACACGATTATAATGTCCTTTTTTAGGAGTGACATTTTCAACTATCCATCGATGGAGAATACGAAGGTGAGGTTTTAAATGGCTGACTTCTAAATTAGTGCCGCTAAATCGATTGTCACAAATTGTGGTATAAATCTGACTGACATCATCAACAATTTTTTCTAAGGCAGACTTATTTTGAAAATAACATTGTAAATCTCCTGTTTCGACTCCAATAATTTGTGCAAAACGACGGAGAGAGAATGTGATTGTTTTCTCCTTAACATAAGAGGTAAGACTGAACGGTTCATTTTGTTGGTCACCCGGTGTCAAGTGAACATAAAATAATCGTAGAAGACGGGGATATATCTTATTTGGTAAATTATTTACTGGTAACCATTCCATTGTATCTAATTTTCCAAGTAAGAGTGAATCATATTGAGAAGGTAGTTTTACGTTTCTCCTCGTAACAATTGGTCGAGTAATGAAATGTTCATAGGCTTGTTCATGATAATATGTTGCAAAATCATTAGTTGGATAACCATCATGTTGTTGCTATGGTGGTGGTACAGGGTTTGAGGATTCACCAAGTTCGAGCCTGGTTCGTTTTGTTCTTGGCATGATGACTACAAAAGTGAAAGAAAATTGTATATTAAAACATATAAGAGGTAAGAAAAATGTATGAAAAATATATCAACCATTAGTACATTTGTGTGCATACAAACTTATTTTTATGTAAAAAAAAAATATAAAAAAATTTGGTGACAAAATTTAATTAGGCAGATGCCATAGAAACAGATTTTTATACAAAAAAAAAAAAAAAAAAATCATAGGGAATGACATTTCTCATTTATATTGGGTTTGTTTCATACAGTTTATTATAACTTAGAAACTGATAATCAGAAAAATAAATGATAGTGTGACAAAATTAGAATAGAAATCAGAAAATATAACAGATGAAAATGGAACAGATATGAAACAAAGCCAACAGATACGGAGGTAGAATGGTGACTGGGCTGGGATGACCGGCCGGATGTCCCGCGGGATGACCGGCGGGTAGACCACCGAGATGACCGCCCGGTTGTCCTCCTCTTCCCCTCCCTCTGAAGCTAATGTCTGAAGCTAATATGAAGATGAACTGGCATCAAAACTAACCTGTAAATTATGGAAGTGGAGAATGAGGACCTAATGAGATAGTGGATATGTGCTATTTCTCTAATTTTTGTTCTCTGATGTAACTGGAGAAGGTGTTTTTGAGATGGTGAAGTTGGTGTGGTAAACGGAATGAGATTCAGATTTAATAGAAAGGGTGAGGTTCAAAAGGTTCATGTTGTATATTTTTTTTTATTTACTTTTTATTTGTTAAATATTATTTGTTTTTAATATTATTACTTTTTTAATGATATCACATCCGTGTACTGAGTACACAGCTGCATCCTCTCATTTTTCTTTACCTCAGTGTTGAACACACAGCTATGAAACAATAGGAGGTAGGTAGTAAGTAAGTGAAATTACTATCTTACCCTTTATATTTTGTTTTATGTAACCAGTTTCCATTTAAGTGAAGAGGGGCATAATAGTCATTTCATATGCCAATCCCCACAATTATATGAGCTCAACGGGTACAATAATGCATTGCATTTCTGTTATCACATCTGGACGAAATTCATAACATGTAATAAATGGAAAAAAAAATTGATAATGTTTTTGTAAGATTTACATTATGATTTGTATTTTAAAATATTACACTTAGTGTATTTATTCCTTCTTTATTAATATGTATTTTCAAAAGTTGTTGACTTTAACAAAATGTTAGAAAAAAATTAAAAACGTATTTTACAAATAAATTGATAGAAAAATTAATTGGCAGAAAATAATTGACATAGGTTTATTTTAAAATGAAAAAATTATTTCAAAAAAACAATTATTCAAAAAAATTACAAAAAAAAAAATAATTGACAAAAAAAATCAATTTTTAATTTCAGTATTTTAAAAATAATTTGGTTATTATAGTTGATAAAAAATATGGATATCGATATATGAATTGTGTGTTTGATGATAAATTATTGGTTTAATTAAGTTTTGAAAACTATTTTCAAAACACGTCACCAAACAAATTTTCACCTTTCACATATCACATCAAACTTTCAAAACTTAATTCAAAATACATCTTCAAAACACAATTCAACATTCTATTTAAAAACCATAACCAAACAAATTTTCTACACTCAAATCATAATTCTATAACCCACAAACTCAAAATACAACTCATACTCTCAAATCACATTTACAAAACACAACCAAACGCAGGGTAATTTTTGTGATTTTAAAAATATTTAAAAATAATTCTATTAACTAACAAAGTAATTATAGATTACCACAAAAAAACCACTTAAAATTTTGAATTACAAGTTCCTATAATCTCTCCTCCAATATTTTTCTCTTTCCTAAATCTCATCTCATAACAGAGTAACTATACATTAAAAATAAAAAATAAAAATAAAAATAAAGCAAAAAACAAATCCCATCTCATAACAAAGTAATTATATATATATATATATATTTTAAAAACATTATAGATTAAAAAGAACATAAAATCATAATTGCTAATTTTTGTAATTTTAAAAATAGTATTATTAGCTAAAAAAAAAAAACTTAAATTGCTAATTTTTGTAATTTTAAAAATATTTAAAAATAATATTATTGGCTAACAAAGTAACCATAGAGTTAAAAAAAAATAATTAAATTACAAGTTCCTAAAATCTCGCCCTTAATATTTATCTCTTTTCTAAATCTCATATTCTATCTATCTGTTCTATATATTATACCAAAGTGACTTTTTATCTCAGAGGCTCTAAGTGTTTCAAAACCTTAAATCTAATTTTTTTAAATTTTTTATTTTTATAAAAAAAAAATTAAAACATCTATTGGCTATTCCAAGGATATAAATATTAACCTTCAAAATTATTTAATGAAAATATATTGCCGGTAAAAAAAACACACACACACACACACAATTCTCAACCCCCCCTCTCCCTCTCAAAATAAATCAAGCGTTTATTTGAAAAGAACATAAATCTCATACAATCTTCTCTCTCCTAAAATAAATCTAATAAAAAGAAAACTCTCTCACCTCCCATAAAATGTATACTATTAATATCTTTCATAACTGGTCTCATCTCTATAAACCTAAAATTAAGCCTAACATAAAATAAAAATTAAACCTTATACCTAGATTCTCTCTCTATTCCGTAATTAAACACAATTTTATTTCCAAATAAATTTAAGCATATCTATACAATATATAATTTTTTTAAAAAAATTTCATAATTTATTATTTTTTATAATATTCCATGATTTATAATTTAGAAAATGAAAGATGAAAAAAATTATTCTTGTGCACTCTTTCTCTAACAAATTTTTTCTTCTATCCAAAAATCCTAACCATTATACGTTATACTTTTTCCAAGCCATTCATATCTTCCTCGCCCTACAAATATTACATTCATGAAACAATGAAACTCATTTTTTTTAAACTTTCTTTTTATGATATAATTTAGAGGTTAGTTTATGTTTAATCTATTGTATTCTCTATGACCATTTTTTTTGATTTTATATTTCATATTTTGTGTGTCATTTCTCCCTCTCTACCAACCATTTTTTGTTTTTGTTTATAAACATTTTTTGTTGGTTAATATTGTTTTACTAGAATTTTTATACTAAAATGGCGTGATAAGGTCATTTGTATAATAAAAACATGTCACTCATTATAAAGTGATAGATCAAAATTCAAACAAATTCATAATAAGTTGTATGTATTGATTTTATGTTTGTATATCATTACTTTTTTTTATAAAAAAAAAAATTACTTTTAATATTTTTTTGGATATCATGATATATGTTAATTGACAGTTGGTGCAGAGTATTACTTCAAAGGCATATAATAGTTTTCCAAAGCTATAAAAAGAAAATATTAACTTTAATCAATTTTTTCAAAACTATTAAAGGTGTTAGTTAATTATTTATCTTTAATATGTGCAGTTCCTCTTTTCTTTTATGGTACTTCTCTCTCTACTCCACTTTGAGTTCATATGTTTTTAGAAAAAGATCATATGTAATTCAAAATTTTGAATATTTTTATATAGGAGGTTAAAAAATAAATTTTGGAATTTAAAATATAGCTATACAAAACTATATCATTTTAAATATAGCTATATTTATAATTAATTTTAATCTATCTATTACCTATCCTTATTTATATTATTGTGTAAGTGAATTTCCGATCACACTGCCCTCCTTAGTAATCCAGCTGTAGAACACAGGCAGAATAGATGGCACCCTGTAATCTGCACAGAAAGAAAAGGCTCCGGCGGTGGTTCTTCCACCCGGGGGCACTCCGACGATCAAGTCAGTATCTCTCAAAGATAATATAAGTGCTTAAATTACTGTTCAAGATCACAAATTGCGTACCTTAGACCCGCCGGGGGTGCCCTTCTTTTATAGTCTTTCTCTATCCTAGTCCCACTAGAAGTCTCACTTCCATGGACTCTAATTCCGGATCTACCTTGGACTCTTCAAGAGATAAGGATAGACTCCCTGAGAGTACTACCTATATCCATCTTGCAGTCTTTCTTCTTTCTAGGACTCCTGTCCCTTATCCACTTATTTCGGACTCCGGTTTCTTCGGAGATAACCTCAGCAACCCCGAGATCACCTCGGCATATCTGTCATGACACGTGGAACCTCGGCTGACACTTCGGCGTCACCTCGGCCACGTGTTGGTACTCAGAAAATATATCCCCACAATTATTATATAAATAACAATGTTGCATGATAATTGAAGTTCAAAGTCTTAATATATTTTGTTTTTTCAAATTTTAAATTGTTAAAATGCATATGGTGCAATATCATTAATTTCTTTCTATTATAAATTTTATTTTAAATCTTATAAGATTTGTTCAATGAGTAATTCAATTTTTTTTTAAAAAAATTCCAATATATTCTTTCCAAAAGTTAATATAGCAAGTCTACAAATTGATACTAATGAGCAAAGGAGCCCACGGCTCAGGACCCAGCTCACGACCCAGGTGTTAAAGCCCAGTAAGCCCAGTAACTTTGAAAAGCCAATGCTGGTTCAGGACCAATAGCATTCAAACACTTGTTATGTGAAAACCCGCATTTAATTATTCTTAAAAGAAATAATAATAAATAAATCAATTAATTAATTAATTAATTAATTAATTAACTTTATCCAGAGTTTATCTGAAATATATATTAGTGTAAAAGTTAATTTTAAATTAACCTAATTCAATCACTAACAAAGACATTATTAAGAATAATAATTTTGTGGAGGTTTAATGTTTGTTATTTATAAATTATTTTGATAAGGATTCAATATGATAATTATCTTTACTAAATGCCTTAGTTAAAAATCTTAGTGTATCAATTTTAAGAAACCTACACAAATATACAAAAAAAAAAAAGAAAAAAAAAAAGAAACTGATTTTCGGTGGCATGGGATGCCACTTGTTTGTTTGCATGTCAATATAGGAATTAGACCCCATTATGCTTCTTGGAATTGGAAGATTGGATTAGACCACCTGAGAGAACGATGAGAAAAAGAGAGAGAGGGAGAGAGAGAGAGAGAGAGAGAGAGAGAGAGGGGGCTCAGCAATGAATTATATATATATATATATATATGCATGCTTGCATTCGGTGAGGAAATGAGGAAAAAGAAAATTCAGTGAGCAACAAAGCAGTAGAGAAGAAGAAGAGTGGGAGATTAAAGATGCTAAAATTTTCTACCTTTTCATCATCCTATTATTAAGTAAGAAAACCCTCTCAACCCTTTCATTTTTTTAAATGTTGAAATTTTCAGATCATATTTATGTGATAAAATGACTAAACTTGTAAATAAAATTTTATTTATTGTTGTTTGAACCTTTGGTTATGTACGAGAGTTGGAATGTCCAATTAAGATGTCAACTTTTTGAGTTATTAAGTCATTTTGTTTATTTAATTTCCCTTGATGTTCCAAAAATTTGGAGCGTCACAATTTGGTATTAGAGCTCCAGGTTAGAATACCTAGGGACGGTGGGAAGAGGTTTAACCTCAATTGAGGAGTAGTGTCATGTGTTAGAAGGAATAGAATTATGTGACTCATAGTCTGTATGAGCTTTATACTAATCATAGTAAGTATCCTTGTTCGATCCTAACTGTACCTCTAGCTTGACGCCGACTTTGTCGAATGTAAAATCATCACTTTTGTATCTTGATTGAACCTTTCCAATTCAGAAAAGCATTGCTTTAAGATGATCAATTGGCAATTTTTGAGGCATGATTATTGTCTTGTATGTTGTTCTCTTGAAAACCACTTGCACTCTTTTGATCCTTACAGGATGAAGAATCTTAGGTATTTGGTTTGAAATGTGTATGGACAAACACAATTTCAATTCAAATATCTAGTTTGGTCACCAGCTCCATAATCTTAACCCTATTAAAAGTTCAAAACTATCATGTCATCCGACTGTACCGTTAAATTCCATTTAAATTCTTATGTTAATTATGCTATTGTCATAGCCACATCATACTCTTTCTTCTCTACTACAATTGTGTGGATCTTGGGATTAGAGCTTGAACGATTAGAAACACCTATGAGTGTAGCTTCACCGTTAGGAGGACAAACTCGAGTAGAACTCGTATGCAAATCATGTGAACTAGGAGTCTCCAGTTTGTGTTTAATTTGCCACCTACGAGTCATGGAAATGTTAGACTTTGACATTATCCTGGGAGTGGACTGGTTATCAGCCCATAGAGCCACCATTGATTGCTATCGAAAGACGATGACTACTTAATCTCAGGACGGAACGCGATTCCAATTTAAGGAGGATAGACAAGATTCCCTATCACTAACATTTGGACAGTCAAAGTGGCATAATCACCTAGCTGGGTGGTTAGCTAGCTTAGTTCTGGAAGACAAAGAACGTACAGAACTAGGGTTACCTCGTATGGTGTGCAAGTATGCTAATGTGTTTCCAGAGGAACTACCAGAACTACCCCCAAAGCAAGAAGTAGACTTTACCATTAAACTACAACATGGTGTTCTTCGCCTTATTGGAATGCAACAGCTTTGCCTTGGCTGCCCGTCAGATCTCAACCTATTCCGCTGTCATCTTTTCTTGTCAATATCGTTTCTTTTCCTATTGTTCGTTGGTTTATTCCTACTCCAAATATCTCTATCATATATATTTTGGTTAGTGATAAGCTCAATATTTAGTTCAGACTTCATTAAACTGCTATCATTTTCAAGTTCAACATTTAAAACAACAACCATAACAACACACACACACAAGAAAAAAACAAAAAACAAAAAAAAAACAACAACAACAACAAGGGATTTTTTTTCTTTGCCAGCCATGCGCCAACCTCACTTACTCGACTCTCCCGCCGATCTCTTCTTCTTGTCTTGGGAGACCTTTGAAGGCCTTGCCTTAGTGCTTATAGGACCACCGGAGGGTTGACTCCCTGCTGGCCATCAAAAGCAGAGTACGGCGGAACTCCGAATCAGACAATGACGGTGGCCTTCCGTTTAAGCTCTTTGTTCTCCGCCTTCAGCGCGCAAATCTCTGCTCGCTCATCCTTGTACATGCGCTAGAGTAGAGAGAGTTGGGTGTTTAACTATTGTACCTCACTTGTCCTATTCTGTAGCCGGTGAGACAACTTGCAGACCGTAGTCACTATCTCCATACAAGACTTCTGCGTATAGTGGTTGGCCTCAATGTCAAATTGAGCTATCATTATTTGCTCGACTGATAACAGAGGAAAGTTAAGAGGTGTAAGAGTAGGAGTAGGGGCACTCGATCCAGGAGAGCTTATAGGATCATTAAGGTTCGGAAAGAGAGTGAGGGGACGAGACGAGGCCATGTGTTAGAAGAGAGTGATAAAGAAGAAGACAAAAGAGGAGAAGAAGAAGGAGATGGAAGAGAATAAGGAAGAAGAATGAGAAGTGAGTGCTTAAGAAGAAAACAAAAGAGAAGAAGACAAAGAGGGAGAGAGAGCCGAGGCAATCGCTACAATTCGAGGAAGGTCTAGCTTTGTCGACCAGCTGACGTAAAAGTTAAAGCCGCGTGTCTGGCATGGCATTCGACGAGAGAGGGAAAGGGGGCTAAGGCAATTTGTCGGCCGGCTGGGGCAAAAGGTGAAGCCACGTGTCAGGCGCGGTATTCGAAAGAAAAAGACAAGGGAGGCGGGAAAGATATATATACACACGATATCTTCTACAACGGTTCGATACATCCACACGGTGTCTTCTACAACGGTCCGATACGACCATAAAGTGTGTTCTACAGTGGTCTGATACAATGTGTATTGTGATGCTTTCAAAGAAGGTCTGGGGTGCGTATTGATGCAAAATGGCAAGGTGGTGGCATATGGATCAAGGCAATTAAAGAACCATGAGAAGAATTATCCCACTCATGACTTGGAGTTAGCAGCTATAGTTCACGCACTCAAAATTTGGAGACATTACCTGTATGGTAAAAAGTTTAAGATATTCACAAAAGCTTGAAGTATATGTTCACCCAAAGGGATCTGAACATGCGTCAAAGACGTTGGATAGAGTATCTCGAGGATTACCAATTTACCCTTTCCTATCATTCCGGCAAGGCTGACGTGGTGACAGATGTGCTAAGTCGTAAGAATAGAGGAACTGTTGCTAGTTTAGCACTTAGAGAATGAAATATGGTTAGAACGCTCAATGAATTTCGGGTACAAATGGGGATTCAAGATGAAAAGGCTTACCTTGGTGCTCAGATTGCTACACCTAAAATTTTGAGCGAGATATTAAAATCACAAAAGTACGATCAGGAGATAGCATTCATCAAGGCACAAATGGAATCTAGTGAAACCATGCCTGGTTAGAAAATTCACACTGATGGGAGTTTGAAATATCAAGGTCGAATGTTCATGCCAAACGATAACTCAAGGAATTCCACCATTTAGTATTCGCCATACATCCAGGAGGTACTAAGATGTACCAAGACTTAAAACGCAAATATTTGAGGGACGCCATAAAAAAGGATGTAGCGAAGTTTGTGTCTCAGCACCTGACATGTCAACAAGTAAAGGCTAAACATCAAAGACCGGCAAGAACACTTCAACCCTTACCAATCCCAGAGTGGAAATGGGAACACATAATCATGGATTTCGTGACATGTTTGCCTCGGTCGCCAAAGGGACATGACGACGTGTGGGTAGTGGTAGATCGACTAACTAAGACAGCTCGATTCTTACTTGTCAGGTCGTCAGATACATTAGATTCACTTAGTAGATTGTTCGTCAAAGAAGTGATCAGATTACATGGAGTACCAGTTAGTATTGTGTCTGATCGTGATCCTCGATTCACTTCGCAATTTTGGTAGAGCTTGCAGAAAGCGATGGGAATGAACCTATGCTTTAGCATGGCATTTCACCCATAAACAGATGGGCAGTCTGAAAGGACGATACAAACCTTAGAGGATACGCTTCGAGCTTGTGTTGTGGAAGTTGGGATAAACACTTACCTCTCGTTCAGTTTGCTTACAACAATAGTTTCCAAGCCAACATTGGAATGGCACTGTATGAAGCACTTTATGGGCGATCTTGCCAATCAGCAGTCTGTTGGACTGAAGTAGGAAAAACAACCTTGTTAGGACCAGACTTGGTTCAAGAGACCACTGAGAAGATAAGACTGATCAGACAACGATTAATCACAGCACAAAGTCGACAAAAAAGCTATGCAGATCAAATAAGACAACCCCTAACGTTTGAGGTAAGAGATCATGTTTTTCTCAAAGTTTGACCTCGTCGAGGTGCTACACGATATGGGAAGAAAGGAAAACTTGCACTTCGATATGTGGGCCTGTTTGAAATTCCGAGCAAAGTAGGAGAAGTGACATACCGCTTAGCACTACCGCCACAGCTCGTAGCGGTGCACAATGTTTTTCACATCTCAATGTTACGGAAATATGAGCCACACCCCTCCCATGCTATCAACTGGAGAGAGATTGATCTTAATGAAGATGCAGGTTTTGAGGAAAGACCTATAAAGATTAGGGATCGACGAGAAAAGAACCTGCGAGGCAAAGCCATTCACTTGGTGCGAGTGTTATGGCAGCATCGTGAGATGGAAGAGTCAACGTGGGAACAAGAAGATATGATGCGTGCCAATCACCCTCAACTTTTCGAGTCTAAAGGTACGAATTAATTTTGAGGACAAAATTTTTTTTAGGAGGGTAGATTGTGAAAACCCGCATTTAATTTTTCTTAAAAGAAATAATAATAAATTAATTAATTAATTAATTAACTTTATCCAGAGTTTATTTGAAATATATATTAGTGTAAAAGTTAGTTTTAAATTAATCATATTCAATCACTAACAAAGACATTATTAAGAATAATAATTTTGTGAAGGTTTAATGTTTGTTGTTTATAAACTATTTTGGTAAGGATTCAATATGATAATTATCTTTACTAAATACCTTAGTTAAAAATCTTAGTATATCAATTTTAAGAAACCTACACAAATATACAATATCCAAAAAAAAAAAAGAAATTGATTTTCGGTGGCATGGGATGCCACTTGTTTGTTTGCATGTCAATATAGGAATTAGACCCCATTATGCTTCTTGGAATTGGAAGATTGGATTAGACCACCTGAGAGAATAAAGAGAGAGAGAGAGAGAGAGAGAGAGAGAGAGCGGCTCAGTAATGAATTATATATATATATATATATATGCATGCTTGCATTCGGTGAGGAAATGAGGAAAAAGAGAATTCTGTGAGCAACAAAGTAGTAGAAGAAGAAGAAGAGTAGGACATTAAGGAAGCTAATATTTTCTACCATTTCATCATCCTATTATTAAGTAAGAAAATCCTCCCAACCCTCTTATTTTTTTTTAAATATTGAAATTTTCAGATTATATTTATATGATAAAATGACTAAACTTGTAAATATAATTTTATTTATAGTTGTATGTAAATTTATGATTTGTATATCAAATATTTGAAGATATTGGTAGTCTTAAAATCATGATAATATTGTGGAATTTGGACTTGTAAGTGTAGTTTATGCCATTAAAAAGATTATTAAAGATTTTATTTGGCCCTTAAATCTGCCAAAACATTTGTACAAATTTTTAGACAAATTTATACTCAAAATTTAAAGATGATTTGTCCTAGAACGTTGTTGGGAATGATGTCTAGTTCATTCACGAATTTTTGCAACAATTATTGAGATTTGTATGAATTTATACAAATTTTTAATTAAATCTGAAACTATAAGACGAATTTTACTATATGTTTGAAAATTTATAAAAAAAAATTCTATATTAAGCCAAATCTGGTAATTTCTAACTAAAAGATGAAATTTGAGAAGTCTAGTTTCATAATAAATTTTTAGATTATGGAGTTGATCTATGAATTTAAGTATGGAATTAATTTTAAAAAATGTGATAAATCTGTGTCATGAAATTTTTTAGAATTTTATAGAATTGTTTATAACTTGTTTTTGGGAAATTCTTTCTGAAAAATGACCTAAACATGTTTATTGAATATTCTGTATATTTTCACAAATTTCATAATTGTATAAATAATTTATTTATAATTTTTATTACCTAAGGTATATCCTGAAAATTTCTAGGTAGGTTTAAGATCATTACTTCAATTAATTATTTGGATAAAAAATTAATTATTGTGTTAGTGTAATTCATTAAATATTGTAAATTAGTAATCCATGTATGGTTGAATTGTGGTTTATTTAATATTGTGGTAGTCTAATCTTGTAAATTAAAAATCCACGCATGTGTGTGATTATGGTTTATTTTCTTTGTATCTAAATTATTATTTTATACCATGGTTTAAATAAATTGTTTATTTAAATTTTGTAAATTTATTTATTATTGTGTGACGTGTATAATATTTTATGTTGGGAATTTTAATGAGTTGGTATAACATTATTTGTGATTAATATCAAAACTAATTGAAATGATTAACGGCATATATAAAGTTAACAATTGACGGTTAATACCAGTTGTTCAGGGTGAGCCCTGGTTTTGAGAATTCTCACATAAATTGTGTCGTGAAATCCTAAGATAGCACGGGACTTATTTGAACCCTTTTCGGTATTCGGTATTCGGTTTTTGAATAAGGGTGGATGTGCAGGTGGCACACAAGGAGGTTACGTACCCCTGACAGACCGTTTCCTTGGGGTAGACCACGAATGCCACTACTTGGGTATATAACTCCGGACGTGGGCATCCTTGGTAGTTACGGTTGGTAACATTTGAATATTTGACTAAGAAGGGGTTTCAAATTAATCATTGTCATGCTTAGTGGTTGGTAAGTTAAATCTCTTTGGTGAGATTTCGAGTATCACCTAATTTATTAGAATTATTGAAATTATTTTAATGGTTGTAATTTATATTTACAACTATATTGTAATCTCATTATTTTTCTCTTAAAAAAGAATTGTAGGTTGGTTATGTTTTCTTACTGTGTTGCAAAACTCATGGCATATAACGTAGAGCCTTAGCTAACTTGAAACCCTGATTAGAGCCAAATAAATTTTATTATTTTATATAATAGCTATTAAGGGCTTTATAATTTCATTTGATGTAGTATTTGGATAATTTTAAGTTTTTATTTATTGTTGTTTGAACCTTTGGTTACGTACAAGAGTTGGAATGTCCAATTAAGATATCAACTTTTTGATTTATTAAGTCATTTTGTTTATTTAATTTCCCTCGATGTTCTAAAAATTTGGGACGTCACATGTTAGGTAAAGAATTAGCCACGTGAGTAGACAAAGATTCTGCAAAATTATTGCACCCATACATCAACCATTTAATGAGGCCACTATAGCATTAAATGCAGCAAGACCCCTCGTGCCAGAGTAGGCAGAATCACCATGAACGATTATAACTAGGCCACAGACTTTTGGCCAACAAGACAACTTAGAATGGACAAAGAAATGGTAAGCAAAGGATATAAGAAAACTTTCGAGATACATTAGAGGTTAAGTTTTTCATTCCTTTCTTCTCTCTCTCAAAAACCAACTACTATCTGCCTTAGTCTAACTTGATCGTCAGAGTGTTCGTCGGGGGACTATTTCCCCCATTGGACCTTCTTGCAGGTACACATCAAAGATTCAATAGCTAGCAGACTCATAAAAGACTCAAGCCGGTTCGACCTATCCACTATTGATATCACAGCTTCATCAGTTGGCGTCGTCTGTGAGAAGTCATCTCTGGTCGATAGTTATGTTCATTCTTACCAGAGGGAACTTCGTTTTCACTCATCTCCTACGTCATGGTGGAAGGTCGAGACCAAGTCCATGGCTTCACAACACAATGCTAGTAGCCTCGAAATCGAATCCTCCAACCCAAATAACCTACCTCCATATTTCACAGAACTCACCAACAGCATCAACTGGCTGACCGAACAAAACCAAGCCCTGATCAACGCTTTGCTCCAACGCGACTTGTCTATCCCTCCTCCACCACCGCAAATAGTCCCCCCTAACCCGGAACAAACCCACAATCATCACCAATTCCTGCCATATGTATCCCAAGGAACATTTCCGCCCTTTGTCCCACAGTCTCAACTGTCGAACCGTGATGATCTGCTCGCCCCTCATCTGCGTGCCCCTTTTCCAGGCTCATAGCCCTATCCAGAGGAACTATCGTTTTGCCATAACCACTCTCTACGGCACCACGCTGGCATCTATGAAGGCGAGGCTAGTAGTGTTCAACCCCCAGTTCATGCTTGTAGGGATAATGCCCCCGTTTGGGACGAAGAATTACGAGTCATAAAGCTTCAGCTACAAGGAGTCATGCAGAACATGCAACATAAACCTTCTTCCATCGTCAACTCCCCTTTTTCGCTTCCATCAAAGATAAACCTCTACCTCCTAAGTTCAAAATGCTATCGATTGACACATTCGATGGTACCACCGATCCAATCGACCACATGAAAGAATATTAGACACTTATGATCCTCCACGCCTTTCCAAATGAAGTCATGTGTCGCGTTTTCCCCGTCACATTGAAAGGGACGGCATGACTCTGGTTTAGCCAGCTTCCTCCAGACTCTGTCACTTCCTTTCAACTCAGCGAGTCTTTCCTGAACAATTTCATCGATGCACGGCAGTAACAACACCCGGCGACTCAATTGCTAAATATCTGGCAGATTAAAGGGAAATCATTGTGCAGCTTTGTCACCTGCTTCAATATAGAGGCCTTACAAGTGAAGGAAAACGATGACAAGGTCATTCTCATAGCCTTCATGGCTGGTTTACGCCCATTGAATTTTCTCTTTTCCCTCGCTAAAAACCCCCCGACCGTAATGACCACCCTTCTCGCCAAAGCCCAGAAATACATGAATACTGAAGACTCCCTGGCGGCTTGCCAAGCTCCACATCCAAAGCTTCGCAGTCCAAGGAAAAGAGAAAAGAACCTAAACCCAGGCACTCACAATACACCCACCGACCTCTGCGTATTATCTGACCGACCCATGCTCAGACCGACCAGCTTCTACCCAACCACCTGGTCAGTTTGAACAACACACACCTCTCAACTCGCCTATGGAACAAGTCTTGCACCAAATCCAGCGTGACTATGACCTCAAATGGCCTCTACCATCAAAATCTCCCTCCGCTAGTCGGGACCAATCCAAATCTTGCCGTTTTCATCATGACCACGGCCATACCACTGAAGAATGTGTTAACCTTAAAGACCAGGTTGAGGATTTGATCAGCCAAGGACGCCTTAACCGATTCACAACAGCTCACCCTCACCAAAGACCTAGGATGGACCATCCAAGGCATAACGACCAGCACACTCCCCACAGACAGCCTGAACCACCTAGACAACGTGATGACCGGGCTCCACCACAACCCCGAGCACAAGGTGGCCCTGCCCTTCCAGTAGGTGAGATTAGAGTCATTACCGGAGGGCTCGCTTGCGACGGACCATCTTGGTCGGCACAGCGAGCCGAGCTTAGAAAAATTAGGCAAAGCTCTGATAAGGAAGTGACGATAGTAGACTGCCGCTACAAATAACCCAAGCAATGGTCTGAAGCAATCACCTTTACAGAGGCAGACTGCACAAACATTCGCTACCCCCATGACGACCCCTTGGTCATTTCGGCTCCCTTATCAAACTATAAAGTCAGATGAGTACTTGTTGACAATGGCAGCTCCTCAGACATCATCTTCCTCAACGCTTACCGACAACTCAAGGTCGAGAAAGAAAAGTTGTCGCCTCTACAAACTCCTTAGGCCGGCTTCACTGGCGATCGGGTGACATCCATAGGCTCCATTGACTTTCCAATCACCATCGGAGAATATCCACGGCAGTCCACAAAACTACTCACTTTCCTCGTCGTCGATTGTCCTTCCGCCTATAACATCATACTTGGACGCACAGCTCTCAACACCCTCCAAGCTATAACCTCCATGTACCATTTGGCCATGAAGTTTCCAACCCAATCAGGAGGTTGGCACGGTGAAAGGCGAACATACGATGGCCAAAGAATGCTATGTCACCTCATTAAAGGAGGTTAAAATGAATGAGGCCATGATGTTAGAAGGCCTTGATGTCAGAGATGAGGATGAACTAATCAGAGGAGAACTAGTGGAAGAACTAGTTGAAATGCCTATTAACCCCTCCGACTCGACGAAGTTGGCCAAAATTGGCAGCCAGCTGCCCCCTGGCCAAAGATGACCTTACAGCCTTCTTAGCCGAGCATAACGATGTCTTTGGTTGGACTCACTCAAACATGCCAAGTATTGACCCTTCTTTCATTACTCATTGCCTCAGTATTGAGCCCCAGTTTCGGCCGTTCCACCAAAGGCAGCGCATTTTTCATCTAGAACGCAACAATCTCATTGCCGTTGAGGTGGACAAGCTATTGAAGGCCCAATTTACTAGAAATGTAGACTATCCCAAATGGCTATCCAATGTGGCTTGGTCCACAAAAATAATGGCAAATAGAGACTTTGCGTCAACTACTCCAACCTCAACCGAGCTTGTCCTAAAGATAGCTACCCACTACCCTGTACCCAGGATAGACCTATTGGTTGGCCTTAGCGGCAAAAGGCAGATGCTCAGCTTCATGGACACTTTCTCAGGTTATAATCAGATCTTAATGAATGCAGCTGACTAGAAGCACACCTCTTTCATTACTGACAGAGGAACTTATCATTACCGTGTGACGCCATTCGGTTTGAAGAATGCGAGGGCCATTTACCAACGCCTGGTCAATGCCATTTTCAAAAACCAGATAAGTCGAAATATAGAGGTCTACGTCGACGACATGCTCGTCAAAAGCAAACTCTCTTCCGATCACCTAGCAAACCTGCGGGAAACCTTCCAAGCCCTGCGCAAACATAAGATGAAGTTGAACTTAGAGAAATGCGCCTTCGGTGTTAGGTCTAGTAAGTTTGGGGTTCATGGTCAGCTACAGAGGTATTGAGGCCAATCTAGAGAAGATCAAGGCCTTAATATAAATGCAATCTCCCCAAACGGTAAAGGAGGTTCAGCGGCTTACTGGCAGAGTTGTCGCCCCCAATCGCTACATTTCGCGAACGACTGACAAGTGCCTCCTGTTTTTCAAAGTTCTCCAGTAGGCTTTTGAGTAGGACGCCGAATCCAAGAAGGCTTTCCAACAACTAAAACAGGGCATGGCCAACCCCTTTTTCCTTTCTCAAGCAATGCTATGAGAGACCCTTTTTCTCTATTTAGCTGTTTCCAACACTGCGGTCAGTGTTGCCCTCATCAAAGAAGAAGACTCAGTCCAACTCCCAGTTTACTACATTAGCCGCGCATTTCGAGGGAAAGAACAGAACTACCCCTTGTTAGAAAAAATGGCCCTAGCATTAGTCATCACCTCCAGACGACTTCAACCCTATTTCCAAGCCCACTTCATAGTGGTCCTCATTGACCAGCCTTTGAAAAAGGTTGTGCAACAACTAGAATCGTCAGGCAAGCTCATACAGTGGTCTATTGAACTAAGCCAATGCGAGATCTCCTACCGACCCCGAACAGCCATCAAAGGCCAGGCTGTTATAGATTTTATCCTAGAATTCACTAACCACACTCCCGATATACCTCCAACATCAGTAAATGTCATTCCTGATACAGAGGACCCCTATTCCTGGGCTTTTAGCATTGATGGTTCATCTCGCAAATAAGGAAATTGAGCTGGCTTGATCCTTACCACCGTCGATGCTGAATATTTCAAATATGCTCTCCGATTTTTGTTCGCTTTAAGTAACAACGAAGCCGAATATGAGGCCATAATAACAGGTCTTTGGCTGGCCAGTGACATTTGTGTTGACCATCTCTGTGTGTCTAGTGATTCTTAGTTGGTCGTCAGACAGATAACAAGCGAGTTCGATACAAAGAAATAAACAATGCGGTCATACAGGGACAACGCTCTTCCCCTCACCCGTCTCTTTGATAGTTTTCATATCAAGCATGTCCCCAGGTCGGAGAATTCCCAAGTAGATGAAATAACCTAGTTAGCCTCAGCAGACCAATTGGACCTCAGCCACGGTGTCCGAATTAAATACCTCACCCACCCAGTAATCTCACCAGCTCAACAAGAGGTTCACCTGCTCCAAGACAAACCTATCCCATGGGTTCATGACATCATCACATTCTTAGAACAGGGAGTCCTACCAGAGAATAAACAGGAAGCCAACAAGATCAAGGCTCGATTGTCTAATTATATCATATGGATGGCATCTTGTACAAACGGGGATTCTCACGACCATACCTCAGGTGTCTAAATGTTGACTAAGCTACCTATATGATGAGAGAGGTCCATGAAGGGGCTTGCGAAAACCATTCTAGGAGACGGTCCTTAGCTCATAAAATCCTTCGCACAGGCTACTTTTGGCCCACGCTCCACCAGACGCCACCGACTTTGTACTCAAATGTGACAAATGCCAACGCTTCGCCAACATTCCACATGCCCCTCCAGCAGAATTGGTCACGCTCAGCTGCCCCTACCCTTTCGCTAAGTGGGGAATCGATCTTGTCGGCCCTTTGCCGACTGGCAGAGTTCAAGTAAAGTTTACTGTGCTCGCCATCGATTACTTCGCCAAGTGGGTAGAAACGGAGCCTCTTGCCAAGATTATCGAGCAGAGTACCACCAAGTTCATTTGGCAGTCCATTGTGTGCCGTTTTGGGGTCCCTCAAGCCATTGTCTCCGACAACAGCAAGCAGTTCGACCCTGCCAAATTCAAAGAATTCTGCGCAAAACTTTGCATCAAGACCTGTTTCTCCTCTCCTGGCCACCCCCAAGCTAACAGGCAGGTTAAAGTCACCAATCGCTCCCTGTTGAAAATAATTAAGACCAAGTTGGAAACCACCAAAGGACTCTTGGCAGACGAGCTCCCAAATATGCTCTGGACCTATTAAACGACAGCAAGAACACAAGCGAAACCCCTTTCTAGCTAACATACGATGCCGAAGTGGTTATCCCCGTGGAACTCGGTCTTTCAACCCCCCGAATGATACACCCAAACATAAAACTACACAACGAGTTACAACAGGCCGAACTGGACTTGATTGTAGAACTACGAGAGCCAGCTACTATCAGGATGGCCTCAAATCAACAGAGAATGCAAAAACATTGTAATCGCAGAGTCAGACCCCGAGAATTCGTAGTGGGAGACCTAGTCTTACAAGAAGCCACTCTCGCCACTGAAAACCCAATCGAGGGCAAGCTAGCAGCTAAGTGGGAAAGACCTTACATCTTCAAAGCTAGACCCTACCCAGGCACTTACCGTCTCCAAGATATGACGAGCAGAGACCTCTCTCATCCATGGAATCCCGAGCACTTGAAGTGATATTTCCAATAAAACAACGTCTTTTGCTTTTTGTATGGTTCAGTTGTTGTATGGTCCACTTTGTTGTTTGGAACACTTGTTCATTTTTGCTCTTGCCATACAATGTATAAACTTATGATCGCAAGACTATGCCTTAATGCCAAAAATTTTCGATCCCCATTATTTGTGTTATACCTTTTTTAAGAGAGCTCAGCCAGACTGAGTGAAGCCAGCCTCAGCTAGACTAAGCATCACAAGTCTCAGCCAGACTGAGCCTGAAGAGCTCCGCCAGACTGAGTCAAGCAAGCCTCAGCCCGATTGAGCATTACAAGTCTCAGCCCGACTGAGCCTAAAGAGCTTAGCTTGACTAAGTCAGGCAAGCCTCAACCAGATTGAGCCTGAAAGCATGCCTTAGTAGACTAAGCATCACAAGTCTCAGCCAGACTGAGCCTGAAGAGCTCAGCCAGACTGAACATTACATGTCTTAGCCCGACTGAGCCTAAAGAGCTCAGCCAAATTGAGTCAGGAAAGCCTCAGCCAGACTAAGCCTGAAAGCACGCCTCAGTAGACTAAGTATCACAACTCTCAGCCAAACTGAGCCTGAAGAGCTTAGCTTCAACTAGACTGAGCCTGAAAGCATGCCTCAGTAGACTGGGTATCACAAGTCTCAATTAGACTGAGCTTGAAGAGCTCAGCTAGACTATGTCAGGTAAGCCTATGCCTAACTGAGAATAAAGAGCTCAGCCAGCCTGAGTCAGGCAAGCCTCAACCAAACTGAGCATTACAAGTCTCAGCCAGACTAAACCTGAAGAGCTCAGCCAAACAAAGTCAAATAAGCCTCAACTAGACTGAACATCACAAGCCTCAGCCAAATCGAGCTTGAAGAACTCAACTAGACTGAGCCAACCACTCCTCAGTAGACTAAGCCGAGCACTCCTCAGTAGACTGAGTCTTAAGCTCAGTCTGGCCAAGTCTAGTAACCCTCAATCCAGCTAAGTCTACCGAAACCAATTTTATATAACCATGATTGTTTTTAACCACATGATTGTTTTTACAAATAAATTTCTTTCTTTTATGTAATACTCTTTTTTATACAACACCATGCACAAAGCTAGTTCACCCATACAAAAACTAATAAGAAAAATCACACAAACAATATAATAATAAAATAGCAACCGCTAGACAAACAATCTTTGTAATTTAAACACAAATTCTTTACACCATTCAAATATTCTTTACAAAATAGCTGCTTCAATTATTACAAGGATAAATTCAAATAACACAAAACGCCTAAGCCTAGGTCACATCTTCAATTTGCCCCACCTTCACCTCTCTCATTCTCGCTGAATGCCAAATCTCCTTCCTCAACACCCTCATCTAGTGGGGTCTAGGCAAATATCCCCCTCCCCTGGCCTCACGTGGCTGAAGTCCATGTTTGGGAAGAGCTCCTCTGCCCTGTACTTGAAACTCATCCAGCCGCTGTCCCAGTACATGTTCATATCATGCTTGTAATAATCTGACTGTTGGAACCTCTGGATTATTTCTTATTTGGTCTGCCCCTCCACCAGGTCAGCAGCAGCCACATTTGATAGCCCAGCAACCCCTCCCCCTTCTCTGGCCGAGCCCCTCGCCACAGTTGTGTCAACGGCCATTTGAAACTCTAGAGATAGCTTAAACTGTTCCACCGCCGCGATGCACAGATCTAGATATGTAGCCCTCTCAAACACCATCACCCTGGTTAACTCTACTGTCTTGGCTCTTTTTTCTTCCAAGGCCCTCTCCAACCCAGCCACTCGTGCACAACCTCCTCCTTATCTTTCAAGGCCAGATCACGCAGTTCTTCATTATTTACAAGAGCCTCTTCCAATCTCTCGTTGGCAGTGGTGCAGGCCTGTTGGACCTCGTCCGTCCTCTTCTGCTCGCTGACCAGCTCAAACTCTAGTGATACCGCCTTGTGACGCATCACTTCAAGCTCAACCTTGATGACTGATAGCTTAGCAGTAACCTCAGTCTAGCTTATCCTGATGCACTCAGCCAAGTAGCCCTATATCACCACCAATACCTCCATCTTTTTCGTCCTCTGTGCATAGGCCAGGCCCTTTGTGCAGGCACTCCGCGCCGCCTTTCTCCAACCGGCCATCTCCACCTTTACATTCTGCTAGTGGCCCGAACCTCTTCCAACTAGACCTTCAGTGGTTCTGCTTTCACCTCTGCCTCACTTCCTTGCCCAGCAGAGCGACCGCCAGGGTCACTGCCTTCATCTACGCTGAGCAGAATCCTCTTATGAGGTCGACCTTTGTAAATTGTGTAACACCTCGTACGACCGCATCCTCAATGATCCCCAACAAACGGTCTACACTAGCCCTGACCTCTCGTTGCACCTTAGAAGGGTTGCCCCCATCCACCATTAGACGGCCAGCCATGGCATTCACATGATAAGTGGCACTTCCCAATAACTCCACAATGATGCTCCTCTCCGGTTCACTCATCTGCTCTTTCCTTAACTTCTGGCTAGAGGGTAAGTCTGTTGGAGGCAAGTCCACTACAGGCCGATCTGTCAATCGGTCACCCATTGCTCTCCTTTTTTGATCTACACTTGGCACCCCTTCTTTTTTTTTCACCATACTCATCGCTTCAGCGATCGGGGGCTCAGTTACACCTCCCTCTGCATCCAAACCAGCCTTAGTCTTCCCTCTTCCCACTACTGGGGGCATCTCCACCACCCCCTCATTCATCTTCTTCACAAAGGGCCCTTATTCCCCACCCTCCGCAGTCTCCTTCCTTTTCTTTTTCTTCAAAGAAGGACAAACATTGCTAAGTCCTTCTCTTCCAAGGGTTTGGGCCGTGGTCGGGCCGACCGCTTTGTAACCAGCTTTGGCACTAGGCCTAATTGTATTTCTTTATATTTGTCCGCCATCGCAAAAGGTCATTTGTTTTCTGCCTCATGCGCTTTCCTCCTTGCCTCTACCTCCTCCGGCACAAGGTTTCCCTCGGTTGGATGAGGCCTTAAATTCAGGCCAAACAGGGCCGAGGGTTGGACGAGGTCGTCTCATTTTAACCCCTCCATCTTCCTCCACTCCTTCACTTGTTTGACCCTCCCCTCTGTCGCAGTGTTTAACTTTGGCTCCAGCGACTTAGTGAGGACTTTCCAAATCGTGCGCATCCTCTTGCTACTCGTCAACACAAAAAACCACTTTGGCCGCTAACTCTTCATTGACGAGGGTAGTCCTGCCACCAATCCCTTTCCAGCTATTGCTTGTAGGGTCACACATGTCTCTTGTTGCCCTAAAGCCTTGTAGCATGAAAAAAATTCATCCATCGTCATCACCTTTCCTTCGGTCGCCCATGGCCACACAATCATGCAAGTAAATAGAATCTTCCATACGTTCGGCATTAGTTGTCCTGGGGCCACCTCCAGGCGATTTAGTACGTCGACCACTAACTGTGGGAGGGGTAGCCTCACCCCCTCCCGGTAGCGCTTCTTCGTACAATGCGAACTCCATCGACCATGCATCAGACGCCTTCATCTTCGCCATTGGCAATCTCAACTCTTCATCTGTCGGAATCTGGTATCTACTACGAAACTCCTCTAGATCCTCTGCCGTTAGTGTGGATTTGTCCGCCTTGGTATGCCAATGGTCAAACGCTACTTGGCTAATCGGCTAAGCCACTGAGATCATTGTCGCTGGAAGGGGTCGCACTAGCTGCTCTACACCTCTTTCCTCGAGCCTCTCCACTCTATATTGTTCCGCCAATGCCACTCCATCATTCTCTCCTAACGCATCCGATGTCATGGCCAGCACTTTTTTTTGTGCCATCTCCTTCACGTTTCTATATATCGCTTTGGTTACGAGGGTGAGGAAATTTACGATGTGAAAGAGGAGAGAGTCTACCGAGATGTAGGAGCTAAAGTCTAGGATGTGTTGATTTTTCGCAATAAGGTAAGTAAATCGCACCAGTCCGAATGACCAGGGTTTGCTTGTGTTCCAAAGATCGTGGTTAAAATTCTCCAATTTAAAATTTCCACCAAGTTAAAACCCCTGTCTTTCCTACGTCACCCCTCAATACAACCTCTTCACCTTCCACTACTGCTTCACATCCCTCACCAGTGGCCTAGATTTCCCCACGTGTACAGCCTTAATCCCTCATTCATTGCACTCATTCTCTTTCATTCCCCGTCTATTCCACTTCACATCATCACGTGCTTTCCTGTACCTCGAGCCCCGTGCACCATAAATGCCTTCCATGGTCAACCACCACGTTGGTCGGCCCTCATATCGGTTGGTCACCTTCCTCAATAGTCGACCACTATGTCAGTCGGCTCCCACATCGATCGGCCACCATGTTAGTCGGTCCCCTCCCATAATGGTCGGTCACCATGTCGGTCGGTCACCACGTCGGTCGATCCTTTCATCGGTCGGCCACTACGTTGGTCAGTTACCTCCCTCAATAGTCGACTACCACGTCGGTCGACCACCTCCCTCCGTAGTCGGCCACCACGCAGGTCAACCGACCACCACACGGGTCAGATCTCTTCCTCGACAGTCGACCACGTCCTTAGTCACCCACCAACCACACCCCCTCTCAGTCGTTCCCTATCACGCCCACCATCCCTCTCCTCCTTCCCATTTGGTCCTCTCTTTGGCATTCTAGGGGACTGTTCTCTTCTTTCTGATTCCCTTCGTTGGACTAAAGCTGCACTTGGGAATGAAGGACTACTGATACTGATGAGCAAAGGAGCCCATGGCTTAGAGCCCAGCTCACGGCCCAAGTGTTAAAGCCCATTAAGCCTAATAACTTTGAGAAGCTAATGCTGGCTCAGGATCAATAGCATTCAAACACTTGTCAGGTAGGGAATTAGCCACGTGAGCAGACAAAGATCCTGCAAAGTTATTGCACCCATACATCAGCCATTTAATGAGGTCACCATAGCATTAAATGTAGTAAGACCCCTCACGCCGGAGTATGCAAAACCACCATGAACGATGTTAACTAGGCCATAAACTTTCGACCAACAAGATAGCTTAGAATGGATAAGGAAATGATGAGCAAAGAATATAAGGAAACTTTCGAAATACGTTAGAGGTTAAGTTTTTCATTCCTTTCTTCTCTCTGTCAGAAACCAACTACTATCTGCCTTGGTCTAACTTGATTGTTGAAGTGTTCATCGAGGGACTACTTCCCACTTTGGACCTTCTTGCAGGTACACATCGAAGATTCAATAGCTAGCAGACTCATAGAAGACGCGAGCTAGTCCGACCTATCCACCATTGATATCACAGCTTCATCAAAAATCATATTTTAAAACTCAAAATTATTAATATTTTTATTTATTTTTATTTTTGTTGACATGTTAAAGTATAAATAGATATCCAAATAAAATTATATTTATTAATAAATATGACATTAGTTTTAATTTTAATCACATCATTTTAATGTCTTTATTCATTTTTAAACTTTTTTTTGATATTTTAAATTACAGGTTATCATAATTTTTTCTTACTCATTAAGTTTTTAAAATTTCTTTAATTATTTCACTTTCAAAAACCAATATAATAATTTTAAAAAATTCATATATTTTTATTCTAAAATAGTAAAGTATTAGAATTCTATCATTTTTTTTTTTTATTTATAACAAAGCATAATTTTAATTGTTAATTGTCAATGCAACAATTTTAAACTATTTATACTATATATTATAGTAAAAGAACATTTAAAACAAAACTCTTAAACTTATATATAAAATTTTATTTATGAGAGACAAAATACAAAAAATTAAATATAATTATAATATTTTTAATAAATAATATATTATTTTATCTCGTGCATAGCATGGGTAACCTACTAGTATATATTAAAGGAAAAGAGGGTTTCTAATGTCACGACCCGCTCCCCGTACTCAAGGGGTTAAGTATCGTAATGGCCAGTAATTGAAGTTACATCCGACCAATTCTTGAACAAATTAATAAGCACGAGTGGAAATAATATTTTAGTAAGGATACAAAAATAATCATCGGAGTTCCTATTTTTATTCCAAAATTTATTGACCAAAAGGCCGATATTTACATATAAAAATATCATAAAAGTGACGTGTGTGTCTATTTCGCAACCCTGCATCTAAGATTTCCCAAAAACTATTTCTGAATTGCATTGTTTCTTGAAAATTGATAAACAGCTATAAGTACATGGCAGAGTAAGAAATATTATACCAAGAGTATAAGGAACACAAAATAATCATGGATAGTAATGTAACTAAAATATTTAAGATAACTTACTCTGAGCAAATAATTTTTTAAGTAGCAAAACTGAGATTATGTAAACAAATAACCATAACTACGGTACCGAACAGAATAGAACAAAGGTCACAAGAGTGACAGTCAGAACAAAAGTACGGATTCAAGAGGTGACTCGTACAGATTATTGAGGTGGCTCCCACAATAGTGTAGCACTTATCTCTGCGTAGCAGTTATCTCCGCATAGCACTTTGCTCCGCACAGAACAGAGGTCAATAAATCCACGAAGATAGAGGCCACAAAATGATCAAACAAAGGCTAATAGTTATTAAAGTCCTCCAAGGCGTAGGACTCCCGTGGTGGTATTTACAAAACATAATTGTTTATAAGGGTATAGTCAAATATTCTTTAAAATATAAGCAAATATATCCATGAGTTTCATTTTAAACAAACAGAGTTCAGAAATTAATCCACGTAATTAAAATATTAATATAATTTATAATAATTTATAAAATATAACTTCTATAAAATAAATATGATAAGTTAAAACATACGTAAAATATATAAGGGTAACTCAAGCTATAATATAACTCACATTAACTTTCATACCTTACTCTTTTTTTCTATTATCAAAAATTTTCTTGACTTCCATTATTTTGTCCTTTCTTTTCTTCCTTTCTCTCTTCTTTCCTTTCTTTCTCTCCTCTTTTCCTTTTTTTTCCGCCCAGGTGATCAGACGTGGCCTGCGTATCTTCTTCAAATTCGATAATAAATTTCATGATTCATCATTATCTTTAATAAATATTTAAGATAATTACATTTTAACCTAATTTTTTAATATAATTATATTAATAAATTAATTTATAATTAAATTATACTCTATTATATACCAACAGTAAATTAATTATTTATTTTACTACCACATTCATTATTATTATTATTATTATTATTATTATTATTATTTACTCTTACTTTTATATTTATTTATTTACTGTCTTAAACTTTAATTTGGCCTCACTAGTATTATAATTCCATATTTTTATTAATTTAGCCCCAAATAATAATCCCTAATTAAATTACACTTTATCTCATACACCCGCAACATTTAATATTTTATTTTACTCTTACGGGATATTTAATTAAACATTTAGGGTTTTTCTCATTTATAATTAAATAATACTAATATAAAATTTAAAGGACAACTTAAATTTTCAGGTTGTTATAATCTTTCTTCCTTTTAAAAATTTCGTTCTCGAAATTGGTCATGTGTAAGTTATCCGCTGCGCACTCTGATAAATATATATTAGATGATTAATCTAATAAAAAATATTACCTTAAAAAAAAAACTTTACCAAAAATAACTTACTGTTTATTTGTCAAAATTTATTTTGGATGACAATGAGAAACAATCGGTGTGACTTTAAAATTTTTTCATTAGTTTTGTAATAAAATAAAATAAAATAAGAACACAATTAAACAAGCGACTGGAAATAAAATGACAGAATCATATGCAAGAGTTGAAAAAATTTGTGATGAGCTTCCATTTCTTTTATTCGTGAACTTTCCACTGACGAAAAATAGTTTTAAAATTAGTATCTTTAGAATTTGAACCAACTTTTAAAAAAGGTCGGAATGAATTTTTTTTTTTTTTAAATAGAGAACTGAAAATTATATGCATTTAATTATATTATAATTTTGGTGGGTGCTTAAGCCCGACACCCTTTTGCTTCTTTTCCTTCTTTGGCTATAACAAATATAAATTATATCTTATCCCTTACAAATTATGCACACACAAAAAAAAAAAAAAAAATTAATATATATATAATCACATTAAATTATAATATAATTAAAATCATATAAAATTATAATGTAATTAAATAATTACCTGCTATCATACTTCTTAAATGCGTGTGTGTCCTATGCTCCAATGATGATTTTTTTTTTTTTTTGTATTTACTTATTTTTTTTCATAAACCATTACTCTGATAGCACTTGTCATGACTCGCTCCCCGTACCCAAGGATTAAATATCGTGATGGCCAGTAACTGAAGTTACCTCAGACCAATTCTTGAACAAATTAATAAGCGCGAGCGGGAATAAAATATTTTAGTAAGGGTATCAAAATAATTATCAGAACTTCTATTTTTATTACAAAATTTATTGACTAAAAGGCCGATATTTACATATAAAAATATCATAAAAGTGTTGTGTGTGTCTATTCCGCAGCCCCGCATCTAAGACTTCCCAAAAACTATTTCTGAATTGCATTATTTCTTGAAAATTAGTAAACAACTATAAACATATGACAAAGTGAGAAATATTATACCAAGAGTATAAGAGACACAAAATAATCATGAATAGTTATGTAACTAAAATATTTAAAATAGCTTAGTCTGAACAAATAACCCTTTAAGTAGCAAAACTGAGATTATGTAAATAAATAACCATAACCACGGTACCGAACTGAACAGACCAAAACAGAGATTACAGGAGTGACAGTCAGAACAGAGATACAGATTCAAGAGGTGGCTCGTACGGATTATAGAGGTGGCTCCCATAATAGTGTAGCACTTATCTCCGCACAGCACGTTGCTCCGCACAGAATAAAAGTCAATGGATCCATGACAGACAGAGGGTCACAAAGTGACCAAACAGAAGCCGATGGTTATTTAAGTTTCCCAAGGTGTGAGACTCCCGTGGTGGTACTTACAAAACATAATTGTTTATAACGTTATAGTTAAATATTCTTTAAAAGATAAACAAACATATCCATGAGTTTCATTTTAAGGCAAATTACAAACAACCCCCTTGAGATTTGGTGAAAATACAGATTCCCGCCTGAGGTTTGAGAAATTACATCTCGCCCACTGAGGTTTATATTTCCATAACAAATTGCCCCCTGAGGTTTTTATTTTCATACAAATTTCCCCCTAATTTGTTATGCAAATTTGACCTTCAAGGAGCAATTTGTAATTTTTCAAACCTCAAGGGGGAATCTGTATTTTCACCAAACCTCGAGAGGGTTGCTTGTAATTTGCCCTTCATTTTAAGCAAATAGGGATCAGAAATTAATCCACGTGATTGAAATATTAATATAATTTATAATAATTTATAAAACAAAACTTATATAAAACAAATTATGGTAAGTCAAAACATACGTAAAATATATTATGGTGACTCAAAATATAATATAACTCACTTTAACTTTAATACCTCACTCTTTCTTTCTACTATCAAAGACCTTCTTGACTTCTATTATTTTTTCCTTCATTTTCTTCCTTTCTTTTCATTCCTTTCTCTCTTCTTTCCTTTCTTTCTCTCTTCTTTTCCTTTTCTTTCCGCCCAGGTGATCAGCTCCTCCCTATAGGGAGGCAAGACGTGCCCGCCATTCGATAATAAATTTTATGAATTTATTCTTATTTTTAATAAATATTTAAAATAATTACACTTTGACTTAATTTTTTAATATAATTATATAAATTAATTAATTCCTAATTAAATTACACTCTATCGTATACCAACAGTAAAGTAATTATTTATTTTACTATCACACCCATTATTATTATTATTATTATTATTATTATTATTATTTACTCTTACTTTTATATTTATTTATTTACTATCTTTAAATTTAATTTGGCCTAACTAGTATTATAATTCTATATTTTTATTAATTTAGCCCCAAATAATAATCCTTAATTAAATTACACTTTAACTCATACACCCGCAACATTTAACATTTTATTTTACTCCTACGGGATATTTAATTAAATATTTAGGATTTTTCTCATTTATAATTAAATAATACTAATATAAAATTTAAAGAACAACTTAAATTTTCAGGTTGTTACATCTAACAAGAAATATTGTGAGAGTTCTAAAATTTCATAATAAATTTGTAAATTTATTGAATTAAAAAATAAATTTAAAAAGTAATATCCACTAATCCATTAAAGTAATAGTTTTCAAAATATTAATAATTTCATAATTTATAGTTTTCAAAATAAAAGATAAAAAAATATTTCATATCTTTCCAACCTAATCTTCTCTTACTGATTTTTATTTCCTTTAAAAAGAATTGAAACTTACTTCTTATTATATTACTATATTATTCATACCATATATAGCTACTCTCAAATATTTAAAATTCACAATAAAAATTAGGAACCTTGATTATCTAAAAATTGGATTGATAGCATAAAAATCAACTAAATTCAATTACTATATTATTTTTAGTATATGATCCAATATTAGCTCATACCCATCATAATTTTAAGAAATTATTAAATATAAGCTTAAATTGATAGATCAATTTTTAAATCAAGCCCAAGGTAGGATTATAACAAACTCTATATTTTAGGTGGACCCAGTGTTAGATAATTTTTTCATACATAAATATACTTAATTATTCGTGGAAGAAATAAATATATAAATTTTTTGCAAAAAAAAAATAATAAATTTACCAAAAATACGTGGGTTAAGTGATCATGAATTGGGTATGAATAAAACATAATTCTTCAAAAATTAATTGTTGGTATAAAAATTGATCTGAATCTAACTTCTAAACTGCTTTTTATGTTTAATTAAAGGACTATCCCTCAAATTAGCTCATGCTATTCAAAACCTAAGAAATTATGATATAATTAAACATAAATTCCAAATTGATTATTACTATTTATTTCTATTAATAGACCGATCAAAATTTAAGATCAAGTACAAAGTATGGTTAGAACAATGCCCCATATTTTAGGTTGACCTTGGATAATTTTTGCACACATAAATATACTTAACTATTCATTAAATAATTTTAAATATAAATATAAAATTTTATCAAAGTTTGAATTTTTTTTAATAACTATGCATAAATATGTACATATTTCTTATTTTATTATTATAAAAAAATAATAACATATATTTATTCACTAATTCAATAAATAAATAAATGAGTTAAGTGGTTCATGTTTAGACACATTAAGACAATTCTCTAATGATCAAGTCATGACCAAGTTGAGATAAATATTGAGTTAATTAGATTATGCCACTTTTAGTGTCTAGCATAACTATAAATTTTCAAGCCAATCCTTATTCTTTTGTATTCGTAAATTATGACATATGAGAAATTTTAATTTTATGCTTAAGTAGACATATTTCTGAACTTTTACAAAATAGACAAGGAATATTTAATAAATAGACACATATATTTTATTATATGATTGGGCTAGCTTTGACATAAAATAAATTAAATTGCAAAACTTATAATATAAAAATCAATTATATTTCATTGTAATATGATTTTTGTAATTTTATTACACTTTTTTAAAAATATATTCTAGCATAATTTATTTATTTCTTATACATAAATTTTATATTATTATTTATTTCCAAATTATTTATTTAAATTTGTACATATTACGAATATTATGCTAATATAAAAGGATACTTTTAATAGATGTCACTACAGGAAATTCATCTTTTAGCGGCGTTTTAAAAACGCCGCGAAAACCTTGAAAAACGCCGTAATATCTTATAGTGACGTGTAAAATTTTCGCCGCTGATAGGACCGCCGCAATAGCTACACAACGTTTGAAAAACGTCGCTAAAAATATTATACGGCGTTTCTTAAAACGCCGCAAAATCTTTGACGACCGTTCCCCAATTAACGTCCTTCCGTCCCCAATTAACGTGTGATGCTAGAATGACGTCATTTAGTGGCGTTTTTTCAAAAAATACTACTATTTTTTATTTTGTTTTAATCCCAACACGAATTAAATGTGTGACATCATAATGACGTCATTTTGTGGCGTTTTTCAAAAAACGCCACTATTTACTTTTTTTTTTTTTTTCTGGGGGGTTGGTGGGTTCCCTGCTAGTGGTGGAAACTGAATTCACAATTTGGGGATCTCATGTTTTATGTTTGCTCTATGCAACCAAACTACTTAGATTTAAAATCAATTCTCAATACATGCCATATACACGAATTAAAAAAGGCCCTTGCCCCTTCGAGACTGTCAGGAAATAATATGTCATATAAGGGTATGATTATCATTTTATTATTAATAATCATATAATTATTAAATAAAGAAGAGCAACAAAGTAAAAGCTAAGAGGAATAAAAGCAAATTATTAAAATAAAAACGAGCTTGGAAAAGCCCAGCAACCTTGAGTCTAAACATATTATTAGGATAGGTCACCACTTCACTCTATGATAACACAAGGCCATGTTTATCGAAGCAATTGCTTAGCTTAAGAATCATATACTCAACTCAAACTCAAAAGTAGCAACTACTAGGGCTAAAAACTAATTATGGTAGATACTTAAAATAACACTTCCACTACAAATACAATGATGTAATGGCGGGCATTTATAACTTACGAAGCAATCCCAATAGATCTCGAACAAATCATCTCTTGATTTGTTGTTGAATGGCTTCAAAGTGCCTACAGAAACAAGTGTCAACGACATTTTATGAGCAAAACCACATGTTACTCTAAAAAGATCATTCAAGAAATGAGAACATCATATAATGCTAGCAGATTTGAGAAAAATTATGAAAAATCAACTCATACTTGGTAATTAGATGCTTGTTTATACTCTATGCTACATTAACTCTCTAAATGTATGAAGTACCCATGTCCTCAACACTTTGGTAAAGGTATGGGATATGTGTCTAACATTTGTAGTTCGACTTTCACCTTGCAAGCATATTTAGTGATTTAAGATGATCAAAAAACTCCATATTATGCATGAAATGCTCTATGACTGCTTCTGAACACCATTTTACTCTAAAAAATGAAAGCAGTATACTGAAGAATATTAATATTTTTTTGTGTCCCTGTGTCCTTAGACATGGGATTAGATTACTCTAACACTTGGACACATAAATACCCACACCCGACATCCATCCATGTAACATAGTTTACACTTAATACATGCCAGTGCCACTTGCCCAGTCTAGAATTGAGACTGCTCATCTCACTCCAAGTGCATTAACATCTGGAAGTGGTTTTGATATCAACAAACAAGGGGATAAATCAAATGAGAAACAGCCTCCTTTAGCATCACGAGGTTTGCACCCAAATGATAAGTTACTTGTACTTCCATTGTAGAGTACACACGCATAACTGTATGAAAATCACAAACCAATTAAATTCTCCACAAGGCTACATATGGATCAAGAGAACTTTTAAGTCATCAGAATGTTTAAAGTTCTTTGCAGGAAGAAGCAAATAAGCTGCATATTTTCAACTACTACTAGCCTCAATTGCACTTTGCACCCTTATACATAAACTTCCAAGAATATACCAACAAATAAGCAATTGAAAAAAATAAAAAGTTCTTAAAATTCATAAACTTCCAAGAATATACCCTACTGCATATTTTAACTACTCCATATGGAAGAACTGATAAATACAACAATACACCCAGATTCAAAGTTGATCACAAAAGCTTTGATCATGAGCAAGGAGCAAAATTTCTCCACTAATTTAACAAAGAACATGTATTGGGCATTCAATAGGAAAAAGAACTGAAATTCTTTAGGATGATCATATCTTAACCTGAAGCAATATTTTTAATCGTTCTCTCCTTTAGTCCCATAGCAACACAAAGCGCAATTCTGTTTTGTGGTGAATCAAAAACAATTTTCAAAACATCATTTATGAAAACAACTTTCAAAACATCATTTATGAAAACAACCTCTACATATTAAGAAAGATAAAAAAATAAAAACTAAAAAAAATGATGGGTATTTTCGAACTTTCATTTGTTACTGTTTTCGAGAACACAAAACCAAAGTCCAAAACGAAGAATCCCCTCTGTTTTTGTGTTTTCTAGAAAGCGAAAACAAAAAATAGGAAAATGAAAACATAACTAGAAGAATATTTCAATAATTTGATGATGCTGAGCACTGAGGGGTACTGATAAGCATATAACAAGAGGAACCTTTCCCCACCCAGTTTCCATGAATTTCTAAAGACTTAAAGGAGGGAAAAGTAGGCTTCAAATATCTAGAAGAATATTTCAATAATTTACTCTGTTTGTTACATCAAACTAAAAATTAAAAATCAAATTGAATATTTCAATAATATTCAATAATTTACTCTGTTTGTTACATCAAATATTCAATAATATTTCAATATTATGTAGTCTTCCTTTATCTTAATGTAGGTCTTTTCTCCCTCTAATAATAAAAATTAAAAATCAAAAACGAAACATTAATAGCTTGATGTGTGTGCGTGAGAGAGAGGTGAGATACATCCACCAAATCCAAAACAATTAACTCAAAACAATGACAAATCAGAGATCTGAGTTCATACAAAACAAATGCATATATAATAAAAACTTACAGATTTGAGTTCTGCAACAAAAAAAAAGAGGCTGATTGAGCGAGATCTGGAGAGCTTCAAATCTGCGATAGGTTCTGAAATCGACAGATCTGAAATCGATCGAGAGTGTTTTAAATCGAGCGAGAGAAAGTGTTTGAAATCGAGCGAGAAAATTGGTTGAAATCGAGCGTTTCAAATCAGTGAGAGTGGGAGTTTTTGAGCTTCAAATCGAAAGGGTTTCTGAGCGAGAGAGAGTCTGAGTTTAGATAACAAATTATGTGAGACTGAGAGGGAGACTGAGAGTTTAGATAACAAATCGAAAGGGTTTCTGAGCGAGAGAGAGTCTGAGTTTCAAAGCGAAACTTGTGTGAGACTGAGAGAGAGACTGAGGGAGAGACGTTTGAAAGGGACGGAGTATTGAACGGTGTTCACAAGTTGACCCAAACGGTGTCGTTTGACTGAGATCTGATACAACGTTTTTAAAAACGTTGTATTTAAATAATCTATAATGGCGTTTTTCATAAACGCCATAAAAGAAGCGTTGCCGTACCCTACTTTTCTTGTAGTGTGTACCCTAGCCGCCATCTCGAAGTATTTTCCACTATTATCCAATAATCCACATTTATAAGCTTGTTTTTTTCAAGCTAGTCCCAAAAAAAAGGAAAAAACCAAAAAAGTATAAGTGTCACCGCTGGAAATGAGGCTTTTAGAGGCGTTTAAAAAACACCGCTATAACTATCAAAAACGCCACTAATTCTTTTCGTGGCGTTTAGTACCAAACGTCGAAGATGCGATCATCGCTGTATCTTTATGGCGCTTTAAAAGCGCCGTTATATGAGAATATGCAACGTTTTTAAAAACGCCGCTAAATGTGTTATATAACAGTAACATGACGTCACACCAACATTTAACGATGTTTTAAAAACATCGTAATATCTTTTTTCCATTTTAAAAATATAACACTATAGTGGCGTTTAACGAACACCGTTATAGCTTCATTTTTCTATTTTTTCATTTTTTCAAAATGTGCTAATTTTGTGATGTATAAGCCCTCAAAAACACTTTGACAAGAACAGTAACAAAAGAAAAACAAGCCTTCAACAACAAACACAAATACAAAAAAGAAAAAAAAAGAATCAAATGTATTTGTTTCAAGAGAACATACATAAATATGATGCCAAGTAAATTCTGGCTGTGACACAATGCAATACATCGCATAGCCATTCAAGAAGAACAAACAAAATTTCATGCCAATGTATTACACAATAACCGATATTGTTTTCATAGAGAACCACCAACTTTCGGTCCACAAAAAAAATTAAAACAGCAATTTTTCAAATATCACTTGTTCCATTAAAAACAAACAGAATTTCATATTAAGAATCTGTAAAAGCACAAAAATAAAGGTGCAGAATATTGAACTCTTATCTCTCTTAGTTCTTGAAGTTTGCCAGGCCATATCTCTGTCAACACTATATTGTATATTTACCAACAAAAAACAAAGAAAAGGCAATGAAACAGAGCATATACAACTCATCAGTGAAAAACAATTACTGAAACAGATCACATACAACTCATCAATCACTAAAATAGAGAGAGAGAAAGAGAGAGAGAGAGAGGGGGGGAAGAGCTTCAGAGAGAGAAAGAGAGAAACGGTGAAGCTCACCTTAGTAGACGATGGTGCAGACCGATCTGAATCTCTGAATCTCTGCAACAAAATCACTAAGATGAAATTGCTCTGAATCTTTGCGATGAAATCACTGAGATGAATCTCTGAATCGCTCTGATAAAGGTTTTAGAGAGGGTTGAGAGAGAGAGAGATTTAGAAAGAAAGTAGATTTAGCAATGAAATCACCGAGAGATTTTGAACCTTCGTTGGTGCTCGCTACCTCGCTCTGAGAATGAACAAGCGGTAGAGCTTCGAAATCGCTCAGAGAGAGAGAGAGCGCTCGAGATTTGGGTCTTAACTTAAGTGAGTGTCAGATTCAAAATTAGGGTTTGAAAAGAGGAGAAGACCAAGCACATGAGGCACAACACATTTGGAGGCGTTTCCTATTATAAAACGGTACCGTTTTGTTAAACAAATATGCGACGTTTTATAAAAACGTCGTTAAATATTAAAAAGCCTGACGTTTACAAATGCGTCATTAAAAAAACATCGCCTAAACCCCTTTTTCCTGTAGCGTGTCATATGTCGTTTCCAAAATATATGTCTCATATACCTGTCTTATAAGTTCATCATGAATTGTTTGCATCCAAGGTTGATACAAATAGGGGTTTGGTTATGGTATGCAACTTACACCTTACACCTTATTCTTTACACTTACACCTTATACTTACACCTTTTATACCTTACACCTTACACCTTTTTGTGTAAGTGGCACATGGTGTGCAACTTACACCTTACATTTACACCTTACACTTACACCTTACACTTACACTTACACCTTTTGTGTAAATGGCACATGGTATGCAACGCACTTACACCTTTTGTGGGTTGCACACCTAAGAAAACTCCTACAAATAGAAGTGTCATGTACCTGTGTTACAATTTTGAATAGCTTGTATTCCTTGATTTACCTATTTTAAAATAAAAGTTAATTAATTTATTTAAAAAGTTAAATTTAGAAATTTGAAAATAAAAGTTAATTAATCTATTTTATAATGTAAATTTTTATACCACTAAAATATATGAATCAATTCATATCTTCTAAAAAAAATTCTTGATATTTAATGGTTTTATATGAGTTGGTTGGGAAGTGGGTTGGCTTTTTGGCTTTTTGACTTTTTTAGTTTGGGTTAAAAATCTTGGTTTGAGAAAGAGTTTTTGACTTTTTGACTTTTTTGACTTTTTTTATGAGAAAAGAATGTAATGATTATGGGTTGGATGTGATATTTTGTTTTTTGTGACTAAAATAACTTATTTTGTCTTTTGTGATTAAAATAGTCAAAAAAAGCCCAATCTAGCCCAATATCGTCATTTGAATCTATATATCTATATTATAATAAAGAGATATTTTTTTTTAAAAAAAAAAAAAACCGTGAAACTTTTAAAGTTTCATCTGAATTTTTAAATTTTAATAATTAAATAAAAATATTTAAAAAAATTATTAATTGTTGTCCTATTCTAAAAAATTCTATTACTAATTAACATGGCCCACCAAAAGATTTTTTACAAAATCGTTGACCTGCCAGTCAGTGGCTTCCATGGGTTGGGTAGCAGATCCACCCTCTGCTATTCTTAGGGGATGATGTAATTGCTTTCTTTGTTTGATTTCTTTCCAGATACATCTTCCGTTCCAAAAACAAAAAAAAAAATTATTGACCTGTGATTCCCGTAATTTTGTTCTGAGCAATGCTGGGACCCCCAGTAGGGGCGACCCCCAGCACCTCGAGTGACAGGTGCCAAACTGTCACTGATTGAAACCAAAAAAAAAAAAAAAAAAAACTGTTTTTTCAGCCAATGGGAGAGGACCCCCAGTACCCGCACTGGGGTCTCAAGCTTTTTTCTTTTGTTCTTTCTTTTAAATATATTTTTAGATGAATAATTTTGTTTCCTTAAACTCCTAAGCTATGCTTCCATAACCTAAGGTTATTTTAAGAAAAATTTTAAATTTTTATTCTGTCTTTAAAAAGTAAGTGTTAATCTATATATTGAATTTCTTTTATAAAAATTAGCTTATAACTAATACTATGCATGGGGTTGAACAATAATCGATAAAATTATTTTTTAATTAAATGATTTTTTTTACAATAAACTTTATCTTTTTTTCTGAATTTTTTAGTTTTTAGGGATTTTTTCAAAATTGTTTTAAAATTTTTTATTTTCACGACCCGTCTTGTGTAGACAAATATATATAAAATTAAAAACTAAAAAACTTTATAAAATAAAATTTAAAATTTAAAATAAGACAAAAAATGTTTATTATTTTTTGCTTATTTGTGTCTTTTTTGAATTTTTTTTCAAACGTTTAAAAGTTTCAAATTATATATACTTAAAGTTTCGCTTTGACTTGCCTTTTTAAATTGGATATAGCTAAGAAATGGATAAAATTTTTGTTTTGAAATTCTATATATATATTAATTAGATATAGTTAGATGTATTTTATGTCACATGTATATTTTAATTTAAGGAAATTTTCATTAATTTTATAAAGTAAATATGTTCAAATTTTAGACTAAAATAATAAGTGGGATTAGTTTTGAGTACAATTACATTTTGACTTTTTTAAAAGGCTTTTTTAGTTGAAAAATGCTTTGGAACTTTAAAGTTAGTTCTAATGAGTTGACAGTAAGTCCCATTCACTGTGATGTGATGTTTTGGTTTTGATTTTTTTTTTATTTTTAATTTTTAATTTTTTTTTCTTTGCCATTTCATTAATGCTCCATTAGAGTACCAAAATTAGTGCTCTAAATCATTGTTGTTTTTAGTTAAGTATGATATGGCTACAACTTTTTTTTACTTTCTATATAAAAAAATTAAATTTGAAATTATAGAAATAGAATATAGATATAGATAGTATTGATAATATATGTCATAAATATTTCATAAATTCAAAAAAGTTTTCATATTAATCGAGGAATCAATTAAAATTTTAAAGTTAAACAATCAATGATAATTTGTCATGTGTATTTATATTATTTTTTTTTTTAAATTAAAATTTTATAAAAGTAAGGTTTGAACTTTAGAGATCAAAAGCCTAACAATATTTTGCTTATATAATAGTATAGATAGATGTATATTCACATCTTAATTGAGCTTTGAGAATAATAAAAAAAAAAAAATGTAGAAAACATATATATAGTTTTTTAAATGTGATATTGTATATCTTTAAAAATTATTATATAAAAAAGTTACAACAAAAAAATTCTCTCAAAAAATACAATAATAAAATTTCTCCAATATGTATCTTTCAAAAACATCATAGTAATAGTACATTCAAATCTGGAAAAAAAAAAAAGATTTAAATCTGATTCAAATCTGAATCTCCGATCACCTCCATCACCGTCGATCTTCCTTTTCCGCCATCACCATCACCATCACCATCACTATCACCATCACCGTCTTCTTCTCTTCCTTCTCCTTCTCCCCATCCTTTCTCCTTTTTCTCTCTTTCTCTTCTCTCCTCTTCTCTTCTCTCTCTCGCCTCTGTCTATCTGTGTTCAAACAAGAAAATGAAGAAAAAGGCAAAAAAGCAAGAAAATGAAGGGAAAAAAAAAGAAAAAGAAAGAAATCCAAAACAATATCATTTTGAATTTCAAGCCAATTTGAGCCAAAATATTTCGGGCCTCAAACATTTTTCTACATCAGAATTTAGTTAAAACCAAACTCAAATTGTTATAGGTGTACAAAATTTATTTGTTCGAGGTATATGATTGCTACGGTTTTTTTTGTAGGAAGGATGCCACTGTGAAGTATGCATATTTTTAACCTTGTTGAATTTTGGGTTCATTACATTTTCTATTCCTAAATTATAATCAAATTATCTATTTAGTCTCCAAGACCATCGGTTGTATCTATTAGGTGGCTAAAGTATATGAATCAAAATTTATTTAATTCCTAAAAGAATTATAAAAATAAAATATATACTCATACGTATTATAAATTAATAAAAGACCCTCCCTAATTAAGATTTTATTATAGAAAAATCTTTTAAATTTTTTTTTTTGTATTTAAAAGGTATTTTATTTTGTTGTATGTTTAAATTAATATTAGAGAGATTTTTCAATCCTGCTAATAAATTATATAAATATTAGATATATTGAAGAAATAGAATTAGATAATTTAAATAACAATACTTCTCTATAAATAGTAATAAAACAAAAAAATACATTAATTAAATAAATAAAAATTAGCGAAAAACTTAAACAAAATCTGACGTGTAACTTAGATAAAAACAAGTACATATCCATTGTAAAAAGGTAATTTAATATGGGTCTGGCTTTGGTGCAGTCCATCATCATCGGACTGGACCGTGCTGTTGGGCCCATGGGGGCCCGCCATGAGTCCCTTTTTAAAAATTTGAATAGTTCAATGTGTAGAACTCTTCGAATACTATATGTTTTTAAAAAATCACATTGATCGGATATCGATAGCTATGTGATCAAATCAATTTTGTATTAAAAAAAAATAGACGGTGAATAAATTAACGGTTGAGAAAAAACTGATTGATCACATAGCTATTGATATTTGATCAACGTGATTTTCTAAAGGCATATAATACTCGAAGAGTTCTATATATTGAACGGTTCAGATTTTCAAAACGGGATCTATGGTAGGCCTCCACGGGCCCAATAGCAAGGTCCAATCCGATGGTGGACTAGACCAAAGCCAGACCCATTTAATATATGAATTAACACCCCCTTTTCAAAGATGAAATAAAAATTTAAATTTTTTTTGAAATAATCCTTATGCTATGGAAGCATACGTGGGAGATTAAAGGAAATAAAATTATCCATCTAAAAATATATTTTAAAAGAAAGAACCAAAATTACGGGATCAGGTCAATAATATTGTATTATTATAGTTGAAACAAAGCAAGAAGAAGCATTTGAATTCGATGGATTCTCAAATTCCAAATCAAACACTGCCCTTAATGGAGTCACTGTAACCACTCTGATTATCCCACAAAAGAGTCCAAAGCATCACACCCCCATACTTGGATGACTTGTTTATCTCCGGCAATATCTGACCCTTCAACACCGCGGCCGGAATAAACCCACTTAAGACATCCTCAGTCAACGCCAGCAAACCCATAAACACCTTCACATCACCCTTGGTCGATCTTATCCAAACCTTCCACGAATCAAGTAAAGCATGAATATTCCGAGTCCGGATCTTCTGCCATACAATCCTGCAATACATTCCTGCCATGCCCCAAAACGACGTCGTTTTGGGGCAAAAATTCAAAAAAAAAAAAAATTAAAAAAAAGCAAAAAAAGAGAGACCCAAATCTGATAAGAGAGTACCCAAAAAGACCTCAACTTTTCTATCTCATTTCTGTTCAAATCGTCGACCAAAGCTATTTCTTCAGCTTCAGGTTCTCTCTCATCTTCTTCTTTGGTCTATGATATATATATTGACATTTTTTTTAATTTTTTTTTTAATACAGAGAGTGGCAATGGAAGTAATTTCTTCAAACTTGAACCCAGAAGCTCCGATTTTCGTACCGTCGGCGTACCGGGCGGTGGAGGACTTCTCCGACGAGTGGTGGTTCCTCGTCCACTCCTCCCCTTGGTTTCGCGACTACTAGCTTCCGGAACGCTTTCATGATCCCCAAATCGACCCTGCTTTTCCCGAAAATTACGACCCTGTCAACAAAAGTAAGTCCTCCGATCCAACTCCTTCAACAATGTTTTTCCTCTTTTGTTCCCTAATTGATTATATATATATAACAAATATATATGTATATATGTGTATGTATATGGATATGCAGAGGAGGACGAAGAGGAGAGAGATTATGTCAAGAAGGAACCAGATCTCTCAACAATGTTTTTCCTCTTTTATTCCCTAATTGATTATATATATATAACAAATATATATGTATATATGTGTATGTATATGGATATGCAGAGGAGGACGAAGAGGAGAGAGATTATGTCAAGAAGGAACCAGATCTCTGTTTTTTTAAAATTTTTTTTTTTTTGAATTTTTGCCCCAAAACGACGTCGTTTTGGGGCATGGCAGGAATGTATTGCAGGATTGTATGGCAGAAGATCCGGACTCGAATATTCCCCCCTGAAGTGTTGTTGTTGTACTGACATGGTAGTTTACCAGCATACAAATTATAAAAATGTACCCAAACATAATCAAACAGACCCGTATTAAGGGCATCCCCTAAAAACACATCAGGAAATGGGCATTCGGGTGCTGCTTATAAGTACACCTTTTTTCCAAACTCGCTATTATACGCTGATAAATAGCCAGCCAAATCGTTCCACTACTTATTTCTTGTATAGCCTGCCCCATTATTGAAATCGATACCGATACCGATACCGTTCAAGACAACATTGCCAAAGGGTCGAGACGATGAGTTTCCACCTAGGTAGTTGTTCCAGAGGTATTCGGAGACGTTTTTGGCGTGGGATTTGGACTCGAGAGAGTAGGCTTCAATGGAAAGCATGACTTTGATGCCGAGTTTTTGGCAGTGGCAGATGTCGGAGCTGAGGGCGGCGCAGCCATTGGCGGTGGTGTTGCAGTGGCCGTCCAATCTGAGTAATGGGTCTGTGGAGTCGTCGCTGAAGATGAAGAGGTTGGTTATGATCACGTAGGAAAATCTTTTGGTGTCGTAGATTTCGAATAGGGTTCCTTCGAAATAGGAGGATGAGGGAGAAGATGAGAGCAGTGGGTTGAGGAGGTTTTTTTGCCATTTTTGTTAAATCAATTAGGACTGTTACTAGTTTTCCTCTTCTTTTTATAGGGAGTGTAATATTTTTTTATACATAGTAATGTTTTACGCCGTTTGTTTTTTATAGATAGAATGAGGGGGATTGGTAGTGGGGGAATTAATAATGAGGAGATTAAGTAAAATTATATTTGTTTTGATGATAGTTATTAGTATAGGGATTGTTAAATTATTTTTATATAAAATAAATATAAAATAATAAAATAAATAAAAAAAATACAAAAACAGTAAACATTAATGTTTTAAAAAAATGCCCAATATGTAAAAAAATTTAAAAAATAAAAATAAAATAAAAATTTTCTAGAAAAAAATAAAAACAAATAAAATAATAATTTTTACTTAATAAAAAATACAAAAAATTAAATATTAATGTTCAAAAAAAATGCCCAATATGTAAAAAATAAAATAAAAAATAAATAAAAATAAAAAATTTCTAATTCACCGGACTATTTTTCTAATACCAAGTCCTGGAGGCTCATCCGAATCCCCTTGGGGACGCCATCCTAATCCGAAGCTCACTATGAATTCCTTCCCCATCTCTCAAAACAAATATAATATTAGTGAGTCTCACCTTACTACCAATCCCAATCTCCCCTCTAACTCTCCAAACAAACGAGGCCTTAATGGAATTAGTTGCAAAAGATTCTATTCATATATAAAATTAAGAAATAATTATGAAAATTATACAAATATATTCGTTTTTTGATATGATTAGAGGGTTTATATAGGGTGAAAGAGAAGTGAAATGAAGTGAAGAGAAGACTAGTGAGATAATAATATTTAAGGGGCTTTGGTGTAAATAAGTATAAAATTAATACCAAAAAAAAAACATAATAATGATGTAGCAAGTTTATTTTCATAAATAAAACTCATCTTTAAAATGAAATGCTCATTTTAAATTTTTTGGCTTTTATATTATTATTTTAAAATTGCAAATGAAATGCTCATAGATTGATGATACTGTGATATCATTGTTGTATTTACACTAAGATTTTAAATTTAATAGAATTTGAAAGTGATTATGATCTTAATCATAAAATTGTATATAATTGCACTACAATCCCCGATTATATTATGATCTCGATCCTATTTAAAAAAATTATTATTATTTGTTTCTTATATATGTACAACCAAATTCCCAACCCAAATTTAGGTCTTTTGACCTAAATTTAGTTTACCAAATATATTTTGAAACTTTTATAAAATACAGGGTTTTTATGGAATTTAGGTCTTTTGACCTAAATTTAGGTTTTATTTCAAATCAAACTAATATATTTTAATAAAATCACTAAAATCGCGATTAAACTAGCGAATTAATCAAACAAAAAATGATTCAACCTAATCTGTTAGGTCAAAAGACCAACCAACTTGCACAGAAATTAATTAATTAAAATTTTTAATTTTATTTTAAAATTTAAACTGTCTTAAACTAAAAAATGTACAACACTACAATATTAAATGAAATTAGAAGATTCATTTTATATAAGTGAAACAACTCACTTTTTTCTTATTTTTCCAATGTAAGATTGTGTAAAATAAAAGTTAACAATTGTTTGAACATAAAATTTATTTCGAATTAAGTAATCTTAACCGTTCAATTTTTAATTAAGTTTCACACCGTTCTAACCAAACAATTAAATCAAATGTCCTAATTTCCTTCAATATCTATCCATATCTATTTGCTCTATTTATGACTAATCTTCCTATATTTGAAAACAAATTTTATCTATTAAATGTAATTATTCTTTTTCAATCAAGAATTGTAAAACTCTCATTCTTCTTATTGATATTATCCAAATACATGTAGTGTGTAGTGAATTTACCATCCTCTAACTTCTAGTCATCATTAGTATATTAATGTCACTATTAGCCATAGAATCCGCAACTATAATATAAAGTGAAATTTGAGTTGATTTATTAAATTCAATTAGGGACACACAGTCAATCAAATTCAGGTGCATGTTTGAATTTTGTAAATTTTGGATTTATTTTATTTTATTATTATATTCTTTTTGTTAGCATTGGTATGGCTCAATAACACTTTATTTTCTTATGAATTGTTTAAAATTTTATTTCATTGGGAGTGTTTTTATGTACGAGTCATTCGCTAGTATTTTAATGAAACAACTAAAAATCACAATTAAAACAATGAATCAGTCAAATTAAAACCGATTAAGCCTACCTGGCCCGGTTAGAAGACTAACCAACTCACACAAAAATTATTTAATTGAAACTTTTAAAATTTAAATTGTATTAAACTAAAGTATGAACAATATTAAATGGAAGCATAATGTTCACTTTATATAAGTGAAACAACTCACTCAATTATTCTTTTCCTGATGTAAGATTGTGTACACTAAAAGCTAATAATTGTTTAGGTCTAAAGTTTATTTCAAATCAAATAAATCTAATCAATATATTTTGATAAAACAGTTAAAATCACGGTTAAATCAATAAATCAATCAAACCGAAAATGGTTCAGCCTAATCAGTTAGGTCAAAAGACCAACCAACTTACATAACGATTACTTAATTAAAATTTCTGATTTTATTTTAAAATTTAAACTGTCTTGAACTGAAATATATACAATTTGGTAGAGCTGTAGGAAAGTGCTTATAGCTTATGCCTAAACATCTTATAGCTTATAACTATGAACTTAAGCTGATTTCTGACTTATAAATTAAGCATCTCCTGCCCCACTCAAAAAATAAGTTGATTTCTGACTTCCAAAAAGTTATAAGTTATAAGCTATAAACTAAACCAAATATATCAAAATAACTTAAATTAAACTAAAAACTGAAATAAGCAGCTTTTAAGCTACACTAAACAGGCACAATATTAAATTGAGGCATAATGTTCACTTTGGATGAGTGAAACAATTCACTTTTTTTTTCCCAATATGAAATTGTGTAAAATAAAAATTAAAAATCATTTCGATAAAATATTTATTTTGAATCAAACAATCTCAACTGTTAAATTTTTAATTAAGTCAATTCACACCATTCTAATTAATTGTATTCCTCAGCCCTTTTTTAAAATCATCCACTTTATTATATAGATGGCACATGAGTCCATGACACATGTGCCCCTCCCCAGTTTCGTTGTTTTGTCCACTGCCAATTTAAAAAAGGCAGGACCATGATCCAGTAAATCTGGACCATTTGACTATACTATTTCTGTGTGTGAGCAAATTTTCATGAAACACAGCTTCTGATTTTCTTCTAAAGAGGCAACCCACCACCACTTCATATTTAAAATTTAGTGCCTAAAAAAAATGTGTATAGCTATACATCAGCTATCAAAAAAACAAACGAAGGTGAGAAAGAGAGAATTTTAAATATTTTTGTTTTTTTGATAAAAAAATATTTTAACATTTTGTATGACAGAAATTAAAATTCAACAAAAACATTTTCATATATAGTCAACAAGTAATGGATTGATTTGGGCAAAAGATATATTTTTTTGTTTATTTTTTAAATAAAAAAAATATTTTTTGAACTAAAATTTTACTAGTGCCATCATCATCATCGCTCATACCACGGCTACCCTATCACTATATCTCCACTACCACTACCACTACCACCTCCAACCACTGCAATCTTCGCCACTACCATAACCATCTTACCAGTGCTATCACTCTGACTCCAGCACCAAACAACATGATAACCACACCACCAACACCACGACCACTAATAACAAATCATTTTTAAGGATGCAATTAAAAACATAACAACATTTTTTCATAAAGTATTTTTTGCATAAAAAAAATATCCTTTAAAGAAAATGCTTTATGTCGAAATAAACAGAACATAAATAAGAACATATTGGATGAATTTAAATACCAAGTGTCATTTAGGATGCAATCTGTTGGTTTTTTGGCTTTTCGAAGGGTATATTTGTAAATGCGAGCGTGCCAGCAAGGATCAATCAGTCCTTACAGAAATTATAATTGCCAATCAATTATCAGGCGACTATGTTTTAGTTCTTTCAGCCTCAATGAAGAGGACTTTTACTGGTGGCCTGACTTTAGGAGAAATTAAGAGAAATAACAATTAATACGAAGAACAATTGAAGTATTTCATTAACATAAACACTTACAATAGTCCAAACTCAAATTTTGAGGAAGTTTACAACAATCTACTTGAATCTACTTGAAGACTACTCCTATGAATTGAAGTACAATGTGTATTTAAAGAACAAGTATTTAAAATACAGAAAAGGTAAAACCGAAAAGGAAAATATGAAGTAAAACCTGGTTTTATATGATCTGAGTCCTGGGGCCTTTTTTCGAACTTCCTTGCTATTTATACTTGTTAGAGATGACCTTCGAACTGTACTTCGAACCGTCGAACTGCTCCTCCATGATCGCTGATCATGTTACCTTAGAAATAGTTCCACTATGCCATCACTTGCAGTTGGACTTCCCTCCTGTATTTGAATTTGAATATAGGTAACCGTTGAAGCCACGTCACCTTGTATCTCATTACTGATCTAGTGTTACTCAGACCACTTGAGAACCAATATTTATTGCCACGTGTATGATCGAGATTTAGGATTAAAATCATCTTTCAATAACACCCTCATTCTGTCACGTGTCGAATTGTAATTGACTTTTACAAAATATGTAGCCAACACAATCCCTTATCCTTCTTAAGATTGATTCAAATAATGGAGCTTTCCCTCCGTAAAATACAATGGTGTACGCTGATTTCAGCATCAATAATGAGAAGCAGAGGTTATTATTATTATTATTATTATTATTATAGACTTATCACATAGGACAAAATGGATTAACTGGCATACCCATCATCTCATTAGTTTGTCTCTCTAGAAGCCAAGAGGGCATCCATTTATACTTGAGATTAATTAGATCAAAGCATGCTTTGCATTGTCTTTTAGATTAATTTTGAATGATTAAAGGTGTGCTTGAATTATGAATTTGAGTAAATTTAAAAAAAAAAAAAAATGAGAGGAATGTGAATGAAATATAAATTATATTTTTTTCATTTCTCTAGCATTTTTTTTATCAAATCACTACCTAAATTCGTAATCTAAACATAACCTACAATTTGACAGAGGTTTTCTTACTAAGTGTGATGTTTAAATTTGAATCTAATGATATAGTCTCTTAATTCTCAATTCCCCTTCTATTTACCAAAAAAACACCCTACATAACCTTGTTTTCTTTGTGAAAATTACCAACATACTAAATTATGTAAAATGAAAGATTTTGAGTAGAAAATAAAATAAAATAAAAAAATTATTGCCAATTTGGTTGCACCTATTACATTACTCCATTTTGAATTAACTAGTTCAAAACTGGTGAAATCTTAGTGTGTTTTGTTTTTTTTTTTTTTTTTGAACAAAGTGAAATCTTAGTTTGAATTTTGTTGTTGTTGCAAATACAAGAGTTTTTTTTCTACAATTTTCTTTTCCTTGTCAAATTAAATTTTTTTTTAAAATCTATGATAAACCAAATAAATAGAACTAATCTACAACAAATGATGTCATGGTTAGAGATTCATAACAACACATCACTCCACTTAATACTTGACCCACTCCAATTGCGACTCAATTGATTTGCATGGTGTACTCAGAGACACCAAAGCATATATTTGTCATAATTTAAACATTAGTTTGTAAGATGGGACATATATAATACTAGTATAGTAGTGTCATTTACCTATTGGATGTTAGATTTGGTGTGAACCATCTTGCTGATCCCAACACTACTATATATAAAAAATAAAAAATAAAATAAATAAAATAAAAAAAAAAAAAAGAGATTTTTAAGACTGTTTCCATCACAATATAAGGACCCTCATTGGGCATTGGTGCACCACCAATATCTTCACATTAGGGTGATAACCTTGAATTACTCCAATTTTTATTTCTCTAAGTTATGTTTTTTTTTTTGATCGGCAAAAAAAAAAAACTTTATTGATGAAATAAACAAGTACAAGGTACAAGACAAATTACATCAATAAAGCAAAGGGAAGTGCAGAAGCATCACAGTGAACTAAATGATCCCAACTAGGTTGGCACCACCGAGCTCACCCTATCATTTGCTAGCACCCCTAAGTTGGTGAGAGACCAACGGAAAAAAAGAAAACAAGAACCAAATCCAACAAACAAAGCTAGCACTAGAATCAAGCAGCTTTAACTTGACCATCATTGAATAATTTGACCATCATGCTGCTAGTTGTCCAGAAGTAGAGCAAAATAGCTCCTTATTTGGTACACTACACTTCTGCTGAGCATAGATAGATCCAACCAACCAAATAAACCATCACCTGTAGACATCCATCCAACCCTCCCATAACTGAAGCAATACACCTGTACGGGAAAGAAATACGCCTTCTCGTATAATCCTGTTGATCAAGTCTGCGCTCCTCCGTACGACGTCGCTTTATTACCTGAAAACACAAACGTAAGCTAGCCGGGCGTGTGTGTGCGAAAACCTCTCCGATGCCTAAGTCAAGAAGCTTGACAATAGACAAAAGCTCAGGTATTCGAAAACAACGTTGTTTTACCTCTCCAAACGTGATATTAGTGAGCTTATATAGGTTTCGCGTGGCACAATCCTGGTAGGACTCTTATTCCTCCATGTGCAGAGTCCTTCTAGGATTACTCCTCCTTGCGTAGAGTCCTCCTTGGATTCATACTCCTGGAAGACAATGCTTATCCTCCAACACCTCCCCTCACTGCTTAAACCAAGTGAGATGGTTTTACCTCGGTTGAATGTCAATACAGCCGAACTAACATGACCATGCTTAAGCCGCAAAGTAGACCGAGCTCCAGACCTCACTCCGACCGTGGTGACCGTCTTTACACTTGGACCGAGCTACCACTCTTCACTCCGACCATGGTGACCGTCTCCACACTTGGACCGAACTACCACTCTCCACTCCGACCGTGGTGACCGTCTTCACACTTGGACCGAGCTACCACTCTCCACTCCGACCGTGGTGACCGTCTCCACACTTGGACCAAACTAACACCTGGATCGCGGCTGACACCTCTACCTCGGTTGACTCTTTTACCTCGGCTGATATCTTTACCTCGGCTAACATTGCGGTCAACCAAGTTACTTCGGCTCTTCTCTCTCTTTGAATACCTTGCTTGGTAGCTCGGCCATAGCATTGACTGCCACTAGGAAGTAGCTAAGTCTCGTAGATAGGTCTCGTAGCTAGGTTCCATAGCTCGGCCCAACTTGTTTACAAATTACCCTCTCAATTGCCCCTTAATTCCATCTGCATAGCATGATTGGGATTATTTTTCCTCCAGCCGAGCTAAGAACGCCCCACTCTGCCGAGCTAAGAATGCCGCACCATAAGCTTCAACCGGGCTATGAATCCCTCGTTTTGTAATGCACTTTTGGAATGAAATCTTCAGTTCTCTCAACTGCTTGTTCGGCTTGCTCCATGCTTGCATTTATTTTTCACTTATGTTTTGAATGAAATATGACATTCTCTTGCCGAGATACTCATCTCGGTCTTAACCTTGCAATCTATCTTGTCATACCTGTCAACCATTCTTCAGCCTTGATCCTTATCTCGGCTGAAGAGTACCAAGTGTTTGTTTTTCCAACCATTCTTGACCTAGATCCTTATCTCGGTGAGGAGAAATAAGTGTTGGTTTTCGATAACCACTCTTTAGCCTAGATCCTTATCTCGGCTAAAGGGTGCAAAAAAGTTTTTTGTTTGGTCACACCTGCCAACCACCTTTAGCCTAGGTCCTTACCTCGGGTTAAAGGGTGCAAAAAAGTTTTTGTTGGTCAAACCTGCCAACCACCTTTAGCCTAGGTCCTTACCTCGGCTTAAAGGGTGCAAAACAGTTTTTGTTAGGCAAACTTGCCAACCACCTTTAGCCTAGGTCCTTACCTCGGCTAAAGGGTGCAAAAAAGTTTTTGTTGGTCAAACCTGCCAACCACCTTTAGCCTAGGTCCTTACTTCGGCTAAAGGGTGCAAAAAAGTTTTTGTTGGTCAAACCTGCCAACCACCTTTAGCCTAGGTCCTTACCTCGGCGAAAGGGTGCAAAAAAGTTTTTTGTTGGTCAAACCTGCCAACCACCTTTAGCCTAGGTCCTTACCTCGGCCAAAGGGTGCAAAAAAGTTTTTTGTTGGTCAAACCTGCCAACTTCCTGCAGCCTAGATCCTTATCTCGGCTTAGGAGAGGTAAGTGTTGGTTTTTCCAGCCAACTCTGCTTTCAATGCCCCTAGCTCACTAAAACAACTTTTACAGAAGAAAATATTCTATCTTTGAAAAGGATCTACTTGTTTTATTGAGGAAAATGTAAATTACAAGTACCCTATCGAAAAAATAGCTCGAGATTGGCGGTTTCATGGTGCAGGGATAGCCTAGATGGCTCCATCCTCCAAGTGATATGCCCTTTTCACTAAACCAACCACTTTGTATGGTCCATCCCAATTGGGCCCTAGCTTGCCTTCTCTGGGTTCTTACATCTATCATCTCTGTACCAAGTCTTCCATCGCCTTACATTCATTTGCCTCGCTAACATCTGCGAAACTCCTTGCTCTCAAGTTCTTCCTTTTATGTATTGGTCCAAGTGCCTGCGCCACTAACTCCTCCAAATGTTGCTTCAATGGCATACAATTTTCAGTCGCGGTGCCCTGCTCATCATGGAAGGTGCACCGCGATCTCTCGTCGTAGTCTTTTGCTCTTCTCCAAGCTTAGCAGGCCATCGGACGAAAGGTCCATTGCGTATCTCGCTGAGGATCCGATAGATCGGTTTTTTGAACACTGTGGTAATGGCAGTGCGGACTCTCCACCTCCTTTCACCTTGGTCCTCACCGTTAGCCTTCTGTCTCGCCGTCCTGCTTGGATGTTCTACCGTGTTGACTTTTTGTCGTAGTCTTTTTATCCGGTATTGCGGTTGTGCTAAATTTTGCTTTAGTCTGCGCTATCCTCCTCCGAATATGTTGGTGTACTCTCTCCATTAAGGCTTCCATCGTGATGGGTGGCGTCATGGTAATTGAGTCCCTTAACCTGTTTCCGACTGGAAGACCTCTTTTGTATTGCGCGATGGCGAGATTGGTTGGGCGATCCTGTCTGGTTGAATGTCTCCCAAGATGGCATCGTTATGCGACCTCAGGGTCTCCTTATCGCCCATGTCGATGGAGAGTAACTGGTCGATCTCCACCGGGGTTTTTGTGTTTGTTTTGAATCGCGTTACAAATGCCTCTGCCAGTTGCGCCCAGGAGGCTATGCTGCCCTCTGGTAGTTTTTCAAACCAAGTCAAGCCAAGGTCCCCAAGGCTTGAAGGAAATAGGATGCACATCAAGGCCTCATTCCGCCGGTATACAGCCATGACCTGGCGAAAGTGGCTCAAGTGCGTATAGGGGTCCGTCTTCCCCTCATATGTTGTGAATTTAGGCTGTAGGAAGCCTGACGGAAGGGGCGCGTTCTCTATTGCTGGGACGAATGGTGAGGTCTGCAGCCTCGCCAAAGCCTTGTCCGCTGGTTCGTATGCCGGGCGCGACATTGGCATTCCAACCTCGACGCTTCCATGCGTCCGAGGAGCCAACCGCTGCAAGGCAGGAACCCTGTGTGGATCGCGCGCTCTGGCGTCCTCCTTCCATCGTGCCTTTTCTTCTAGCATGGATCGTAGGTCGGACGACCTGGGTAATTCCGTCTGTTTAGACCTCGTCTGGTGCGTATGTGAGGGCCAATAGGTACTTCCCTCAGTGTATGACCTCTCAGACCTCGTCCTCGCAGACCTGGAGTGACGAGTCTTGGAAGATACGGATCGCGTGTCGCTGTCCCGAGGCTTCGATCTGGTTGAGAGGTGTAGAATTCCTACTACCCTCCGAGTGGCGAGGCGTCTTGTTGTTGCGCCTCTCTGCCGCCACTTCTTTACCCTTCATCTGGCGCTTTAAGGATTCCATGTCCGCCGCCATCCGCCAGACACTGCCTTGTTCTCGACACGATCCTCTAGAGCTTGAGGATCTACCTGCGCTTTGTCTTTCTGGGCTCTGCGGCGAGAGAGATGAGGATGTTATTCCTCCTTCTACCCTGCATCCCTCCCGAAATCTTGTCTATGTGGTTCCGGGTTCGCCATGGGAGGGACCAAAGGTAGGCCTCGCGCCTTTGTCTTTCTGGGCTCTGAGCGAGAGGATGAGGGTCACATTCCTCCTTCTACCCTGCATCCCTCCCGAAATCTTGTCTATGTGGTTCCGTGTTCGCCATGGGAGGGACCAAAGGTAGGCCCTCGCGCTTTGCACCTCCGTCTGAGTTTGTCCGTCAATGGCGATCGAGGTAGTCCTTCTTTGTTGGCCATCCATTTTTGAGAGAATAAGCTTGACCAAGAGGGTGTTTGTCTGAGTCCCCCCAGACGGCGCCAATTGTACGGGAAAGAAATATGCCTTCTCGTATAATCCTGTTGATCAAGTCTGCGGCCTCCAGACGACGCCGCTTTATTACTGAAAACACAAACGTAAGCTAGCCGTGGTGTGTGGGAAACCTCTCCGATGCCTAAGTCAAGAAGCTTGACAATAGACAAAAGCTCTGTATTCGTAAAACAAAGTTGTGTTACCTCTCCAAAGGTGATATTAGTGAGCTTATATAGGTTTCAGTGGCACAATCTGGTAGGACTCTTATTCCTCCATGTGCAGTCCTTCTAGGATTACTCCTCCTCGAGAGTCCTCCTTGATTCATACTCCGAAGACAATGCTTATCCTCCAACACCTCCCTCACCGCTTAAACCAAGTGAGATGGTTTTACCTCGGTTGAATGTCAATACAAATAACTAACATGACCATGCTTAAGCCGCAAAGTAGACCGAGCTCCAGACCTCACTCCGACCGTGGTGACCGTCTTTACACTTGGACCGAGCTACCACTCTTCACTCCCACCGTGGGGACCCTCTCCACACTTGGACCGAACTACCACTTTCCACTCCGACCCGGGTGGCCGGCTTCACACTTGGACCGAAGCTACCACTTCCACTCCGACCGTGGGGACCGTCTCCACACTTGGACCAAACTAACACCTGGATCGCGGCTGACACCTCTACCTCGGTTGACTCTTTTACCTCGGCTGATATCTTTACCTCGGCTAACATTGCGGTCAACCAAGTTACTTCGGCTCTTCTCTCTCTTTGAATACCTTGCTTGGTAGCTCGGCCATAGCATTGACTGCCACTAGGAAGTAGCTAAGTCTCGTAGATAGGTCTCGTAGCTAGGTTCCATAGCTCGGCCCAACTTGTTTACAAATTACCCTCTCAACACCCAAACCACACAGCAACACACAGCAGTGAAGACACCCAAAATTTATCACAGCATCACAACAGAGGCTAGCATCTCAGAGACAGAAAACCGAGTAGAGAGCGACTTGTAGGAAGGCATCCACCATCATGATGCATCCACCATCTTGGAGCATAGCCCATAACTGAAGTAAAACACCCAACCCAAACCACCCAGCAAAAACAGCAGCAGCAGTGAAGACACCCAAATTCAACACAGCAGCAAGCATGCAGCTTGAATAAGGTCCACCAATGCATAGCATCAAACCCAATTACAGGGTGCAGACCAACAAAACCAATTACAGGACTACTACCTATTACAGTAGCTCATAACTGCTACAACAGTTCAAAGTACTCCAGATAATCACACTGACCGATTGAACATCAAATTAAATTTGACATCACCCAAGAACAGACCAGCTCCACACCATATCAGCCTTAACTAATTGAATCCATTTGCAGTAGCAGGTCGAAAGGACCACTTCTTGATCCCCTACAGGCAAGCTTGAACTTTCTCTAAGTTATGTTTAGTTGACAAAAATGTTGAAAGTGAATTAGAAATGCGATTCTCATCATTGCAACATTGGAAACAGATTGAAATGAATATTAATTTATGACTACTTATCACATTGCTACTTTTTACAACCAAAAAAAAAGAAAAAAGAAAAAAAAATTGATCACCACTCTTTACGTATAAATCTTACATTTCTAAAAAAATGCCAATCATTTTATTTAGTTTTTAAATTTTAAAATTTTCTAATTTTTTGTCTTTCATAAGTTCTTTTTTCATATTTTAATCATTTTTTTCCCACTTTTAAAATGCATCTAATTGTCGGCAACTAACTACGAATCCGGATCCTCCGTCGCCCTTTCCTGCGGCGTGGTCCTGTCGCCCTCCAAAACGACGTCGTTTTTGAGAGTTTTTTTTTTTTTTTTCTTTTCTTCTTCTTCTTTCTCTCTCACTCATAACTCTCTCTCTCTCTTCCTTAACATCAGTCTTCTCTGTTCATACCCAAAACCGCCATGAATTTGCAAGACCCACCTTGGAGTTCTATCAAAGAATAAAATCCAGAAATCAAAAAAATCAGAATAGGCAACCATGAATTCGATCTCTATCTTCCTCTCTCTCTCTCTCTCTCTCTCTCTCACTCTCTCTTCACAAAACCCATTTTCTGGGTCTCCAAACCAGAGGGGAAAAAACATCTAATCCAAAATCACATGATAGGATCTGGAGACAAGAACGGGCCAAAAAAAGAATAAAGAAGAACGGGGGAAAGGGGTAAAGCAAAAAGAGGGAAAGGGGGAGAGCAGAGGGGAAAATCAAAATAAGAAAGAAGAAGAAAATCATACCCTTCTTCTGGGTCTCCAAAACGAAAAGTGGGAAAGCACATCAGATGAAATTATTTTTGTTTTCATCTTTTTCTGCTCTTTCATCATCAATTTCAAACCTAAAAATTATTCTTTCTACTCTGTTTTTTTATTGTTTACATTTCTTCAATTTAGATTTTGATTGGTGAGTTTTGAAATTGGATTTGACATATATTTTTTATTTTTTTTTTATTTTTGTGGAGTTTATACCTATCAAGAGGCTCTGTCAGAGAATTTATACTTGAAATATGGAAGGGACATCGCTACAAGCTACCTTCTTCTGTATATTCTTTTCAGAAGTTGATTCATTTAGAACTGTTAACTGTCTAGTTAAACGCAAGCCAACATTCAATGGCTTTAGGAGCTTGAAGAGCCTTGATCTTCAGCACATTACCATGGACCAAGATGTGCAGATCAATGAGTCCATCGGGTTTCCAAGAGGTTTCACTTTCAGCTTTTGTTGTTTTTGTTGGATTCTGGCTCTTACAGTTTCCTTGAGTTTGAGGGTGATGAGGTACCAACTCACAAGTTCTTTCTTGAAAATTCTCATCTACCATTTTTTTGGGCAAAAATGCTTCCTACCCCCAGGGGGTCGACCCCCAGTGAGGTATCACTCCAGAATTGGTTCAAAAAAAACAGTTTTTTTTTTTTTTTTTTTTTTTGGGTCTCAGCCAGTGGGGGCGCTCCACCTCACTGGGGGCGTGACCCCCACTGGGGGTATAAGGCAAAATCGTTTTTTGGGGAAGTGCTGTATGAATATTTGATGGGTTTTGGTTTTGATGATTTGTTTTGGGTATGAACAGAGAAGACTGATGTTGAGGAAGAGAGAGAGAGAGAGTTATCAGTGAAAAAAAAAAAAACCCTTCAAAACAACGTCGTTTTGGAGGGCGACAGGGGCGCGCCGCAGAAAAAGGCAACAGAAGATCCGAATTCAACCAACTACAACTACCTCTAACCACCACCCACCATCACCACTAAACAACTGTCAACGACCAACTTTGGCCATTTCCGACTGACACGTTCCAGTCATCCCAAGACACTTCAACCACCAACTCCAACAGCCACATCCATCCACCCTCCACTACCAACTATCACCTCCAGCAACTCACCAAATATGTTTTTTTTTTTTTTTTTAAATATTTTTTACACCAAATAAGCTTCTTTTTCTTTTTTTAAGGGAAAAAAAGAAAAAGAAAAGAAAAGAAAAGAAAAGAAAATTGACAACATTATCAAGTGACAGCTTAACCATCCATGCAAAACCTCCATTTGAAAGGTTTATCACTAACTCAAACAGACTCCACAATCCATTTGGTGGAGGAAGGAGCTCTCTGGCTAACAGTAATATTTTTGCAGTAGCTATTGTTCAAATTGGACAGTTTTCAACCCCCCAAAAAATACCAGTTTCTGTGGTAGGAGCCATAATACAAAAACCCGAAACATTGGCATCCTTTGTAGAATTTCCAGATTGATCTTGTTATTCCTCGTAACCCCCACCCCCCCCCCCCCCCCCCCAAAAAAAAAAAAAAAAAAAAAATTAATCACTTCTCTTAATTATGAACTTCAATTAGTTACCAACTCAAAAAGCTTGTTAAGACTCTTTTCTAGATCCTACAAAATGATAAAACCTGAGACAATAAAGCCAGCTAGGTCACACGACACCAAACAGTCCGTCCTCGACCCCTACCCACATACCCGTATCCCCTTCCACGATAGGAGCCACCTTGCGACTGCCCACCCCAGCCTGGCCCTCCTTGGCTGCTATGACCACGTTGATGTCTTGGAATTTCGCCAAAAGTCTGAAACATAAAAATAAGAATATAAATGTGAGTAGATGAAGGGGTTAAAATAAATGACATTGCGATTTAAAATATTAAAATGAATATAAATGTGAGTGGATGAAAGGGTTAACGATATTCGATTAACTTGATTTTTAACAGGTATGTTTTACTCGATATACTTTAAAATGTGAACAGTTTAAATTACTAAAATAGATCCCAAAATAAACCTATAAAACTGCGCAGCAGTGCTTACTGTGTTGGGTACCCCAAATCCTTTTTGATATGGCTGGAGGGTTTACTTAGTGTGAATGTGAAGTGAAGAGTAGTGATATAATGATTTAAGGGGCTTTGGTGTAAATAACTAAAGTTAAAAAAAAAATTAAAAAAAAATTGATGTAGCAAGTTTATTTTCGTAAATAAAACTCATCTGTATAAGTGAAGCGCTCATATTAAATTTCATGGTTTTTATATTATTATTTTAAAATTGCAAATGAAATGCTCAATTGATTATACTGTGATATCATTGTTGTATTGACAATAAGAGCTTAAATTCAATAGGATTTTAAAGCGGTTATGATCTTAATCATAAAATTATATATAATCACACTATAATTCCAATTATATTATGATCCCGATCTTACTAAAAAACAAATATTATTCTTTATTTCTTATGTATGTACTAGTAAATGACCCATTATATATGTACCAGTAAATGAATCGTGCTTAAAGGAACTCCCAATACAAATTTAGGACTTAGTTTACCAAATATATTTTGAAACTTTCATCAAATATAGTGGTTTTATCGAATTTAGGTCTTTTGACCTAAATTTAGGTTTTATTTCAAATCAAATCAATATATTTTAATAAAATTACTAAAATCGTGATTAAACCAGCAAATCAATCAAACTAAAAACAATTCAACTAAATCAGTTAGGTCAAAAAACCAATCAATTTACACAAAAATCAATTAATAAAATTTTTTAATTTTATTTTAAAATTTAAACTATCTTGACCTAAAAATGCACAACATAATAATATTAAATAGAAACATAAGATTCAATTTATATAAGTAAAACAATTCATGTTTTTTCTTATTTTGCCGATATAAGATTGTGTAAAATAAAAGTTAACAAGTATTTAGACAAAAAATTTATTTTGAATCAAATAATCTTAGCCATACAATTTTTAATTAAGTTTCACACCGTTGTAACCAAACAATTAAATCAAATGCCCTAATTTTCTTCTAGACATTTTTTTAAAATCATCCTGTTTTATTATATAAATACTTATAAAATAAGAAAACTTAATATCTATCCATGTCCATTTGCTCTATTTATAACTAATCTTTCTTTATTTGGAAATAATTTTTATCTATTAAATGCAATTATTCTTTTTCAATCAAGAATTGTAGAACTCCAACTCTTCTTATTGATGTTATCCAAACACATGTAGTGTGTAGTAAAATTTACCATCCTCTAACTGCTAGTCATCGTTAGTATTAATGTCGTTATTAGCCATAGAATACGCAAATATAATATAAAGTGAAACTTGAGTTGATTTATTAAATTCAATTAGAGACGCACCATCAATCGAATTCAGGTGTATGTTTGAATTTTGTAAATTTTGTATTAATTTTATTTTATTATTATATGCATTTTGTTAGCATTGGCATAGCTCGATAGCACTTTATTTTCTTATGAATAGTTTAAAATTTTATTTCATTGGGAGTGTTTTAAGCACATGTCATTCACTAGTATTTGAATAAAACAATTAAAAATCACAATTAAACCAATGAAGTAGTTAAATTGAAACTGATTAAGCCTACCAGGCCGGGTTAGAAGACTAACCAACTCACACAAAAATTATTTAATTGAAGCTTTTAAAATTTAAATTGTATTGAACTAAAGTATGAACAATATTAAATGGAAGCATAATGTTCACTTTATATAAGTGAAACAACTCACTCAATTATTCTTTTCTTGATGTAAAATTGTGTACAAACAAATCTAATCAATATATTTTGATAAAATCACTAAAATCGTGATTAAACCAACGAATCAATCAAACCAAAAACAGTTCAGCCTAATCAGCTATGTCAAAAGACCAACCAACTTACATAAAAATTAATTAATTAATTAATTAAAATTTATAATTTTATTTTAAAATTTAACATGTCTTGAACTAAAGCATACATAATATTGTAATATTAAATTGAGACATAAGATTCATTTTATATAAGTAAAACAATTCACTTTTTTTTTATATGAAATTGTATAAAATAAAAATTAATAATTATTTGTATAAAAAATTCATTTTGAATTAAACAATCTCAACCGTTAAATATTTAATTAAGTCAACCCACACCGTTCTAATTAATTATATTTCTTAGACATTTTCAAAAATCATCAAACTTTGTTTTATAGATAGCACATGAGTCCATGACACAAGTACCCCTCCCTAGGTTGTCGTTTTGTCCACTGCCAACTTAAGAAAGGCAGGACCATGATCCAGTAATCTGGACCATTTGATTATACTATTTGTGTGTGCTAGCAAACTTTCATGAAACACAGCTTCTGATTTTCTTCTAAAGAGGCAACCCACCACCACTTCATATTTAAAATTTAGTGCCTAAAAACAAATGTGTATAGCTAAACACCAGCTAGATGGATAAACAAACAAATCAATTAAAATAATCAAAAAAAAAAAATTTTGAAGGAGAGAGAGAGGGAATTTTTAAATATTTTTATTTGTTTTGATAAAAAATATTTTGACATTTTGTATGACAAAAAATAAAAATTAATAAAAACATTTTCAATAGTCAACAAATAATGGATTGATTTGGGCAAAAGATATATATTTTCGTTTATTTTTAAATATAAAAAATATTTTTTAAATTAAAATCTTACTAATGCCATCATCACCATTCATACCACTACTACTCTATCACCATATTCCCACCACCACTACCACCTCAAACCATAGCTTGCTTGTTTTCATTTTTCAGAAAATACTTTTCAGAAAATTCAATATTATTATTTTTCATATTTTTTTGTTTTTACTGAATTTTTTTAATATTTTAAATAATTTTTTTACTTTTTAGACACACCTTACATAAATACACCTAAAAAGTAAAAAAATTGTAAAAAAAATCTTTCAAAAATTCACTAAATACCAAAAATGCAAAAAAAAAATATAAGAATTCAGTACATTTTTTATATTTTTATGTATTTATTAATTTTTTAAAATATTTTTTCACAAATTTTTTATTTTTTAGATACATCTAACTAAGGTGCATCTAAAAAAATAAAAAAAAAATGTTTAAAATTTAAAAAATATTCACTAAAAACAAAAGAATACAAAAATCAAAAAACTCAATTTTCAAAAAATTTAATTCAGAAAACTCAAAACAAACACACTTTTTTTTTCACCACTACCCCAACCATCTTACCAGTGCTGCCACTCTGACTCCAACACCAAACACCACAACCGCACCAGCAACACTACAACCACTAATAACAAATCATTTTTAAGGGTGCAATTAAAAACATAAAAACATTTTTTCAGAAAGTATTTTTTGCATAAAAAAATTCTTCTTTAAAGAAAATGCTTTATGTCGAAATAAACAGAACATAAATAAGCACATATTGGATGAATTTAAATACCATATGTTATTTAGGATGCAATCCCTTATCCTTCTCAAGATTGATTCAAATGATGGAGCTTTCCCTCCATGCAATACGACGCTGATTTCAGCGTCAATAATGAGTTATTATTATTACAGACTTATCACATTGGCATCAAAAGAATACTAAGACCATTTCCAACGGTTCACTAAAGTTGACATCAAATTTAAATTTTGATGAAAAAATTACTATTTGGTGCTCTAACGGTTGCACCAAATCGATATCAAATTGAGATTTCATCAAACAATTCATCAAACTGAGGACAAGATACTGATTTCACCAAAACACTGTTTGTGACCGTTGGAGGGAGGACCCGGTCGACCAACCGGTTGCCCGGCCGGTTGACCAACCGGTCGACCGATTTCCTTTACAATTGGTGGGTTCAAACCGGTCAAAAAAAGTTCAAACAGGTAAAAAAAAAATTTATTTTACCTTACCGGTTGACCGCCGGTCAACCAACCGGTCAACCCAAACATCTTAAATGAGAATGAAAGCTGCCAATATGATTCTGTTATCAAATTAAAGAAACAATTGTTTAATCATAGAAAGCTGCAATTGTTTAAACAATGAATATGTGAGAATGAAACCCACCAATTGTTTGATGAATCTATGAAAGCTGCAATTGTTTACATCATAAAAACCCAATTGAAACAATTGGTGGGTTTTCATCATTTGAAACAATTTCAGAAATAGGTCAACCCCCCAGCAAACATCTTTACAAAAAGTTGCAATTGTTTCATCATTGAAATATTCTAAAAAACATAGCGTTGAAACATAGCGTTCTAAAAAAAAATATTTACGCTTACCATAATTAACCCACAATTCACGGATTTGATAATGATTTGATGCACTGTTGGAGCGAGTGGTATCAGATTTGATGAAATTGATCATTTTTTACTCAAATTTGGTGAAAAAAGAAATTCACCGTTGGAGATGCTTTAAGAAACCACAACTACTATCATCAATAATGGTTGTAAAACCAAACCAGCAAACACTCCAATATATCTCTTTCTCTCTCTCTAAAAACCTCCTTCCTCGGCCTCTTTTTGGCCGCGTCGCCTTTTATGGCTATTGTCGGCCTAGCTCTTCCAAATTTTTTGGCCTAGCTCTTTCCGCCTGTTAGTTTCTTTCATTCAATAAACGTAAGTCCCCCATTTACCCCACCCAGGTGTTCGGCGTTGCTGCGGTAGAGTTTTTTAGTGGTGTGTCGGGGACCGTTACAGCTGATTCATCAGGGGTCGTCCAGGATTTTCATTCGAGCGCTCTCTTGCAAGTAGGAGCTTGAGGGGTGAACTCCGGTTCAGATTGGTGGAGTAGTTTTGATGCTATGTTTGGGCGGAAACATGGGTGTCGTTGGCGATCCAGTTCTGTCTGGTTTTTACTCGAGCGCTCTTCTTCGAGTGAGAGTTTGAGGGGTGAACTTCTTCTATTGTTTTGGAGGTGTCCCAGAGGGTGGTCGGTGTTCGGTGGATGTGTGGTTCCGCGGGGTGAGTAAAGTGAAGAACTGCTAGTTTCAAAGTTATCCTTTTAGCCTCAGCCGAGGAAATGCTTTTGGTCGGTGAGGAGTTTTGGAAACACTATCACCACCACTGGAGAGGAGTTCGGCATTGCAGCAAATGTTGGAGCTGCGCTGTCAAGTTTAGCAGGGGAGTTGCAGCGGCAGGGTTGGTGTTTTCCGGTGTTGGCTTTGGTGTTGTTCTTGGTTGGAATAACAGCATAGGTATGGGATTGGGTGTGGCAACAGCATAGGCGTGTGTGTGGGCAGATTAGCAGGGGATAGGTGAGGGTCTCAGAATAGCAGCATAGGTGAGGGCCTGGGGAGTTGTAGCTGAACCATAGGCGTGGTTGGTATGGGCTGAGATGAGGTGTAGCATCGTAGGTGTGGGCTGCAACAGAGGCGTGGTGTATGCTTGGGGAGTTGCAGCAGCATAGGTGTTAGGTGATTTTTGGGTTGATCAGTGGTGTTTGGTAGGTTGATTTTGTGGGAATTTATGTATTTTAATTTTTTAGTTAAGTTCTTCTTAACTTTTTTGCTTTAAATAAAAAAATCGTGAGGCCAAGGGGTTAGTTGTATGGGTGCGAATAGCAGTAGTAGGGATATTTTTATACTTTCCGAATCTCTTTCGATGCATGTCATTTTTCTGTACCTTTAATTTTATGTTGTTAATGAAATTTTTCTTTGTTGATAAAAAAAAAATTATAGACTTATCACATAGGACAATATAGATTAACTGGCGTACCCATTATCTCAGAATTTGTCTCTCTAGTAGCCAAGAGAGCATCCAATTATACTTGAGATCAGATCAAAGCATGCTTTGCATTGTCTTTTAGATTAACTGTGAACGAGGAGGGTTGTGCTTGAATTATGAATTTGAGTAAATTTACAACAACAAAAAAAAATAGATGAATGTGAATGAAATATAAATTACATTTTTCTCCATTTCTCTTGCACTATTTATTTATTTTATTTTTTCAAATCACTACCTAAGTTCGTGATCTAAACATAACCTAAGGGTTGACCGGTGTTTTCTTACTAAGTGTGATGTTTAAACTTGAATATAACCTATTAGGTGATAGTCTCTTAATTCTCAATTCCCCTTCTATTTACTTAAAAAAAACCCCTAGATAACCTCGTTTTCTTTGTGAAGATTACTAACATACTAAAATTACGTAAAATGAAAGATTCTGAATAGAAAATAAAAAATTTTATTGCCAATTTGGTTGCACCTATTACATTACTCCCTTTTGAATTAACTAATTCAAAACTGGTGAAATCTTAATTTCTTTTTTCTTTTCTTTTTTTTTGGGATCAAAGTGAAATCTTAGTTTGAATTTTGTTGTTGCAAATACGAGAGTTTTTTTTCTACAATTTTCTTTTCCATGTCAAATTATTTTATTTTTTTTAAATCTATGATAAACCAAATAAATAGAACTAATCTACAACAAATGATGTCATGGTTAGAAATTCATAATGTGTCACACATCACTCCACTTAATACTTGACCCACTCCAATTGCGACTCCATTGATTTGCATGGTCTACTCAGAGACACCAAAGCATATATTTGTCATAATTTAAACATTAGTTTGTAAGATGGGACATATATAATACTAGTATAGTAGTGTCATTTACCTATTGGATGTGAGTAACTCAGATTTGGTGTGAATCATCTTGCTGATCCCAACACCACTATATATAAAAACAAAATATAAAAAAAGAGATTTTTAGGACTGTTTCCGTCACAATAATAGAGTACGGACCCTCATTGGGCATTGGTGCACCACCAATATCTTAACGTTAGAGTGATAACCTTGAATTACTCCAATTTTTATTTCTCTAAGTTATGTTTAGTTGACAAAAATGTCGAACGTGAATTAGAAATGCGATTCTCATCATTGCAACATTGGAAACAGATTGAAATGAAAAATAATTTATGACTACTTATCACATTGCTACTTTTTACAATCAAAGAAAAAAGAAAAAAAATTAATCACCACTCTTTACGTATAAATCTCACATTTCTAAAAAAATGTGCCAATCATTTTATTTAGTTTTTAAATTTTAGATTTTTCTAATTTTTTGCCTTTCATAAGTTCTTTTTTCATATTTTAATCATTTTTTTCCCACTTTTAAAATGCATCTAATTGTTGACAACCAACTACAACTACCCCTAACCACCACCCACCGTCACCACCACTAAACAACTGCCAACGACCAACTTCGGTCATTTCCGGCTGACACACTCCAGTCATCCCAAGACACTTCAACCACCAACTCCAACAGCCACATCCATCCACCCTCCACTACCAACTATCACCTCCAGCAACTCACCAAATATGTTTATTTTTTATTTTCAAAATATTTTTTACACCAAATAAGCTTCTTTTTCTTTTTTCGAAGGAAAAAAAAAAAAAAGGAAAGAAAATTGACAACATTATCAAGTGACAGCTTAACCATCCATGCAAAACCTCCATTTGAAAGGTCTATCACTAACTCAAACAGACTCCACAATCCATTTGGTGGAGGAAGGAGCTCTCTGGCTAACAGTAATATTTTTGCAGTAGCTATTGTTCAAATTGGACAGTTTTCAAACCCCCAAAAAATACCAGTCTCTGTGGTAGGAGCCATAATACAAGAACCTGAAACCTTGGCATCCTTTGTAGAATTTCCAGATTGATCTTGTTATTCCCTGTAACCCCACCACCAAGAGCCCCCCCCACACACAAATTAATCACTTCTCTTAATTATGAACTTCAATTAGTTACCAACTCAAAAAGCTGTTAAGACTCTTTTCTAGATCCTACACAATAAAACCTGATACAATAAAGCCAGCTAGGTCACACGACACCAAACAGTCCGTCCTCGACCCCTACCCACATACCCATATCCCCTTCCACGATAGGAGCCACCTTGCAACTGCCCACCCCAGCCTGGCCCTCCTTGGCTGCTATGACCACGTTGATGTCTTGGAATTTCGCCAAAAGTCTGAAACATAAAAACAAGAGAAAATTCAAGCAACCAAAGCCCAGGGAAGTATACGGCATAAACATGACAGGTAAGGCTTATTTGGTGCAGCTTCTTACAAGTTAAAAGCTGATAATTAAAAGCAGAAGTTAAAAGCAGCCTTCCCCCAACTTCTCAATAATCAACTTTAAGTAGAAGCTACACCAAATACTCTGGCACAAATTTCCAAAATAAAAATGCTATAAACATCCCCATAAGCTACATACCTCGATATCTATTCTCCTTTGTTCAGACAAGTTGGCCCTTCCTCTCCCCAACTCATGATTGGGTGAATTGCAAGAAAGTGAATCAAAGAAGTTGTCCTTTACATAAAAAGACTGCAAAAACAGAAATCCAAGAATCAAGAATGTATCTTTGTCACGATCCAGACATGCTAGCAATCTCACCTTCATGACAAATTTTATTAACCCATCTTCATCTTCTTCTTCTTCTGCAACATTTGCATCATTGTTGTTTTCCTCCCCCTCATCATCTTCTATAGTAGTCTTGTTCTTTTTGCCAAGGTGACCCCATATTTTCTCCTTGTTGAATTTTTCATTCATCGCCTCAAAATCAAAATCTTCGGTAAATTTGGTTGTTGTAGGGCAGACCTGCAAAAGAGAACCACTCATAGTTGAGAGTTCTAAATATAAATAAAACATGCTACAGAAGCTACTGGAGTGCAGGACCTTGTCACAGCCAGGAGCAAGTAAAATGTAGATTGACCACACATGCTCAACAATGTTAGAGAGATTTTTTTTTTTGGGGGGGGGTTTAAATTACATTGACACTCCCTGAATAATATTGAAATCACACTGTCATCACCCCCTTTATTTTCCAAAATACACTGCTACCCCTTACTTTACAATTTTTGTTTACAATTTAACCCTTCCGTTAGTCAACCATTTGTTGACTGGACAGAAAATGATGAACTCAACAAAAATGTGACAAAATGTCAGTTATACCCTCATAACCTTACCTATTTTGACATAACCATTTCCCTACTGTAAGAGGGGCTAATTTGAGCCCACTAAATTATTTAGGCCCAATAGCCAAAGATTAGTGGGCCCGAATTTATCGCAAGTCCAAGATTGGTGGGCCCGGATTTATGGCCGTCAAACGGGCTAAATGGCTCTAAACCTCGAAAAGGTTCGGATCCACGAACCTAGAGACTTACTCGGACCCGGACTCGAAAGGGTATTAAGCAAGCCTAGAGATCCGAGACACTCGGACTCGAAAGGGTTCGGATCCACGAACTTAGAGACTTACTCGGGCCCGGACTCGAAAGGGTATTAAGCAAGCCTAGAGATCCGAGGCACTCGGACTCGAAAGGATTCGGATCCACGAACCTAGAGGTCCGAAGCACTTGGCTTCGAACGGATTCAGACGCAATCTAGAAGTCGCTCCGTTAATGAGTCCCAAAACACTTGCGGGCTCGGAGCTTTCCGGGATCTACGCACCAGAACCATAGGCGTAATGGAGTCCGAACAAAGGACCCAATCCCGAGGACGGTAAGTGGAGATAAATCCACTCTTCGGTTAAACTAGCCTATATCCGGGTCGAGGTGGCACGATCTAGGGGGTCCCTGAGACTCGGCAATATTTGCGGCAGAGCGTTCTCTTGAACTACCCCTGACCCTGATGCGGCAGGACATCCTCTGGGACTACCCCTAACCCTTTGGGATGATTGGGGATCATTGATTAGGTGTGACTAAGAAAAAGGGTTCGCCAAGGGGTTGATCTCCTCTTCGGGGTTTTTTTCATCCTCGGAGATGTCACCTCCTCGGACAAGGTGGGTAGAGAGAATATTCCTCATGTGCCTTGCACATGGGCTCCATCCTACATCATGAGGTGCCTATAAATAGCACCCACCCATAGCTTTACAAGGGATGGATTTTGGAGATTTAACTTTTGGGAAAGAACTAATTTCCCTTCTCCATTATCAACCTTGAGAGTGAAAGTGGGAGATCCATGGGAGAGCCTTGCCATTATTCTCTCTCTAGTCATTTTGCCTTCTTCTTCACCCAATCTCTTATCTCCATCATCTCCTTTGTTTTTGTGTTCCTAAATTGAGATTATTGAAGAATCTAAGTCTCTCATAATCTTCTAGAGAATTCGAAATTGTTCTTCAAGGATCTTCGAATTTTCTAACTACTTTCTTGAACCCTCTCATACATTTGGCGACTCTGCTGGGGAGACGGATTGGTTAATGGTTTCAACGAGATCTGGAACTCATACAACACCGGCAAAAATGGCAGATAATGAGACTCATCAACAAGGCTCTTCCAATGGTGGTGATGAAAGGACTCAAGTTCAAGACTCACCTCTCATCCTTGAAGCCATTCAAGAACTCCAACACACTCAACAAGAGATTCTCACAACCCTTCAAAATCTCACCCACACCATGTTGGTGATGGGTTCGAATTTCGCACCACTAGCAACAAATGGAGGTCAAGTCAGCGCTGACAAGCATCAACAACTTCATGGTAATGTTGGAAATAGTCAAAACCATCAAGATCCACTCCAAATTCTCCCTAAAGTTGTACAAAATGACGTGCAAAATCAAGTGCTAGGAGAAACAAGTCATGACCAACCTGTAGCCCATGGAGCGCAAAATCACACACCTAGAGGATCAAGCCATGGTCCAGCGGTGGTTGGAGGAGTTTCCGGCGTGATGAATGGTGTTCCAGCAGTTGTGGAAGTTCAAAGAAAGCCTACAGAAATTTCTCTATAAATGGTGCTCCATCCATGCCTAATTTTGTTCCACCGATTGTAAATTCTACTCATGTACCGAGTGGGTCTCCTTTGGCTCCGATACCGAGTTTCCAAGCCCAACCTGATATAGCCGTGGCGTACAATGGACTTTATGGGACCCAATGCAACGTCCCATCACCAAATGGCATGTCCATACGTACCAATGGCCAATTTCATCATGTGTCTTCACCGATGGTGCATTCTCAACACCCAAATGGCCAAGTTGCTCCAAGCTCAGTCTTCGGGTCTACAAGTCAGGTTCTGGGAATACCACCATCAAATTCTCTCCCTCAACCATTTCTCACTCTCACCGATGTGCAAGCCATGTTTGATCTCGAACGGGGCAAGAGGACTTTACCCTCTTTGCCTGATCCGGATGTCAAGCCACCATACCCTATCGAGATGTTGAGTTATCCATACCCGGAGTGGTACACGGTGCCGAAGTTCATCAAATTCAATGGCAAACAAGGAAATGCTCGAGAACATGTTGTGCGGTTCATCGAGACTCTGGGTATTCATGGTTCAAACCACGTCCTCCGGCTGAGAGAATTCTCCAAGTCCCTCACCGACCGAGCATATAGTTGGTATGTTAACTTGGCCCCAAATTCTGTCCGAAGTTGGGAAGAGATGGTCAACAAATTCCACTCCAAATTCTTTCAAGTGGCCGAAAAAGTGACCACACTTACCCTGTGTAAGGAAAAGCAACGAGAGAGTGAAGACATTCTCGAATATGTGAAGAGGTTTCAAGACAAAGCCAGAGATCGTCATGAGGTTTGAGGAAAGCTACTTGGTCCAAATCAGGTTGAAGGGGCATTGAACGCACAAGATGCTTCTTGTTAATCACAAGCTACCCACCTTCTCGATTAATTGAAGCATCTTAACATCAACGCATTCTCGCCTTAGGAGATCGGGTTCGAGACTAGTTATAAAACCACCTTCAAGTCATCCCGAGGACCTTTTTTCATCAAGGCTTCGCGTCTTACCGAAAGTCGCAGGGAGGAATTCAAAGGTCAAGAGGAAATATCGAAGATGACACTCCTTTTCCGTGTAGTGTTGAGGAGGTAAAGGCCTTAGTTAAAGAATGGGTGGCAGACGGAGAACTGAAGTTGCCTCATGTCGAAGAGCTTTTGCCGAAGAAAGACCGCGAGGGTCCTAATTATTGTGTTTTCCACCGATCACTAGGACATCCTACAGAACAGTGCCGGATGCTTAAAAAGATCTTTAGAAAGAAAGTCGAAGCAGATGAGCTAGAGTTCAAAGAACAGAGGCCCCAGAATATCTTAGAAGACATGGTGTATGATGGACACAACCCGAGCAACTGGTGAAAGCTTTCCAAATGATCTTGCAACTCTAGGGGCAAATTTCAACATTCCGTAGAAGAAGTCTATCTATGACATTTACAATTTACATTTACTGCATTATCCAAGAAGTTCTATCTTTCTTATGTCATGAAGAAATTTATTTCCTCCATATTATGTATCTCCATTAGAAGTTATTTTCTCTACAGTGTATATCTTCATTGTGTTATGTTGATTGAAACTGTTTTCATTTTTTGTTGCCCCTCAAAGAAGAAAGAGGAATAGTAGACTCAATTACCAACCTGAAGGGAGTTTTCTTGACACAGTAGAAGTATACTTCCACTCGAACCTCCGAAGAGCAGCCATGGCTTCCATCAATGCAAGCTTTGAGGGTCTTTCTTGCTGAAGTAGAGTGTGTGCTCCCACTCGGGCTTCCGAAGAATAGCCCTTACTTCCATCAATGCAAGCTTCGAGGATCTCTCTTGTTAAAGTAGAGTGTGTGCTCCCACTCTGACTTTCGAAGAGCAAATCTTGTTTACATCAGCGTGAGCTTCGAGGATCTTTCTTGTTGAAGTAGAGTGTGTGCTCCCACTCTGACTTTCGAAGAGCAAATCTTGTTTACATCAGCGTGAGCTTCGAGGATCTTTCTTGTTGAAGTAGAGTGTGTGCTCCCACTCAAACTTTCGAAGAACAGACCTCGCTTCCATCAGTGCGATCCTCAAGGATCTTTCTTGCTGAAGTAGAGTGTGTTCTCCGCCTCAAACTTTCGAAGAACAGACCTCGCTTTTATCAATACGAGCTCTGAGGATCTTTCTTTTCAAAGTAGTGTGGACTCCTCCTCGAACTCCCGAAGGATAGCCTTTGCTTCCATTAGTCAAGTAGAAGTGCGATCCACCTGACTTCCGAGGATGCCTTTGTTTCGCCAGACTTCTGAGAGAGAGCCTTTCGAGGGACAACTCTTGCTCTCATTAGTGCGGGTCCGAAGAACAGCCCTTGATTTCATCAATACGAGCTCCGAGGATCTTTCGTTTCAAAGTAGAAGCGCACATCCACTCGGACTTCCGAGGGATAGCCTTGTTTTTGCTCGATTGAGGACACTTGTTTTTGCTCGGATTTCGAGGATGACCTTGTTTTTGCTCCTGACTTCGAGGGACCTTGTTTTTGTTTCTCGAACTTCTAAGGGACGACTTGCTTCGCCGACCGAGAGACAATCTTTACTTGGTGCAAGCTTGGTAGACTTCGGTTATCTTCCAGAGGAATCTTTCTTGCCAAAGTAGGGTGTGTGCTACTTTGACTCGAGGATGCCTTTGTTCGCTCGACTTCCAAGGAACAAATTTTGCTCTCATTAGTGAAGATTCAAGGCCTCGGGGTTGTGGATTTCGCACAAAATTTATTTGCTGAAATAGTAAAGTCGACAAACTAGATAAACAATATCAAGTTCGATTATGATTCAAGTTGCTAATGAGATAGATGCTACATCAACAATATATGGTTTTACTCTCTGCTATGGCACTACATCATTTCAAACAAATTGTTCGCTAAGTTCGGGTATCGAGAATTTATTCATCGGTTACATAAAAGTCAAGTATGATGTTCTTACATTATCAATAAAATAACTAAAACAGCTTACTCACAAATTTATGCCAACGGAGGAAGAGCACGGTTGAGTTAGAGGCAATGTAGGAAGCAGGCCACGAATGGGTGGAACCAGTACCGAAGATAGCCGGAGTAAATCAATAGCAATGGCAGCGAAGGTGAAAGAATATAGACCGACGCCGCGTTGAGTAGGCGGCGTGGTCAATAACCAGTTACAGTTGAGGCCGAAGGCGGTGTTGAAGACGTAGCGGAGTTGGCATCGATGTTGATCAACAAGACTGAGCTAGGCTGGGCAAGACCACACGTTGCGTTGAGTGGGCGAACGTGCGTGGTCGGCGTCGGATAAGTTGAAACTGGAAGCAACGGTGGTGCTACAAAAGAGTCGGCAACCACACACGTCACGTTGAGAGGGCAACGTGTGTGGTCTGCGTTGGAGCCGTTGAAGCCAACAGTGATTAGAGTTTCAGCAAAGAGAGGCCGATGGTAGGCTGGTTCAGTCTCGGCGCAAGGCATCAAGCGTGACATCATTCGTATCACATCTCTGCCCTTGACATCAACATTTCAATGCAAGCATCAAATATTCTATTTATGTTAGATTTGTCAACATGAGTTCAAGATTTAGTAACAGTGATTCAAACACATAAGTAAGCAGTAAAATTTCATTATTCTCGGATTTAACAAGTCTCAACATCAGTATAGTCCAGATCCTAAGTGAGGATTCAAAATGTATTTTATCAAGCATTATCAACAGATATTTATGTTCAAACTCGGTGATTCAGCTACCTCAGTAAAACAAAGATTAGCAAAATTCAATATCAGAGCATTTCTTTTCTCTCAATGGCCAAGCAATTAATATGGGTTTAACAGAGTCTTATTCTCTTTCTCAAAGAAAAAAAAACAATGAGCAACAATCAGAAACTCCAGACTCACAAAAGAAAATTAGCATTTGAAGATCCATTGCAAGAAGTTCATAAATGTGTTTTGTGAAGTACAAAAATGAGTCTTCATAAAAGCTTACCCACAGATTCAAAAATATAGGAAGGAGAAGAGGGTTTCGGCAGAAAATAAGTTACAGATCTGAATCAGTGTAGAAGAAATAAAAAAAAAAATGGGCAGAAGTGAAGCACCAAGGTGAGGTGGAGCTCGTGATGAGTAAAGCATGGTAGCCAAGTGTAACGCCAAGAGTCAAGCTTTGGCTACCGACGGTGTGCAAAGAGGTGTGGGCCTTCGGCTGTTTTGTTGAAGAAGGAGAGCACGACAATGGTCCTCTGGTATTGCAGAACCAGAACTTTGTTGAAGAAGATGCCATTCTGGGTTTGGTCTTGGTTTAGACAGAGAATGACTCTGCTTGCCGAAATACGTCTTGCCAAAAGAGAAGAAACTTAGGGCTTTTGTCCTCATCCAAAAAAAATATATATATATAAAAGAGAAAGGGCAAAGTTTGATTTTGTGCCTCAAAAGTGCTAAGGCTATGCCTATATATATATAATAGGCCCCAAATATTCTGAAGAATATGTGGTCTTGTAATTTTATAAGTTATTGTTGGAAAGTAAAGTCAAAGTTTGACTGTATAAAAAAAAAAGGTGTTGGCGTCTATCTTTGTAAAAAAAAAAATGGGTGCTTTCTTTATTTTATGTGTTCACATGTTGTAAAAAAAAAAAAAAAAAAAGATATTTATTTATTTATTTATTTTTATTTTTTTTAATATTACTTGTCGATTTTATCTGTAAATTACGGTGAGCCCTCAGCTTTATTCATAGACTCTGTAAAGACCAAATATTCCCGAAGACGTAATGCGAAGTATGGCTGAAATTATGCATGTCCAAGAAAACTATAATTTCTCATACACGCAAGGGGCAAATGTAAGAGGGGCTAATTTGAGCCCACTAAATTATTTAGGCCCAATAGCCCAAGATTAGTGGGCCCGAATTTATCGCAAGTCCAAGATTGGTGAGCCCGGATTTATGGCCGTCAAACGGGCTGAATAGCTCTAAGCCTCGAAAAGGTTCGGATCCACGAACCTAGAGACTTACTCGACCCTGGACTCGAAAGGGTATTAAGCAAGCCTAGAGATCCGAGACACTCGGACTCAAAAGGGTTTGGATCCACGAATTTAGAGACTTACTCGGGCCCGGACTTGAAAGGGTATTAAGCAAGCCTAGAGATCCGAGACACTCGGACTCGAAAGGATTCGAATCCACGAACCTAGAGGTCCGAAGCACTTGGCTTCGAACGGATTCAAACACAATCTAGAAGTCGCTCCGTTAATGAGTCCCAGAACACTTGCGGGCTCGAAGCTTTCGGGATCTACGCACCAGAACCATGGGCGTAATGGAGTCCGAACAAAGGACCCAATCCCGAGGACGGTGAGTGGAGATAAATTCACTCTTCGGTTAAACTAACCTATACCCGGGTCGAGGTGGCACGATCTAGGGAGTCCCTGAGACTCGGCAATATTTGCGGCAGGGCGTTCTCTTGAACTACCCCTGACCCTGATGCGGTAAGACGTCCTCTGGGACTACCCCTAACCCTTTGAGATGATTGGGAATCATTGGTTAGGTGTGGCTAAGAAGAAGGATTCGCCGAGGGGTTGATCTCCTCTTCGGGATTTTTTTCATCCTCGGAGATGTCACCTCCTCGGAGAGGTCACCTCCTCGGACAAGGTGGTTAGAGAGAATATTCCCCATGTGCCTTGCACATGGGCTCCATCCTACATCATGAGGTGCCTATAAATAGCACCCACCCATAGCTTTACAAGGGATGGATTTTGGAGATTTAACTTTTGGGAAAGAACTAATTTCCCTTCTCCATTATCAACCTTGAGAGTGAAAGTGGGAAATCCATGGGAGAGCCTTGCCATTATTCTCTCTCTAGCCATTTTGCCTTCTTTTTCACCCAATCTCTTATCTCCATCATCTCATTTGTTTTTGTGTTCCTAAGTTGAGATTATTGAAGAATCTAAGCCTCTCATAATCTTCTAGAGAATTCTAGGTTGTTCTTCAAGGATCTTCGAATTTTCTAACTACTTTCTTGAACCCTCTCATACACCTACCGAAAGAGAACCATCTCTGTTCTACATCTCCTTCCTCCTCCACTCTCTCCTCTCTATTTCGGTCCTTCTCTCATCCTCTTCATCTTCCTTCAAAGTTTCATTGCCACTATTCTTTCTTTTGGGAACCAGTACCTCTAGCAAGCAAAAGAAAGTACCAATTTAATAGCTTGGAGAAGTTCTAAGTTAGAAGGTGGTGTACTCACGGCTACGTGTAAGGAACAGTGGAGGAGAGAAAAGAGATGGGGTTGTGGTGGTGGCGGCTAGGGGTTGCATCCAGCGTGGTGGAGGTGGCAGCAGATGGCGCTGCGCTGTTGCGGATCAACGGCAGGGACTGTGACAAGTGTTGGAGAGGAAGGTGAATGGGGCAGTGCTGTGGCAGGAAGGGAGTTGGGCTGCAGTTGTGGTGGATTCCATATCTCTCTCCCCTGTTGGAAAGGTAGAGAGAAATCAATGGCTCCAGTGAAGTAGATGTTGAAAGATTGGTTTATGGAGTTAGAGCTGAAGCAGTATGATTATGAGTTTTGAAGATTTTTATAGTAGATGCATTAAGTGGGTACAGAAGTTAAGATTTTTTTTTTTTTCGATCGGATACTGAAGTTAAGATTGATGGTAATGAAATTGAAATTGCAGAGAAAGTATTTGAGAAAACAAATGCCAAGTGGTAAAAATTCCACTACTTCTACATGAGAATGAGATGGAACAAATGCAATTCCATGACCTCACTGCCATGTATTAATTCAATTAATGAAAGCTATTTACTTTGGAAAAAATGGAAGAGGTAGCTGTGATAGAAAAATAGTGGTTTCGGGAACTTGGTTGTTGGTGGTTTGTCACAGAGAAGAGAAGAGAGAGGAGAGAGAGAGAGGAAAAAGATTTTTTAGATTTGACTGACCACATAAGGTTATTGTAGTAAATTCATATGTGATTTAACGGTGTTACTTGACAAGGGAGGTTAGTGATATTTTCAACAGTAAGGGGGATGAATGACACTGCGATTTCACAAGTATAGAGGGGGTGTCAATGTAATTTACCCTTTTTTTTTTTTGGTTGGAGAGAGAGAGAGGGAGAGAGAGAATGTGTAATCCACAGGGTCTTCTATACAATTTTGGTGTAACCCTTCTGTAGGGTTCCAAATAATTTTGGAACGTGAGTGCCATGTATATCATATCATAGGCAATTAACTAATCCAAGCAAGGTTTCACTCAATCAGAATGCCAAGAGGCTCAAAGTTATAAACTTTTTCCATATTCTAGAAATTAAAATAAAAGCATTAAGTTACCTCAGTTCCATTTCTCCATCCACAACCCCTATAACTGTGATGAGTCTGTACTGAAGCGGTTTTTGGCTAGAAAGAAAAAAAAGCTAAAAGATTGTCAAATCCCTATGACATCATATAAAAATATAAAAAAAAAATAATGCTATTAATGGTAAGATGAAGCATGTGAGAGAATTAAAATACCCCATTTTCTCTACCCCGAAAATGGCCTCTATTACGTTGATGAGTGTGTAAGGCGGCTCCATTCAGCTAGAAGGATTTACAGAGAAGGCACATATCAAAATTCCCATGACTTTGAACTACAAGTATAAAAACTCAAAACAATATTGGCACTAAACATGAAACATTCCAGAGATTAGTAAAAATAGCACCACATTTGCTCTTCCCCTTGCATGGTCTCTACAACTGTGATGACTCTGTAAAACAGCTCCATTGAGCTAAAGGAAGAAAAAATAGAAAAAAAACAGAAACAGGCAGAACAAAAAACTCATATAAGAATACACAGGTATTTTACTTGAGCATATAGAAACTTAAATAGCTGGCAATATAGAATACAAAACATTCTGAGAATCAAAATAAAGTGACTAAAGATTAATAAATAAAAAAAAGTACCACATTTGCTCTTCCCCTTGCATGGCCTCTATAATTGTAATGACTGCGTAAAGCAGCTCCATTGAGCTAAAGGAAGGAAAAAAATAAAAAGGCCGCACAAAAATCTCATATAAGAAACCCAGGTATTTTAAATGAGCATACAATAACTTAACAGCTGGCAATGTAGAACATGAAACATTAAAAAGCATAATAAAAGTGATTGATTACCCAGTTTCCTTTTCCCCTTGCATGGTCTCTCTCACAGTGATGAAAGTGTGGAGCAGTTTTATTCGGCTGGAGAAAAGAGATCCATCACAAAAGGCACAAATCAGAATACCTCTGACTTTTAAGTGAAAATGAAACCACTAGCAATTGGCATGAAGCATTCTGAGAAAGAACTAAGTTACAAAAATTGAGAAATTACAGTGTTTCCTCTTCCCTGTACATGACGCTTATTACTATCATGAGAGTGCAAAGCAGCTCCATTCAACTGGAAGGAAAATGTTAAAATAAATAAATATATAAGGCTTACACAAACATCCCAGTAACATCAAATGAAAATGACAATTACCATAGCATAGATAGCATACACAGCAAAGAAGTTTCTATAAACATCCAATTAAAGACAAATATGATTCACAGTGGCGGCATGGTGTCCAGAGGGGGCTGGCCATCTTCAGAATTTTTAAAATTTTAATTAATTGATAAAAATCCAATTTTCCCCTCACATTTTTTATAATTTATGTTTTATTTTTTCAATAAAACCCATACAAATTGCCCCCTTAGCTTATTTAATTTACTACAAAAGTTTCCCTTTATTATATTCCACATTTTCCCGCTTGTCTCTCATTTCTTTCTCTACTTTCTCTATCTCTCTCTGTTTCTGCGATTTTTCCTCTCTCATTGATCTCTATTCACAGTCCATACCAATTTTAATCAAAGCATGAAACCAGTGATAATTCCTTGTTCAAATCACCTTTGGTGGAGTGTGTAATGTGATTTGATTACCCTGGAGTTTTGAGTCATTTGATTGCAGTATTTTGCATTTCATTTTGGAGTATATATGTACTTATTAGAGGAGAAGTGAGAACTTGATATCCAGTTTATACCATTTCAAATTCACATTGTACCCTCTATGAAAAATGAGGGATGAGAAAAAGCAATATTCTCTCACTATCATCTAATAGTAGTCGGAGAAAATGAAAATCAATTTCTCTTTATTTTCATTTTAGCACCAAATAACAATTCGAAGTTTTTAACTAACAGCACATACTTTCAGCAGATGAACAAAATGGATTAATTTATTAGTAAAAATATTTTTTAATTTAATAGGTCTGATATTGCCATGTCCAAAAAAAAAAGACCTAAAAATGTAAGCAATTCCTAAGGTACAACATTTGTAACTTCCACAGTATAAGACCTGATAAAAAATGTTAAAACATCAACAGAAATCTACAGCAAGACAACAGCCATACCTTTGCAGCATATGGAGATTGTAATGACTCTGCTGGATTGCTAGCATTTTTTGAATCTGATGACACTGATTCTGATGTTGATGTTTGATCAACTTCTATGTCTCTATGAGCAGTCTGCAAATGAGGTGAAGATTGTCCTGTGGACCCAGGCTGCAAAAGCTGCCCCGCGGTCAATAGAGATGGTATTGATGACTCGCTGTGAACTGGACTGGACAACCCAACAACAGACGGCATAGATTGAGAAATAGTTTGTTTGGGCAATGCAGGATCAAAGACTGGTTTAGGTTTGTCCATGACTGGAGGTACAACAGGATTCACATCCAGACTAGAAGTTGTCAAAGGAGATGCTAATGTTGAATTAGAACCCACGGTTACAGTAGGAAGAGCATTAGAAGCATTATTTGGCATCAGATTAGGTGATAATTTATAAGGCAATGTAGCAGATTGTCTGGTAGGAACAGTTGATAGAAGTGCTAATGGAGGAGGCATGTTGGAGGTTAAACTTGGGAAACCAGTACCAACTGTTGGCAGCATGGGACTCGAGAATTCTGCAAAATTTGATGCATTGCCCAGTAAAGATGTATTTGTGGTGGGATTTGTCATCTGATGTTGCACCAGAGGAGACACTGGAAAACCTTGTGGTGGTCGAAGCAATGATTGCTGTTGCAAATGAGAAACTCCCCCAGAGGTCCCACCATGTCGTGGCCAATAAGTTGGCATGGAAAACCCATTACCATATGCAGTTGGAGGAGGAGGCAATGAACTCCAAGATCCTAAGCTTCCCACAGGTTGATTTAGAGGAAAATTCCCTTGGAAAGTTGAATTGGGGTGTCCCAATCGTGTATTGGAACTAATATTTGTTGCAGGGACAGCACTATCAGGTGGAAAGCTGGAAGATGCTGATGGTAGGCAAGGATAATGAAACTGCACGTAAATTTATGATTAATATGAAATGAGCATAGTTCATCTTATACATCAGAATACAAGCCTATAGAATAAATGTTTACACGCCTGAATGATAGCAGGATCATTGGGTACAGCTGTGGTACTCTGAACAGGTGGCGACGATATGACCTGCAGATCCTGTAGAGCATGCATGGAAGTTACACTTCAGAGTCAAGTATTTTTCAGACTAGAATTTTATTTTTATTTTTATTTTTTTTAAAATGTCAAAATGGATGAAGTCACATTCAAAGCATTTAAAATATGAGAGCAATACTTCTACCACTGCTTTTGAGAAAGGGCAGTGTCTGTAACACTGCTATTAACAAGAGTTTTCCCAGAAAAAAATAAAGATAATAGACTCAATCCATACAAATTTCATGCTTCCAATACTCTCAAGACAGTATAAATTATAGAAAAACAAAAATCCAATGCCAATTATTAGTATGGTCCTCCAAAGTCACCCACTACAAGTTAACATCACTTCGATTACCATGATGACATCCTTCTGTCAAAGGCTCCTTAAAATTCCGATAAAATTAATTCATTAATGTAGCTTATGTCTTAGTTATCTGCCACTACAGTTAACCATTACTAGTGGGATGGACTTGAAACTATATCTTTAGGCATGTAGATCAAGCCTAAACAATTCACTAATGATGCATCAAGATTCCTTCTGCAGCCTGTATCAGCAAGAAACCCATAAAATTGGAATTCATTAATGATGCTTTTCATTGCATGTGAAGGGATACTTGAACATGAACTCATTGCTTTAAAAAAAAAAAAAAAAAGGAAGCCCATCATTAGCGACAGTGAAAACTATAATGAAAACACTGCATCAAATTATTCAAATACCAAAAATGCCCCAAGAGAAATTATGGCAACAGAAAACATATACGTTCGTTACGTGTCAAAGTTCAAACAAACAAACATTTATCTCAAATATTATGTAAAACACACTGAAAATTATTTCATCTCAATGATCCAACTGACTAGATTAGCTTTAGGCAACACAATAAAGCCACTAGCATGAACAAAGATAAATACATTAAGGATAGCAACTTCAATAAACATGGCACATAGATTAGTACACAATTGTACCTCGATGTCACTTCCTCGAAAGAATATGTACTCATAAATTTTGTCACTTGGAAGCACCTGAGGCTCATCCTTCCTTCTTCCTTCTGTTCCAAAAGATTTTACTGGCAGACAATACATCCAATACCATGTCAAGGGAATTGAGATAACACATGTAAATATTATACTACAAGGACCAAGAGATTGCTTTTACTCCTTTCACATAAAGCTGTACATCTGACAGACAACCATAGAATACAACTTTGTAGACTTTGTAGGTGTAGGATTCGATCGATAGCTTGTATTTTTCCATTTACTTTAAGCGTTGTAAAAGTTTTTATAATAAATAAATTGAATAGGTATTAACATCATCACCAATAGTAGCTTATCTCTTGAATTCCTAAATTACCATTCATTCTATTAATTAAAGTAAAAATTTAACACAAAAAGAACGAACAGATAAAGAAAGGTACCACTTTAATTACTATAGAAGTAGCCCAGTTCAATTCAAGAAACCACAGCAAGTACTACTATACATTGGTCTCCACATTACCGTTTAATATAGAAGTCCTACAATACACAAATACAACTCCTCCCTCTATTAGGCCATCCGATGAGGCCAGAGTTTCTTTCAGCAATTTCCATACTCTTCCAATTCATCAGCAAGAGATCTGTTGTTTTATCTGTTTCTCCCTTTTCTTAAAATTCTGTTATCATTATGTCATAAATTATTTCACTGCATTTATTTTGTGCCATCAAATACGCATTTTTGGACATACTAAGTGAAACTCAGAACACCTTTTCCCACACCACTACGTGTTTCACTCATCCTTCTTATGATAACATCTTCAGATATAACAAAACTATAGTCACTGCTAAGAGCATCTCCAATGGTTGAGACAAATGACTTGCCAAAGCCAAAAAATGGCTAGATCTCGCAAAAACACTGCTCCAATGGCGAGCCAAAACCATTGCCAAAAAATGACAAAGCCAAACCTTGAGCCAAATTCAGCTCAAAATTTGGCAAAATCATTTTTTTGCCACATCATATTTCTTACCAAAACTCAAACTCTTTTTTCACAACTTTCACAAATAAAAACTCTACCAAAAATTTTAAAACTACAGAAATTCTACAAATTACAAAAATTCAATAATATTAAAAATTATAATTATACTTACATAGTTATTCACTATTTATCATCTCAAGACCTACAACTCTATAGGAGTAACATTCACTTCATCTCTTATGTATGGCTAACTTCAATTCACTGCATCTCTACTACTTCAATGGTGAAAATTTTGAAAGTTAGTTGAATTTGGCACTTAGTTGCATCAAAAAAAAAAAAGGTAACCATTTTAATGGTTTAGCTAAAAAATGGCTTTTCTGCACTGTAGCAAGCCAAAAAATAGCTTTGGCTTACGCCATTGGAGATGCTCTAATACCCTTTGAGCCTCATCAATCCACCCTTAATCTGCTGAAATGTGATTGACTACTAATGTAATCTTAATCACCCATCTAATAGCTGTTACCATGCTTGTTCAATTAAGATTCCAATGCCCTTGGTTGATTCACCTCTTTAAACCTAATAGCTTCCATTCCAAAGCTCCTAATCAAGAAAAATATGAATTAAATATCTGGCTAACATTTTCAAACACAAACAACAATTATTTCACAAATATCATAACCTCAACACTAAAATCAACTAAAATTTTGGGGTTAATCTTTTTTTCTCTTTACAGATGTATTTGTGAACTCAGTGATGGACCTAGAGGGGGGAAGAGGGGGCGATTGCTCCCCCTACGATTTCAAAAGTTCCCTTTATGTACTAATATTAGCTATTGATTATTTTTACATTTTACAAATTTGCCTACGGTGTACAAATTTATATCTATGAAAACACACATGGGTTTGAACTAAAAAATTTAACGATTTGGACCCAAAAAAAATTGATTTCTCACAATTAGGGTTCCTAGATGGTCTTACAATGCCTATTTGTTGTAACTCAACATGAATATAATTTTTTTTTTACTTATATACTTTTTCATGATATTTTTCACATTTTATATGGGTACAAATCGATGTTGTAGTTTGTATTTTTTTTTTAAAATTTTTGTTAGTATATACATTTGCCCTGTGTTAGAATTCTGGGTCCGTCCCTATGTGAATTGTTTACAAAATTTACTGAAATAAACTAAAACCCTGGTCACAAAAAACAATGTGCAACAAACTAAAACAAAATCAGAAACAACATACTCGAGAAAGTAAAAACCCAGATCACAAAATCAATGTAAAAAAGCAAGAACAAACCGAATATAAACAAAAACATCAATAAAGCAAGAAAATCAAAAACAGCGACAAATACGTTTTTGTGTACGTGTGTGTTTAACAAATATCATAACCTCAATAATGAAATCAACTAAAGTTTTGAGACCCCAAATACAACCCGGCAAGGAAGTTAATTAAGAATGTGACAAATCAAACGTTGACAACTATCGTTCCAAAGATGAAATTGTGGGGGGGTTCATTAGGTTCTCAAACATTTTTCTTTTTTTTTCATTTACAGATGTATTTGTGAACTGTTTACAAAATTTACTGAAATCAACAAAAAACCCAGGTCACAGAAAACAATGTACAACAAACTGAAACAAAATCAGAAGCAAAAAACTCGAGAAAACAAAAACCCATATCACAAAATCAATGCAAACACCAAAAAAAAAAATACAGAACATCAATATAAAGCAAGAAAATAAAAAACAGTGACAGATACGTGTTTGTTAATGTGTGTGTGTGTGTGTGTGTGTGTGTGTGTGTGAGAGAGAGAGAGAGAGAGAGAGAGAGAGAGGTATAACCGTTTCGGAGTCCAATGGTAGATTGTTGGGGGTTGAGGTGAAAGAGAAAGCCTTGATAGCGGATTTGGGATTTGGAAATCAAGCTGATGAAGCTGTCTATGTAGGAATCGGCTGCTGAACCACTGGATTCGGTGGAGTCCATTGATTTTAGGGTGTGGAGGAGAGTGTATAGACTGTGTGAATGCAATGCAATGCAATGCAGTGACACTCTTTATATAGGTAGGTGAGAAAGTAAAGGAGCACAAATGGGTTGGTGGCTTGTTTGGGTTGTGAATCAGAGAAGCATTCTTCTGAGTTGTGGCCTAGGGATGGCAATTTGGAACCGGCCCGACGGGGATCCCCGATCCCGACCCCGATTTAAGCGGGTTTTTCCCGAAAAATACCCCCGCGGGGACGGGGATGGTATTTAAAACTTAATCCCCGAACAGATTCGGGCCGGATCGATGTTCAACCTGCAGCCGTTCCTACCGATTTTTCCCCGAAATAAATTTACCAATTTACCCCTCTATATATATATACACATACACACAAACTCATTTTTAATTTCCCCGGTTGTTCCTTCCAAATTCTCTCTCTCTTCACTCCACTGTCTCTCTCTTCTACTCCGTCTTCCTCCTCCGATCATCATGATCTGCAAACCGTTGGCCTCTCTCTCTCCCTCGCACCTTTCCGCGACACCGATGGCTCTCCTCGGTCGTCCTCCGCCGATCATCCTCCTCCTCCGATCGTCCTCCTCCATCCTCCTCTTCCGATCGTCCTCCTTCCTCCGCGATCGTCGTCCTCATGTATGTAGGTATATAGATTTTTTTTAATTTTGTTTGAACGAACAGATCTGCTCAACAACGGATCTGTTGTGTATACATAATTTTTTTTTTAGAATGAAAACAGATCTGTTTGTGTATAGATCTGGGTTGTTGTTGATGTTGATGATGTGTTGTATATTCTGTTATTTATTTATTTATTTATAGATCCGGGTTGTATAAATCTGGGTTGATAAGTTGTATACACCAGGTTGTTATTTATTTATTTAACTCTCTCTCTTCTTGTTGTTGATGATAAGTTGCATATTTTTTTTTTTAACCGGGAATGCTCGGGAATTGAAACCGATCCGTTGGGAACGAGGATGGGGACTCTGACGGAGTTCCGTCGAGATCGATCGAGGGCGGGGATATTCTTACCATCGAGGATCGGGACGGGGAGAGGTGATCCCGCCACTTCGCTATGCCATTCCTATTGTGGCCTGACATTTATAGCAGACAGTTTCAAATGAATAATATGTACTTTATTATTAAAAAAGGAAAATAAAAAATCCCTCTAAAAAAATTCTCCCTACTCCTCCTAATTTTTATTTTTGGTAAATTATTTTTTTTTTTTTCTGTTTTCTTTTTTTTTTTTTTTTTACTTGAAATGGAAATTGTGGGGATTTGGGGGATGAATCACGGCTGATTCAAAAATATATATAATTACTTTGAGCATTGCTAGGGAGCTCGAAAGCCCCTTCCCCGAATCCCCCGAATTTGCAAAGAAGAAAAAAGAAGAAGAAGGAAGATGAAGGAAATGAGGGGCCAAATCAACCAGAGGGGGGCTTAGGGTCAAGCAAATTTTGGGCCGCTGCGATGAAGTTGGGTCAATGACAATTGGGCCGGGTGACGATCCAATCGGTGATCGGATCAAAAGCCATGAACCATCTCTCTTCTCTCTCTTTCTCTCTTCCCTCCTTCTTCTCTCTTTCTCTCCTCCTCTTCAAGGCGTTTGGACTCAAAATGGAAGAAGAGAAAAAAAAAAAAAAAAATCCCCAAAACGACGTCGTTTTGGGGATTAGGGGGGGGGAGAGGGGCCAAATTCGAACTCTCAAATATTATTCAATTACGTTATAATTAAAAAAACAGTATAATTTTATATTTTTTTTCGAATCATAATTAAAAAAGAAACATAACTAATACACTTTTTTTTAGTTATATAATACACCTTAAAAAAAGGTTGGCATATTAGAATTTTTTATTTTCAAGACACCATTACTGCATTCACACGCATACCTTACATATTTGGAAGCTCTGCCATTTGCACACTCCCTTTCACCCAAAATGTTGTTTAACAATATTTAATAAATTAATAATTCTTTCATTAAAAAAAATAATAATAAATTTAAGATCTCTGACATTAAGATTTTATAAGATAAACTACATATAATATTTTCATAATAGTTAAGGTCCCTTAACATTTTTACAGAGAAAATTGGACTCAAAGAAATTTTGTTTCTTTGTGAAATCAGATACATTTCTCTGTTAAAATTAAAATTTTCTTGAGTCGAGAGAAATTTTTCTAAGTTGAATTTTATCTGTGAAAATGTTAAGGAACCTTAGCTAATAAATAATAAAACATCTTGGATATCTCTTATTATACAAAGTTGATAAGGGATGTTTCAAAAAAAATTTCAAAAAAAAATTGACAATTTGCAAATAAATGGAAAGATTGGACAACAATTATCAAAAAGGATCAAGTTTCTCTCCAGTCAAAACCAGAGGATGCTATTACGCTTGTGGAACTCATCACGGGTCTTATTTTGATGATCTGAACCATTTAGTATGTAGAACTTGTCGAATATTTCATCCCTACAAAAAATTATGTTGATCGGATATCGATAGTCAGTTAATCAAATCATGCGTTTTGTCAATGTATTCTGGTAAAAAATGTGACAAAACTCACATTTATAAAAAAATTATTGACAAAAATATGTTCTAATCAAGTGATTATCGATATCCGATCAACATGATTTTTTGCAGGAATGAAGTATTCGATGAACCCTACATATTCAATGATTCGGATCATTGAAATGGAATCCAAACAGTATTGGATTGTTTTGGAAAGATGGTTAAAAGTGACTTTTTGGCTTTTAACCAAGCTTTTAGCTTTTTTAGACAAATGATTTGAAAAGTTGGTAAAAAGTGACTTTTGGCTTTTTTGATTAATATTTGTTTATGATGTCAAATCATAATCAAATGACTAAATTACCCCTATTTAGTTTAAAATATTACAACTTCACCCATGTAGCATATTTTGACTCATGATGGGTAAAATTGTAATTTCACCATTGTCTAAAAACCAACTTCCCAAATGGAAAAAAATGTAAAAAAGCCAACTTTTGACTTTTGCTACAAACCAAAAAAAGTGACTAAAAGCCAACTTCCCAAAATAGCCCATTATCTAATCCACAAAGTGACTAAAGAGAATCTAAACCCATCAAAAAATTAATTTCAATAGGTATGAGAATGTTGTAAAATAATTACAAAATTTGTGAAATTATTAAAGGAAAATGTTAAGAATAAAAAAAAAATGTGTAAAAAAGTCTATTAAAATGTGTCAAACAAGTTTTAAAATATGCAAAAAAAAATATATTGAGATTGTAAATCTATTAACTTTTATAGTGCTTATTGACAGCCCTCTATACCACCATCACCAACCCCTATCGACCACCACCAGCCATTCCCTTGCCCTTTCAGCCCCTCTCTCATAGCCACCAGCCACTCTTCCATCCTCCCATCACATGTTTCACCATTCCTTCTCGATCTCTCCCCTTGGTTTGCAATATCATGAGTGATGGGTTTTGCAATGCAAATCTTGCAAGCAAATTGATCATTACAATAAATTTTGGTTTAGGGTTTGTAAATTATTGAAGCAATTTATTCATAATGTAGATAAAAAATGAGAGTACGGGGGAGAGATGGTTGAGGGAGGCGATTAGAAAAGGGCTATACCCGTGAAGAAGTGGACGATAATGGATTAAATTAAGGAGAGTCATGACAATGAAAAATTGAAGTCCAGATCCTCTGCTATACATTCTTGCAGTGGCCCCTGCGGTGGTTCAAAACGACGTCGTTTTGAATCTTTTTTTTTTTTTTTTCTCTGTTCTTATATTTCAGCCTCCTTTTGTTTTGTGGGGTCTTTCAACCCTAGCCCCCCTCTCAGTGAGATGAACAGAGGTGATGAACGGGGAAAGGCCGACGTGACTTCTACAGCAAGGCGAAGGAGGTGAGGAGAGGAGAGGCAGCGATGAGGCAAAGGGCAGCGGTAAGGCGAGAGGTAGTGGCAAGAGACAGACAGAGAGGGGGAGGCGACGGCGACGAGGTTCGGAGAGGTCTGGCGATGAGGTCTAGTCTTCATTATCATTATATATATATATATATATGATTTGATTGGTGGAACCAGATTTGTTGTTTGTTGTTTGTTGTTCAGTTGAATTTTTTTTCAAATTTTTTTTTTTTTGTTTCATCAATTTAAGTGATGTACTCATCTTCCTTCTCACTGGGAAAAGAAAAATGAGATTGAGAATGTTTCCACAACAAACATTTTGCACCAGAATTTAATCATTAATTTAAGTGATGTACTCACCTTCCTTCTCACTTGGAAAAGAAAAAGCACCAGAATGTTTCCACAACAAACATTCTGCACCAGAATTTAAGTGATGTACTCACCCCTCATCAAAATGTTTTCCCAATTTTGTCTCAGCTCGCCATCGCGCTACTCCGCCATCTCTTTCATCTCTCAGTTCCTCTCTCAGTTCGCGTTCATTTCTCCGTCACTCTCCCAGTTTCTCACCTGCCTCTCGCGATGCCTCTCTCTCTCTCTGTGCTAGGGTTCATTGCCTCAGATCGATGGTGCAAAGAGATAATACAAAGAAGAGAGAGGAATGGGGGGAATGAACATTTCGAAATTTAAAAAAAAAAATACCAGTAAACAAAACGACAACGACGTCGTTTTAGAGACCACCGTAGGAACTACTGCAGGAAAGTATGGCAGATGATCTGGACTCGAAAAATTGGGGCAATGAGGAATTGAATTTGCATACGAAAGAGATAAGAGAATAATGGAAATGACAAGTTGATTATTTCACAAAATATTTTCACATTTATAATATTTTATAAGATTCCGCCTCTTCTTATATCTCTAGGGGAAAATTACATATAAAGGTATGTCTTTAAAAATAATTACAGACCAGTGAAAATTTTTATCAATATTAATACTTAAAATAATTATAGAACATTTAAAGCAGTTATATTAAAAAACAAACACCATATAAATCAAGAAAATGAAAAATAATAAGACCCCAACGGGCCAAGTAAACAACCTAAACAACAACTACAAACAACAAAAAACAAAGTTGCAAAAAATATAACAATTTAGGAAAAATCACCAATCTTTTCACATATGTGAATTGGAAAAACAAATGATCTGCATCAACCAAGTAAGATTTGCCTCAAACTTGCCATTAACATCATCTCCATTGCCACTGCCCAACTCTACCGCTAGCGTACTTCGATTACCGCCAAAAGTTAGAGTTGACGAAGAAAAACACTCACAATAGCATGAGAGAAGGATTGAAAGAAAAAAAAAAACATTGTGGATGTCAAAAATTCAAAAAATCAATGCTAAAAACAAGAGAGAAACACTCAAAACCCCTACACTCTAGAAGTGTGAAGGAGGTTGTTGGACGATCGTTGAAGCACGGCTAGAAATCTCCTAGAGAGAGGTCATGTTTGGTTTGTATTTTGAAACAATTTTGAAAAATAAATTTTTGGAAAGTGATTATAAAATTTGAAAATTTATTTGGTTGTATGTTTTAAAAATAGTTTTAAATTAACATTTGGATCAAAAAAGCAAAAAACATGTTTGATTTACTAATTTTGAAAGCGCTTTTCAAAATTATTTTTTTCTCTCTCCTCTCTCCTTCTCTTTTTTTTATTAATAAAGCAATCAACCATTTTTTTATCTCTTCTCTCTCCTCTTGCCTCTCTCATTCTCTCACATTCTACAGATAAATCAACCAAATTTTCTTTCACACCCATCTATTCAACTAAAAAAAAATAAAATACAAGTCATTCCAAAATTATTTTCAAAATTCATAATCAAACAAAATTTCAATTTCAAAACTACTTTCAACTACTTATCTTTCAAAATACAACGCAAAACTCAAAATTCTTTTCAAAAACTAAATCAAATGAAGCCCTTTTTTTTTGTAGTTAGATAAATGAGTGTAAGAGAAAAAATGATTGATTGATTTGTAAGATGTGAGATAAGGAGAGAGAAGAGAGAAAAAGTGATTGATTGATGTGTAGTAAAGAGAAAAATAATTTTGATTTTTGTTTTTTTCATAAATTTTCAACCAAACAAATTTTTAATTTTTTAAAAAAATTATTTCTCAAAAGACAAACCAAACAAGGTCAGAATCTCTCTATCTGAAACTTTTTTACTTGTAAATATTTTTTTGAAATTACATTGGAGTGTGATTTTCCCAATCATTATTCTCCCAGTTTGAAATTATTTTGTATAATTTCTATTTATTTTTTTTGTAATTTCTTTAAGAGTAATTATACTTGTATTACTATTTTACGGGTGCTTCTATTTACACACCACCTTTCATTTCAAGGCACACCATTAATTATTTTTTTTACTACATTTTTAATCTAAAATAAAATGCCCACAAAGGACAAATGGTTATAATACACACCATTTGTATAATTATTGTTTTCGTGTACTTGTTGAGGGTGTAAACCGTTTGTATTAGTTCGGTTATCCAGAGTCGAATAGTATATTTATGTTCGACTACCCACAACCGTACAACTTGGTTTTGTTCGATCTATTACTGTTGTCACGACCCCATTCCGCCCCTAGTAGAATGGTGCCGTGATGGCCAGTAATTCGAGGTTACCAAAGGCCAACTTACAAAGATTCACACACAATCAGAGTATACATATGGGGCTTACATGTGCGGAAGCAATAAATTTAAATCTAATTAGTCCATAAGAGTTGTGCATAGATTAAATGAAATGGCATACATCTTAACGTGGTCTTACAACTTGATTACAAATAAAATAAGTACATAATACATCCTGATCAAAAGGCTTCTCAAGCCGACATATACAAAAGAAATGAATTACAAGCCAAGAAGCATAATCTTCAAGATGCTACAAAATAGGAATCCAAAAACATCTTGCACATAACATCTTAGGCGTCACCACCTTCTTGCTCGCCACCTACATATATATAAAGGGGAGGGTGAGCTTGGATACTCAGTGAATGATATTAGTAATAAAGGTTTAAATGAATGGTATCCAAGATCTTTATCAAAACAATATATATAATAACTTGTACAAAATCAAGGGATGAACCAAGTTCATCTATCAAGTCTTTCAAAGTTTCAAGAGATGCTTACTAGCATCAATATAATACAAGGGATGATATTCCGAACAAACCCACGCGGTGAACCGTCGGTGGCAAGACAAAAGAGATATCTCAAATAAGGATGCTAGTTGCATTATAGTCCTCTAGCACTAAGGACTTTCAAAGAATGTCATCAAAACAAACATAATACTTGATACAAAACTAGGGATAGTCATTCATGCTTGATCAAATACTTTTCCAAAGCAAAGCAAAGCTTTATCAAAACTTTATAACATAGCTTTATTAAAAATACCACTCACATAGCTCTTCGGGTGTGGAGATTACAAGCAAGGATCCAAGGCCTACAAGTACATAATAAATCCCATTGAATGCATTTCAAGAAGACAAGAAGAGATGCTCAAAGATGAGTATGAAATGCATTCTCAAAACAAGCTTTACATAAATGAAAATGATATCGGCATTTCTCTCCAAAACCAAGTCAAGATAAAGCAAAACACGTGCTGGGAGTTAAAAACATTATTTTTTACCTCGGGAAAACATGCTGGGTACCAACCAGGTCTTGGCCGAGGTCCCACACCTCTTATTCGAGGTATGGTCCCGATGACCACATTCAGAGAAACAAAGTTTGGGGAAAACCTGGGTTTCCTTTGAAGAACATAAAGAATATGAACATGAAGAACATAAATGCTAAAATCATTATTTCTTTATTTAAAATATGAGATTTCGTGGTATGAATTCAAAAACATAGACCTGGGTACCCATACTTGAAGATCTTAAGAAAACAAACACAAAAGCATGGATCTTGATACAAACTTTCGGATCAAAATATGGTTTTATTTCAAAAACACAAGAACGTCACTTTCTCTTTCTAAAACAAGCTTTAAATCAATGCATGGCTCATGAATTATGCTAGATCATGCAATGTGGTTAGATGAACATAAAGAACAACAAGAGTAGATCAAGAATCTAACCTCAAAACAGAGATCTAACGATTCGAACTCTAAAGATCAAGCTTGGAAATCTACCTCTCTCTCTAAGAACTTATTCTCCTCTTCTTAGAGCTTCTCTCTCTACCATGCAAAAGATATGACAAAATGATGTGGGTTTCTCTACTGCCAGCAGACTTAACCCTTTACTGGGACACGTGGCACTACCGGATTGGGTTTCCTCAAAAAGGTGACTGAATGACAAAGCAAGAGCATGACAAAGTGTGTATAACAAGCAAGGTGACATGGGTACTCCGGCAGTTAATGACCTCAGATCAAGACATAGGCTTCTGCAAGTAAGGTCTCAATGATCTCCGCTAGGAAGGATAACACTTGGCCTAGCTATGCCACACCTCGGCCTAGATGTGCCACACCTCGATCTAGGTCAAACCAGTCCAGGAACAAGATCACCAGGTGTAGGGATCAAAGATTTAGAATGTCTAGATGATAACATCTCGGCCTAGATGATATACATCTCGGCCTAGGTGATGCACACCTCGGCCTAGATGACGACATCTCGACCAATATGCCAGGGCGAAGGTGGAGGTCAACCAAAGTGGATTCCAAGATGGCCCTAGATATAAGAGGTTCAAGGGTGTGACCTAGGCTTAAGATGACATCAGCTACACACACCAAGCAAGAAACAGAACATGCAAGCAACACTTAGACAAAACGAATCAAGGTCTGCAATTGCAACTTAACAAGACAGAATCATGTAAATGAATGCAAGCATGACTAGGGCAAAGCCAGGGTTGTTACAACTGTCGAACTTAGTTCATTTTTTTGGTTTGTATGTGTCGAACAAAAACTATATGTTCGGATATCAAGTATAATTTCCTTTTTTTTTCCTTTTTTTTTTTTCAGAACTGTGAGGATCTCTTATTATACTTTCAAATCGATTATTTCTTCCAACTCGTATTCAACTCGGTAAAGAGATCCTAGGCAACTTCACCAGTGAATATACTTTCAACTTGTATTCATAGAGATCCGAACATAAGTGAATACTTTCAACTCCTAGGATCCTCACCAGTAATGAGAAAAGAAAGTGTATTCAGCAATGGGTCTTCATCGGTTTAAACAGAGAATGGAGGGGGAGATGGAAATATCATAGGTGGAAGGGGTGAGTAAGTGAGGATAAAGATGGAAGATTGTAGGGGTGGGGTGTGTGTGTAAGGGTAAAGATGGAAGTTTATGGTGTGTATTGAGCAAAATATTTATTTATCAAAATATTATGGGAGTGCCTTGAGTAATGGTTTGCCTTGAGATAAAATATAGTGTGTAAATAGAGGCACCCCTATTTTACCTCTTTACACCCTTCATATGAGGAAATTCTATTTCCACACACCTAAATAACTCAAAGCAAATTTTATCTCAATACACACACCTAATAATTTATTTATTGATTGTTTTTCTCAATCCACACACTAAAAATTACAATTATATCCTTCACTCAAATATTATTGTACACACACTTAACCTTATTTTTCACACACTTTTTGAAAACTTGAAGACCAAAAAAATTCTACCCACATGAAGCTTGAACACCAGTCTGAAGACCATATTCTTGAGCCACCCATGAAGTGAATAAGGTTTTTAAATCCTCAACCAAGACTTCAAGAGAAAACCCAGATCAATTTTTTTGGGTTTTCATGCCAGTAATCATTCAGAAGTCAACCAACCCAATCATCAACACATACAAACCTACCAACTGGGTAATGATTGAAATCCAGTTGCTAGTATCTTCACTATAAACCATCTATTTTTGCAAGCAAACAAAGTCAAACAAACCATCCTCTCAAAATGAAATTAAAAAATCTGTGTGTTGGGTTTTACTAGAAAAGCAACAATCTGATTAGATTTCAAAGACTTCTCATCAATTGACCAAACTAGTCCTTTCAATTTACACTCCTACAAACAAAGAATCAAGAAAGATATACAAAATCATATACAAGCTACCATATCAAATGATAAATTCAAAGAACTGAGATTTATATAAAATCTGAGTGACTTATCCAGGAGATTCAGATGATCATGAAGTGAGTCCATTGAAGCCATCCATGGAAGATAGTGAAGGTGTTGTTGGATGTCTATTATGGTCATTAAAATTTAGGGTATAATTGCCATTAAATTAAAAATTCATTAAATGTGTTCCCTTAGTTATTTAGGCGTGTGGAAATAGAATTTCCTCTTCATATGAGAAATTTTTTTTTTTCCAATTTTACCCATGTGTGAAATTATCTTTAAGGACAAAAGACTAAAATTAAATATATCTTATTATATTTTCAAAAAGTGATAATCATAGTGTTTTGATCATAAAAGAAAGTAATAGATTAATAAACAGTGATGAAAAACCATTAAAAAAAATGTGAAATTGTGAGTTTTTTTTTTTATTTGTTTGGTAAGTTTCCATTTCGTTTTTTTTAGGAAGTTGTTCAATTTTTATTCGGTGTGTCAAAATCGAACAAAATAAAATAATTCGAAATCACATTGTCGAACAAAAAATATACGTCCGATAACCCACTGTCAAATAAAATATACATTTCCGATAACCTAAGGTTGAACATTTTTAATTTGTTCGGTTACTCATTATCGTGCATTTCTAATTTATTTTTATTTTTTTTTATATTTTATATATTTTTTTCTTTGAAGGATTATACTTCTACTTATTGCAGCAATGCAAATATTGCATTATTAGTGGACTAGAGTCATGTATAAATGTACTAGGGATAACTCGTGCCTGAAGGCACGCCCAACAATATATTTGGTATCAGATCTGTTACGAAATTCAATTGTAATCAATTCAAAATGATAAATCAATTCTTGCCTAAAAATACCACCTAGTGAAATTGTCCGTACACAAATAGTAATATAGGGTAAAAAATTCCTTTAGCCTTCTAACAATATGACAAATTAAAATGACAAAATAGAAAATTACTCATGCCTACGATACTCCTAAATTGAACATTGCTAGCAAAACAAATTAACGGTGCCTCCTTAATTAATAGCACAGCTAAATATCTCATAAATAACTTCTTGTAATACATCTAAGCTCTCTAATAAAACTATATGAACAAAGTTGAGAATTGTCTGAAACTGCTAAGTGAACCTTGAAAGATAAATAACTCAAGTACTGAAATAGCACATTATCTCATACTTTTGACACTTGTAGCACATTCAAGCTCGCTATGTTTAAAAAAAAGACACAAAGTAAAACAAAAAAATAAATCCAATAAAATTAACATAATAACCAAATTTATTAGATTGATATAATTGAGAGTTAATTAACATTGAAAAGAGATAACCAATTCAAAACCATCTTCTATATGTGGCCAATAGACATTTTAGCTTAAGTGACATTGTTATATAAAATTGCCTTGCTTTAGAACTATGTTCACCAACGCTCCCTCCATGGACTTGACGCATCCTCCATCTTAGCTATGTCCATTGTCATGTGAGAAAACAAACAATAAGCTCCACTACTCTAGCTGCAAAAGGGCCAACAAATTAGATTAAAATAAATTTTCTAGTAATTAAGAAATCACCAAACAATAAATTATATAATCTAGTGTGTTTCTTAACAAAAAACAAACCCATAGAATAAACCAATCCAAACAAAACCAAGGATAAAGTAATGCTAAATTTCTTTTATGAATGGTCAAGAACAAATAAATAAAAAGATCTATACTTCCCAACGTGCATTATTAAGGGAAAAAACAAAAGGTCTAATTTAATTTTTGAATAGGAATATCTCCAAGAAAACATCACAACCATAGATAATTAATGAAATTATAATTTTCTTAAATATATATATATATATATATTCGGTGCCTCCACTTTTTATTTAGCTTTGAAAAATGCATGAACGTCAATAAATCATTTTGTTGGCGGCCAATTCAAAGCTGAAACAGGTCTAAACTTGAGAGGGTAATTTATATGAAAATTGGGCCGAGCTGGGTATATTGGGCCAAGCTAAGTAGTGGGTCGTTTTGGGCCGCACTACGAAGGGTTGAGTAAAAAGGCCATATAAGTTATTCCGGTTTGAAGAAGTAGTCTTGGAGTTAGACTGGTCACATAAGGCTTATGTCTACTTCGGTTAAAGGATGTGTTGTGAGGAACTCGGTCTTCAGTAATTAGTTTGGCTCCACTCTTATGGATAGCTCGGTCTTAGCATGGGAAAGCCGAGATAAGGGAAAGGAATGTAGGGGCCGAACTAACTAAGTATAGTTCGGTTGAAGATCACAGGTGCCTTGCTTACTTTGGTCGTAAGGTAGTTCGGCTGTGGTAAAACCATCTCACTTGGTTTAAGCAGTGAGGGGGGTGTTGAGAGAAGCATTATCTCTCAGGAGTATGAATCCTAAGAGGACTTTACATGGAGGAGTAAGAGTCCTACTAGGATTGTACCACGCGAAACCTATAAAAGCTCACCAATATCACCTTTGAAGAAGTAACACAACTTTGTTTTCTAAATACACGGAGCTTTTGTCTATTTGTCAAGCTTACTGACTTAGGCATCGGAGAGGTTTCCGGCACACACCCACCGGCTAGCTCACGTTTGTGTTTTCAGGTGATAAAGCGACGTCGTACGGAAGAGCGCAGACTTGATCAACAGGATTATACGAGAAGGTGAATTTCTTTCCCGTACAATTGGCGTCGTCTGTGGGAAGTCAGACAAGAACAAAACCTCTTGATCAAGCTTTTTCTCTCAAACATCAATGGCAAACAATGAAGAGTTACCTCAGTCCGCCATTGACGGACAAACTCCAGATGGGGGTGCAAGGCGCGAAGGCCTACCCTTGGTCACTCCCATGGCGAACCTGGAGCCGCAAAGATAGAATTCCAAGAGGGATGCAAGGCGGAATAACAATAATGTTCTCATCCTCTGCTCAGAAAGCCCAAAAGACAAAGGCGCAGGATTGATCCTCAAGCTCGAGGATCGCTGTCAGAACAAGACGAGTTGATTCGCGATGGTAGCGACATGGAATCTCTTAAGCGCCGTAAAGGAAAAGAAGTGGCGGGAGAGGGCGCAACAACAAGACGCCTCGCCACTCAGAGGGTCGTAGTAGAATTCTACACCTCAAGCGTAAAACATAAGCCTCATGACAAAGCGACACGCATCCAGATCTTCCAACTCGTCACCCTGTGTCCGAGAGGACGAGGTCTGAGAGGTCATACACTGAGGGAAGCACATATTGGCCCTCGCATACGCACCAGACAAGGTCTAGACAGACGGAGTTGCCCAGATCATCCGACCTACGATCCGTGCTAGAAGAGAAGGCACGATGGAGGGAGGACGCCAGGGCGTGCAATCTACACAGAGTTTCCGCCTTACAGCGGTTGGCTCCTCGGACGCATGGAAGCGTCAAGGTTGGAATGCCAATACCGCGCCCAGCCTACGAACCAACGGACAAGGCATTGGCAAGGCTACAGACCTCACCATTCGTCCCAATAATAGAGAACGCGCCCCTACCGTCAGGCTTCCTACAGCCCAAATTCACAACATATGAGGGGAAGACGGACCCCTACTCACACTTGAGCCACTTTCGCCAGGTCATGGCTGTATACCGGCGGAATGAGGCCTTGATGTGCATCCTATTCCCTTCAAGCCTTGGCGACCTAGGCCTGACTTGGTTTGAGAGACTTCCAGAAGGCAGCATAGCCTCCTGGGCGCAATTGGCGGAGGCGTTCGTGACAAGGTTCCGAACAAACACTAAAACTCCGGTGGAGATCGACCAGCTACTCTCCATCGACATGGGCGACAAGGAGACCCTAAGATCATACAACAGTCGCTACTGGGAGACATTCAACCAGATTGGGGACTGCCCAACCAATCTCGCCATTGCGCAATACAAAAGAGGCCTTCCAGTCGGGAACAGACTGAGGGACTCTATCACCATGACACCGCCCCTCACCATGGAGGCCCTGATGGAGAGAGTGCATCAGCACATCAGGGTAGAAGAGGATGGCGCCAGTTAAAGCAAAATCACGCGACCACAACACCAGAGAAGAAGACCTCAAAGAAAGGTCAATACTAGATTGCCGTAACCAAAATGACGGGCAAAGTAGACAACGGCGAGGACCAGGACAAGAGATGGTTGAGAGTCCGCACTGCCATAACCACGGTATTCAAGAAACCGATCTACCGAATACTTAGCGAAATTCGAGACGAGCCTTTTCAAGTGGCTACCAAGCTAGGCGAGGCACGTAGGACTACGATGATGACAGATCAAGGTGCACCTTCCACAAAGAAAAGGGCACCGTGATCAAAATTGCACGCCATTGAGGCAAGATTCGAAGAGTTGGTGGCGGAGCCACCCGACAAATACATTGAGGAGGGGCAACATTTCAGACCATAATAACCCCAACGGCATGCCGATCGACGCCCCACCTCAGGGCATCATCAACGTAATACATGGAGTCTTTGAACCTGAGCATGTATACGAGCTCAAAGGTTCAATCAAAAAGGTTGAGCACTTAAGAGAAGTGCTAAGTGCCCAACCAGTCATCAAGAAGGGAAAAACGGAGGCCACAAATGTCATGTATTTTTCAGATAAAGACTTGGCAAGGATTTATTGCCCTCACAACGATGCCTTGGTCGTCACTTTCCGAGTCAAGGATTTTGACGTCAAGCGGATTCTGATTGACCAAGGTAGTTCATATGAAATCATGTACTATGAAACCTTTAAACAACTAAAGTTGCAAGATACAGACTTGGCGCCTGCCGTATCTCCCCTTATCGGATTCAACTCCATGCCAGAATAGCCCGTCGGCTAAATTATCCTCCCAGTCAGAGCAGAGAGTGTAACGAAACAAGTGGAGTTCTGGGTGTTGAAGGTCCCCTCCACCTACAACATTATCTTGGGCAGAACATGGCTGCATGCCATGCGCTCGGTGGCATCCTCCTACCACCAAGTGATGCGGTTTCCCAACAACACCGAAGTAATAGAAGAAGTATATGGAGATCAGATCATATCAAAGCAATGCTTTGTCACAGTGAACGGCAGCCGCGCTACCAAAGGATACGTTCATTCGGCGGAAGAACCTGAGAGTAATGAACTATTCGCAAATGTTGGCAAAGCGGCTAGTTAGAAAGCAGTGGAGGACTTGGTGGAGGTCAGAATAGATAAAAAGAACCCGGATAAGTTCTTTTTGCTTGGTTCGTCGTTGTCCAGCACTGAGGGATTAGAGGTCTTGGAATTTCTGACCTCCAACATCGAAGTGTTCTCCTGGACCCCATACGACATGCCAGGCATTGATCTCAACTTCATCTGTCACCAACTCAATGTCCACCCTTCTGCCAGACCAATCATTCAGCGCACCCGCAGATCGGCACTCCACCACGCCGAAATAGTGGCAGAAGAAGTAGGAAACCTACTGGAGGCAGGGGCAATCAGAGAGGTACACTACCCAAGATGGGTCTCTAACACCGTCGTAGTGCCAAAGAAGAATGGCAAGTGGCGTGTCTGCGTCGACTACAAAACGGTCAATAAGGCGTGCCCAAAAGATAGCTTTCCTCTACCAAGGATAGATCAACTGGTAGACTTAACGGCAGGGCACAACCGACTTAGCTTTCTGGACGCATACAGAGGCTACCACCAAATCGCCATGCATGAACCGCATCAGAGGTCACATCCTTCACCACTCCAAGGACTCTCGCTACAAAGTCATGCCCTTTGGCCTAAAAAACGCAGGGCGACGCGTGAGAATGGTCACCAAAATGTTCGAACCATTGTTAGGCAGAACAATGGAAGCTTACATCGACGACATGGTGGTCAAGAGTAAGGATGAGAAAGACCATCTCAAGCACCTAGGTGAGATGTTCGAGATCCTAAAGAAGCATAAGTTACGCCTCAACGCGTCAAAGTGTGCATTTGGAGTAGGATCTGGTAAATTCCTAGGCTTCTTGGTGACCAACCGAGGTATAGAAGCAGACCCTTCTCAGATCAAGGCAATACAGGATCTGGAGAGGCCAAACTCAGTGAAGGAAGTGCAGCATCTCACCGGCATGGCGGCTGCACTCAATCGGTTCATAAGCCGGTCGTCAGACAGACTACGACCATTCTTTCATGCACTGAAGGCTAAGTTTGAGTGGGACGAAGAATACGACCACGCACTGGAAAGCCTAAAAGAATACATGTCTTCTCCACCACTACTTGTAACACCAATCCCTGGAGAAGAACTCTTCTTATACTTAGCAGTATCGCAGCATGCAATTAGCGCAGTGTTGGTCCGCGCAAAAGGAGTCCAACATCTTCCCATCTACTATGTCAGCAAGACATTACTGGGCGCCAAAACGAGGTACTTGCCACTAGAGAAACTGGCATTGGCCTTGATGATGGCCTCAAGGAAGTTATCACATTACTTTCACGCCCACACCATAGTCGTCCTTACAGCCTTCCCATTAAAGGCTTTATTTGAAAGAGCAAACTTCTCTGGGCGAATTCTGAAGTGGGCAGTAGAGTTGGGACAATACGACATCAAGTTCCAACCTAGGACCGCAATAAAAGCGCAAGCATTGGCAGATTTTGTCGCAGAATTCACACCAAGAAGTCATAACATCTGCCCAGTCGACCTAACTGAAACAACCGAACTAGGGATAGAAGTTGACGTCGGAATAACGCAACCCCTAGTACTGGTTACTCAGTCAGGCCCCAAGGTAGACCAGAGAAAAGAAAGGAAAGAAGAAACAAACCATGCTACACCAAGTCAGGACTCACCGAAAAATAAAGACTTGGTACAAACAGAAAGCAAGGGGCAGACAGCGAGCATGAACTCTGAAGAAAACACTAGCAACATGGAAAATCCTAAGGCATCATCTGATCCCTCCACCTGCTGGAAGTTGTTCGTTGGAGAGATGTGGAAGCTCTTCGTGGATAGAGCATCTAACTGGTATGGAGCAGGGCTTGGCATAGTCCTCATCTCTCCAGACGGCCTAGTAGTGGAGCAGGCAATCAACCTTGGCTTCCCAGCATCAAACAACGAAGCGGAGTATGAAGCGCTTCTGGCAGGCCTCAAGTCAGCATTCTACATGAAGGCCACCGAGCTAATGGTTTACAGCGACTCACAGCTGGTGGTAAACCAAATATCTAGCGACTACGAGGCAAAGGATGATAGAATGGCCAAGTACCAAGAATTGGTCAGAACAGAGATAAAAAAGTTTGAAGTGGTGAGGATAGAATAGATCGGCAGAGAAGAAAACAAAGAGAGCGATTTAACTTGGTGCTTCCTCAATGGCGATACTCCATCCTCACCCACTACTAATCGACTACCGCCTGCATCAAGCATTGAAGACCCGTATAGAAGAGGTATGTCAGCGAGTTAGGCCCTTCTTGGATAGACCCCATCGTATTATTCCTGAAAGACGGCATCTTACCGGAAGAAAAGAAAGAAGCCAACAGAATCAGAGCAAAGTCACAGCGATTTTGGCTCTCTCCATCCTTGGCATTATACAAAAATTCGTTCTCAGGACCTTACTTAAAGTGTGTTCACCCCAAAGAAAGTGGAAGTTCGCTTGAAATACACGAGGGTGTTTGTGGCAGCCATCAAGGAGGAAGATCATTGGCATATAGAGCGATTTCACAAGGATATTGGTGGCCATACATGCAAGCGGATTCAGAGAAGTATGTTAAAAAGTGCGAAAAGAGTCAAAAATTCATACACCAAATACACCAACTTGCCAGAGAACTTCTACTTCTAACCAGTCCATGGCCTTTCACAATGTGGGGATTGGACATAGTAGGCCCACTTCCAACAGCTCCAGGCAACAGGAAGTTCTTTCTTGTCGCAACCGACTACTTTACAAAGTGGGTGGAAGCAGAAGCCTTGGCGTCAATCAAGGAAAAAGATGTGAAGAAGTTTGTCTGGCAGAATATCATCACTCAATTTGGCATACCAAAGGCACTGATCTCAGACAACGGCACTCAGTTTGACGGCAGAATTTTCAGAGGCTTTTGTGAAGAGTACAAGATAGAGTTCTACAATTCCACACCGGCATATCCCCAAGCAAATGGACAGGCAGAGGCGTCAAACAAGGTAGTCTTGGATGGATTGAAAAAAAGGTTAGAGAGAGCCAAAGGCAAGTGGGCAGAAGAGCTCCCTCATGTTTTATGGGCTTACCGCACCACGCCTCGACGATCGACAGGAGAAACACCATTCTCCTTAGCTTATGGCATGGAAGCAGTCATCTCATTAGAAGTTGGCCTCCCCATAATTCGAAGCGAAAACTTTGATCCAGACTTAAATGGCGAAGCCATAGCATTGGAGCTTGACATTGCGGAAGAAAGAAGAGACAGAGCATTGGTTCACATCGCCTCTTACCAACAAGAGTTGTCCAGAAAGTATAACAAAACAGTGCATCCAAGGCAATTCAAGATCGGAGATTGGGTACTGCGCAAAGTGATGGGAAACACCTTAGTTCCAGGAGATGGCAAGCTTGGGCCTAATTGGGAAGGACCTTACAAAGTGGTTGGATTAGCGGGCAAAGGGGCATACCACTTGGAAGATAAGGACGGCAGAGCAATTCCCAGGCCATGGAACACTGCAAATCTCAAGTTGTTTTATTTCTAGCTTTTTTTCCTTTTAAGTGTGTAATTTTTTACTTTCTCAATAAAACAAGTCGATTCTTTTTTAGCATAATTGTCTTCAGTAGAAAGTAGCTTTAGTTAGGAGCATTATACACATAGTTGGCCGGAATAACCAACTATGTCCCTTCCTAAGCCCAGGATAAGGATCCAGGCTGCAGGACGTTTTGGTCAGAATAACCAAAACACCTTATTCTAAGTTGGCTGGAAAAACCAACTTAGAGGTTGGCTGGATTAAACCAACACCCCTCCTAAGCCCAGGATCAGGATTCAGGCTGCAGGACGTGTTGGTCGGTATAACCAAACACTTTATTCTAAGTTGGCTGGAAAAACCAACTTAGAGGTTGGCTGGATAAAACCAACCCTTGTTACTCTTCAGCCGAAGTATGGGTATGGCTAAAGAGTGGTTGGCTGGATAAAACCAACCTTTGTTACTCTTCAGCCGAAGTATGGGTATGGCTGAAGAGTAGTTGGCTAGATTAAACCAACTCTTTGTACTCTTCAGCCGAAGTAGTTATATCGGCTGAAAAGTGGTTAGCTGGATTAAACCAACACTGGATACTCTTCAGCCGAAGTAATATATATATATATATATAATCAGCGGAAGAGTTCATCAATTTCGGTGTCAAATTCGACATCAGCATCTGGTCGAAGTCCGGTTTGAGGTGGGAGCTCGGTTTCAATTTGGATCGAGGTGTCAATCTAAGAAGACAAGATGTCCAAGAGCTCATCACCAAATCTTCAATCACCGACTCTAACCGAGTTGTTGATCGATGGGTTGCACATTAACGACCGAAGTAATGGTTGGCTCCTTATCCTCATCATCATCATCATCATCATCATCTTCATCATTATCAGACCCTTCCAGAAATTACCTTTGAAGATCAGCAGCATATTGTGACAGTGAAACCGGAATAGAGTACGGTGGAGCATTGTAGACATCGGTGTCCGAACAACCGAAGTCGCCATCGCACCTCCACCAAGGCTTAAAGAAGAGATCCTTGGTCGCTTCACCGGAGGGTGTATACGTCTTCGGCCTTTTTAAAGCCTCGTTTTTCGGCTTTCTTCATTCCGATCTTCAGTTGGTTTATCTCGGTGTCTTTTTTCTTCTCAATCTTTGCCAGCAGGCGCAGGTACTTGTCCTTTGCCTCGTTGGCAACCTTTTGCTTTTCGGCCTCAGCCGAATTTACCACTTCGTCACGACGTTCTCCACAGAAGCTCGCCACCGCTTCTTTGCTTCCTCTAGCTCGGCCGTTTTAGATTCGGCCTCTGCCATGGCCTCCCTAGTATTTCTCCTAAGCTCCATGACCCTCCTGTGTGTAACTTGGTTTTTCTGGATGGCCTGCAAAGGAGAAGTAACTTTAGCCGGACTGAAAGTTAGAAAAAAATTACATAGAAAGTAGAGAGCTATTTACCAGGATCATGGACTTGGTTGAAGACCGGATGGACTTCAGTTCGGTGTTGAGCTGCTTGTAATGGTGCTCCATGTCCTTGGGAAGGCACACACTTTTGGCTAGGTTGAAAGCCATCAAGTGGTCCTTCTCAGCAACCACCGAATCCGAAGCAGTGATATCTCGGTCATTGAAGGTAAGGTTAGGAGCCCATTTGGAGGTGGTAGTTCGGTCTGAGGGTTCCGGTTGAAGGCTTGGCTGGGGGCTTGGAGGCGGGCTTGGTGGCAGAATGGTCTCGGCCTCGTCAACAAGTCGTTGCTCGCTTTGGCTAGTCCGGGCACGCTTGTTTCGGCGAGAAGAAGATGGCTGCTGGGATGGAAGGGCCACCACGGTCTCAGTGGTTTGGCCGGTTGGTTGCACATCAGCTGGAGTTGTTGCGGTCAAAAGGGCCTTCAGCTTGCTCTTCTTTGCCATTTCTTGTTCGGCTGTGAGTGGGATTAGGTTTATCTGGGGCAAGGATGGGTCCGGTTCAGGTGCTTCTTCAAGAAGAAAATCAGTAACTCTCGCTTTTCGGCGACCGGTGTATCTGTATGTCGGCTCAAAGCTGAGAAGTTTAGCCCAGCTTCTTTCTTGAATACGTAGTGCGGCGCGGAGAATACCGAGGTTAGGGTGGCTGTACAATGAGTGTATATGGGCTGAGTCTGCATGAAGAAGACAATTGTTAGTCCGGTCTAAAATTGGAAACCGTAGTAAAAAATAAGAATGCATGGAAAACCGAAGTAACTATACCAGGTATCCCTTTATTCCAATTTATACGTCGGCCAGGAATCTGGGCTTGATGATCCTCAAAATTCCCAAAGACCCAGAAAAAATCGTCGTCGTTTAAGTCCTTGTCCGGTGTGTCCTTAATTATTTTTTCACGTCGGCGGCGTATTCTCAAATAGTATACCCACCCATCCTCTTTTGAACTTAAGGAGTATTGATGGAATATTTCGGCTAGGCCGAGGTTTAGACCGGTTTGACGGTTTAGTTCGGCTATTTCCATTATGATTCGGTAAGAGTTGGTGGAGAGTTGGGTTGGGCATAGCCTGGTTTGCCTAAGAAACTCACAAATTAAGGGCTGGACGGAAAACCTTAGTCCGGTTTCTATTATTGACAAAAGGGTAAAAGGAACAAAGCCTTCATTCCCCCATGGAATGGTGTTTGGTTTGGCTAGGGTAAGGTGCACATCGTCAGGTATCTTATAGTCCTTGCGGAATTCGGCAAGACCTCCTGGGGTTTCTACTAAAAATCTGTACTTCCCCATTTATTGTATAACTTATAAATAAATTAGTTCGGCTGAGAAGTTGTGCTCGGAAGCTCGGTTGAGCACACAGAGGGAGTGCCTGGGCAACCTAAGTCTGCAAAGTGGAAAAACAAGGTGTTAAGCACAGATCGTTGACCGTGCTACAAAAACAAAGCAAGAAAATAGAAGTCTTACTTCGGCTACACAGGCACTACAGGATCTACCTCGGTTCTATGGGATGTTTTCGTTATCTCGGTTCTACCTATGGGTTTGTTACTCCGGTTGGGCATCAAGGGGTAGCTTTCTGAGTTCGGTTTAGAAACTGAGAAAGCTGGCTTGGCTCCCGAAGGCTCAGCTCGGTCGTAGCCAAGATTTCTAGTTCGGTGAGTTTTTATTTCGGCTAAGGTGAATCAGATGGTGACCTATTGAAACTACTGTTATATGCACAAATTCTAGTTCGGTTTTAGTTTGCCTAAATCTACATACAGCAAAAAACAGTGTCCTAGTTCGGTTGAGGCATGTTTAAAGATCAAACAGGTGTTCTATAGCTATTTCTTGAAATTCAAGAGGTTCTTATAAACTTCTTTCCAGAAACAGAAGCCAAGCGTAAAAAGTGTTTTGCAAAAAACACATGAAACACACTACAATGGATTGAACAAAAACGAAAAGAGAAATAAATTCATGATGCTTACCTGGTAAAGAAGAAGAAGAACGGGATGGATGCAACGGCAGAAAATAAAGAACACGAAGCAAGATTCACAATTGCAAATGTTGAAAAACAATAGAGCAAGAGAGAGAGAGCAGAAAGAGTGAATAGTGTGGTATTTGATCTGGATAAAATGAAAGGTTTTTTGTTTTGGTCGAAAGGAAAAAGCGGGAACTATTCAAAAAATGGCAATCTAAGGCGCGGCGATGACGAATTGGCCAATCAAAGGCTGCCACGTGTCACTGGAAAGGGAAGCGTTTCAGTTGCTGCAATTGAAGAGACGTTTTGATCGGACGTGCATAGCTCGGCTTAGATTTAGCTCGGCAGGTGTAACAACCCTCGTTACCGATTACTGATTAATCACTGACCACTGATTTATTACCGATTATTGTGAAATTGAGATTGCTTAACGATAATTGGTAATCGAAACACCGAATGATCGATTGAAAACTGGAATTAAATTAACTAAGTGTGTCTATAGTATTGCATTTCCATCTGTTCAATGGTTTAATTATCTGTTCGTGTGTTTATGTTTAAACTGCAAATTGAAGGCCTTATCGGCGACCAAACTGAAAATTGTTTAGTGTTTCACGATTACCATAATTTATGTGGTTTTATGGTATATTTAATTGAAAATCGATTTGGTATGATTAAATTAGATTAAAATGAGCTAATTAAAGAGTTTGACGTAATTATCGTTTTGCCATTGTTAGTGGGCCTTGTATTATATCATGTTTGAGCATTGATATACCTTAGGCAAACACTTTCCCTCAGCCATTTTATGTCTCTAAACCGACCAAGAAGAGAATTAGAGAGAGAAAGTGAGAGTTTGGCTTGTTCTTGAGTTTTGGCTAGGAAGCTTGAAGATTTGGAGTGTAGATTTCATAATTTAGCTTCCTCACCTTGTAATTGAAACTCTAGGTAAGGAACTCATCTTCTTATTGTTGTCATTGAACTAGTTCTTGCATGTTTCATGTTAGATTTATGAGCTAAGTCATGTTTTTAAGCTTAGCATGTGAGATTGAAGCTTAATTGTTGCATGCATGTTGGTGTTAGTGAGTTTGAAGTGGATTTCATGGTCAAATGCCACATACATGTTCATAATCATGTTTAAATCCATGTTTTCATCTTGTTTTGAAAAGAATGAGCTCATTTGAGCAAGCTTTGAAGCTTCAATTTAGTTTAAAATTCATGCATGGCATGTTTGAAGATTGTTCTTGAAATGGGTTTGAAAAATGGATTTATTTGACTCACCTTTGGGGCTTGAATTCATAAATTGAGCTTTTGAACTTGTTGTACATTGAGTTTGGATGTGTTTTCCAGAATTTGGGCCCAAGAGGTCGAGTATTGAGTGGTAGAATGCTTGGTTCGGACTTGGAAGACAAATTTGGAAATTCCAGAATTTGGCCTCCTCGCTCGAGCGAAGGATTCCTCGCTCGAGCGACCATCGTTTGTTCAGAGCTCCGCTCGAGCGAAGAAATGGTGGCTCGAGCGTAAAAATCGAGCATCCAGTATTTTTACTGTTTCATCAGACCGCTTGAGCGAAGAATTTCTCGCTCGAGCGAAGCCTTTGATTTTGGAAGCTCGCTCGAGCGAAGGAAGGCTCGCTCAAGCGAGGCCCTTATTTTCAGCAAATTTTGTAAAGTACTTTCTAAGTGCATCTTTGCATCCTCATCCCATTCTAGGCATTCTTAGGCCTAATTTAAGGCATCTTAATGAGGATATAGATGTAGAACACACCGAGGCAAATTAGGGTAAGTTATTGATCTTCCCCCAACTGTATAGCTTAGTGTGTGTTCATCACATGTCTTTGTGTAGGGTTGGCTTACCAGGAGACGCTCTAGCATACTATAGCCCGTAACTCGTGAGTAACAATCGTGTAAAGATATGTCCAAAATGATTATCTTCAATCGCATTTACTTTATTGAGCTTACCTTATTGAGCTGTCTATTTTATCGAATCTGTATCGAATCGAATCAATTAGTTCTTGAATTGACAATTCTTGAATTGATACTGTTCATTGAACTGAATTGTTTATTGAATTGACATTCATGAATTGAATTGCCCATCGAATCGACATCAGTATACTAAATGAACGTATGGGTTATATTCTGAACTGTACTAGGGCATCCTTGGCACCCATCATTTCTTGATTTGGAGCAAAGTGCTACACTGGGAGCCACCTCTAGAATCTACGGAGCTAAGTGCTACAGTGGGAGCCACCTCTTGAATCCACATACCGTGACAGAGAGATCTCTGTCGGTTCCCAAGTTTGGAACCACTACTGTTTACTGTTGTGATGGCCACTCGGTATTACCGATATGGAGCAAAGTGCTACACTGGGAGCCACCTCTAGAATCTACGAAGCTAAGTGCTACAGTGGAAGCCACCTCTTGAATCCCTATTCTCGATAAGGAGCAAAGTGCTACTTGGGAGCCACCTCTAGAATCTACGGAACTAAATGCTACAGTGGGAGCCACCTCTTGAATCCACAATCTTCTTTTCTCCTAATTGGTACTGCATCGCCATCTTTATCAGATCTTGCCATCGATGGCCATCATTTACTGTTTGGTCTGTTAAGACCCGGTCTTTTAAGACCTACCGTTTACTGTACTGTTACGCCAAGGGATGTACCACATATCACTATTTTAACTCAATGACTGTTATGGCCTGAAATATGAGCCACAAACTGAATGACTGATAAACTGACTGAAATGACTGGTTTTAATACTGAAAGGACATTTATTCTTAACCCCTTTACGCATTATATTATTCACTGGGCTTTAGCTCACTGTTCATATACATATGTAGGTGTACAGGCACCAGACCGCGGCTAGAAGCGTCAGGGTTACTTCAGTTTTGTCAAGCCAGCCTATGTGCCTCACTGTGAGGTTCCGAGCCTACCTTGCCAAGGCTTAGGGGTGTTTTAGTATTTTCCCTACTATACTGTCTTACGGTTTTGTAATAACTGAATCGAATGTATAGACTGAATGTTTACTGCACTGTTGAGTAGGGATTAAGTCCTTATATTGAGTGCTTGTAAATATTGTATATACTGTTCTGTACCGACTGTTAATATGCATATGTATGGAAAATCTTTTTGCATACAGACTATCACAGCTCATTGGACATTGTTTATTTACTGCATTGGCTTCCGCCAGTTCTCAGATTTCTTTTATCAGACATCATAGCGGCCTTCGGTAATCACGGATTCTTGGCGATTCTGATACTAAACCCATAGGGCCGGGTTTGGGTCGTGACAGCAGGATAAGCTAAATAGTTTTTAGCTCGGCTGGAGAAGTTAAAAGGTTTTCAGCTCGGCCGGAATAGCTATAGGATTATAGCTCGGCTGGAAAGGCTTTCGAACTCTAGCTCGGCTAGTGGTCAAGTAATCCCTATCATGCTACGCAGATGGAATTAAGGGGCAATTAAGAGGGTGATTTATATGAAAATTGGGCCGAGCTAGATATATTGGGCCAAGCTAAGTAGTGGGTCGTTTTGGGCCGCACTATGAAGGGCTGAGTAAAAAGGCCATATAAATTATTCCGGTTTGAAGAAGTAGTCTTGGAGTTAGACTAGTCGCAACCGTGATAATTAGTCCGGTCACATAAGGCTTATTTCTACTTCGGTTAAGGGATGTGTTGTGAGGAACTCGGTCTTCAGTAATTAGTTTGGCTCCACTCTTATGGATAGCTCGGTCTTAGCATGGGAAAGCCGAGATAAGGGAAAGGAATGTAGGGGCCGAACTAACTAAGTATAGTTCGGTTGAAGATCACAGGTGCCTTGCTTACTTTGGTCGTAAGGTAGTTCGGCTGTGGTAAAACCATCTCACTTGGTTTAAGCAGTGGAGGGGGGTGTTGAGAGAAGCATTATCTCTCAGGAGTATGAATCCTAGGAGGACTCTACATGGAGGAGTAAGAGTCCTACTAGGATTGTACCACGCGAAACCTATAAAAGCTCACCAATATCATCTTTGAAGAGGTAACACAACTTTGTTTTCCGAATACACAGAGCTTTTGTCTATTTGTCAAGCTTACTAACTTAGGCATCGGAGAGGTTTCCAGCACACACCCGCCGGCTAGCTCACGTTTGTGTTTTTAGGTGATAAAGCAACGTCGTACGGAGGAGCGCAGACTTGATCAACAGGATTATACGAGAAGGTGTATTTCTTTCCCGTACAAAACTCATCTTATATGAAACTCACCTTTTACTTGTCTGATTGCATTACAGTTTCGTTGACTCTCTTAGCATAATTTTTATTCTATCTAAATAGCCTCTCACTCCATTTTCAATCCTGAAATAATTCTCGAAGATTCTATTCTTTCAAGAAAATCAAAATAAGGATACATGCTAATCCACGCAGCAAACATTTGTTAATGTTTCGAAATTCAGATTATACATTTTTCACTACCCTTGAGACAAATCCATTAGAAACATGAAATTCAAATCATGACAGCCAAACTAAATCCAAAGTTACATATAAATAACTCACACAACGTGTAAGAACCATGAATTTAAACAATGCAAATTTCAAATCAAATTGTATTCTCCTAAAAGATTAATTAATGTTTTTTGACACTGATACACAACATAGACAATATAGTGATATTTATCCCAAAAAAAAAAACATAGACAATATAGTGAGAATATGTGCCTAAAGGCACTCCTTAACAAAATCTAAGCATTCGATAGTGTATACAACTCAACATTAAATGAGAAAAAAAAATTATATAAAACTTGATAGTGTAACAACACAGATTTTTAATTATTCTGTAGAATTTATACTAATATTATTTAATCTCAGTTCGGAAAATATATAATTTATTATATATTATTATGTGTAATTTTGTAAAATAATATAATTATTAAAAGTTTAGGGGTCAAAATATAAATAATAATAATATAGATAATAATAATAATAATAATAATAATAATAATAATAATAATAATAATAATAATAATAATAATAATGGGTGTGGTACTAAAATAAATAATTAATTTTCCATTGGTATATGATAAAGTGTAACTTAATTAGGAATTAATTTATTTATATAATTATATTAAAATATTGGGTCAAAGAATAATTATTTTAAATATCTATTAAGGATAAGAACGAATCTATATAATTATTAATAAAATCTGAGCATGGGCCACGTCTACTCTCTCGCCCTATAAATAGAGAGGACCGTTTCACCTGGGCCAAAAAGAAGAAAGGAAAAGAAAGAAGAAAGGAAATGAGAGAAAAGAAAAGAAAAAAAGAAAGAAAGAGAGGAAAAGAAGGAAAAAAATAACCCAAGGGGTTGTGGCATTGTGGTAAGGCCTTGGGGTTTAAGCCCCAAGGTCACAAGTTCAATTCCCTCCTTAGGCCAATCTCCTGGGCGAAGCACTGTTGGTTAGGAGGTTGGATCTCAAGTTGTCTAGTCAGCGCTTGGTGTGGGTTCAATGCTCCTCCGTTGTGCGAGTCCTGACTTAAGCGGAGCTTGTCTTGGGAGGTCGGGGCAAGTTCCCAGGTTATAGTCTCCTCACTCGGAACGGCTAACAGGACACCTTAGTGATCTCTGCAGAGTAAGGTATTAAAGTTAAGGTGAGTTATATTATACCTTGAGTTACCAAAATGTATTTTACGTATGTTTTGACTTATCAAAATCTGTTTTACACAAGTTATGTTTTATTAGTATATTAATAAAAGTTATGTTTTATAAAAGTTTCAGTTACGTGGTTTTATTTTTGAACCATATTTGCTTAAAAGAAAACTCATGGATGTGTTTGTTTATATTTTAAAGAATATTTGACTGTGACCTTATAAACAATTATGTTTTGTAAGTACCACCACAGGAGTCCCACGTCTTGGTGAACTTAAATAACCATTGGCCTCTATTTTGTTACTTTGTGGCCCTCTGATCCACTAACCTCTGTTCTGTGCGGAGCAAAGTGCTGTGCGGAGCTAAGAATAAGAACGAATCTATATAATTATTAATAGAATCTGAGCACAGGCCACGTCTGCTCTCTCGCCCTATAAATAGAGAGGACCATTTCACCTAGGCCAAAAAGAAGAAAGGAAAAGAAAGAAGAAAGGAAATGAGAGAAAAGAAAAGAAAGAAAGAGAGGAAAAGAAGGAAAAAAACGGTGGAAGCTAAAAGGGTCTTTGATAGTAGAAATGAAGAGTAAGGTATTAAAGTTAAGGTAAGTTATATCATATCTTGCGTCACCAAAATATATTTTATTTATATTTTGACTTACCATATTTATTTTATACAAGTTATGTTTTATAAACTATTATAAACTATATAAACAATTCAGTTACGTGGTTTTATTTCTGAACCCTATTTGTTAAAAGAAAACCCATGAATATGTTTGTTTGTTTTATATTTAAAGAATATTTGACTATGAACTTATATACAATTATGTTTTGTAAGTACCACCACGGGAGTCCTACACCTTGGGGGACTTAAATAACCATTGGCCTCTGTTTGGTTACTTTATGACCCTCTGATCCACTGACCTCTGTTCTGTGCGGAGCTAAGTGCTACACTATTGTGGGAGCCACCTCTAGAATCCGTACGAGCCGCCTCTTAAATCTGTACCTCTATTCTGTGCGGACCTAAGTGCCGTGCGGACCTAAGTGCTACACTATTGTGGGAGCCACCTCTAGAATCTGTACAAGCCACCTCTTGAATCCGTACCTCTGTTCTGACTGTCACTTCTGTGACCTCTATTCTGTTCTGTTCTGTACCGTGGTTATGGTCATTTACTTACATAATATCTGTATTTCAGTTTCTACTACTTAAATAATTTGGTTACTAATGATTTATGTACTAAACTGAGTTATACAAATGTTTTGGTTACATAACTATCCATGATTATTTCGTGTCCCTTATAATCTTGGTATAATATTTCTCACTCTGCCATGTGCTTATAGTTGTTTACCAATTTTCAGGAAACAATGCAATTCGGAAATAGCTTTGGAAAGTCATAGATGCGGGGCTGCGAAATAGACACACACACAGTATTTTTATGATATTTTTCTATGTAAATATCGACATTTTTGGTCAATGAATTTTGTAATAAAAAAATAGAAGTTCCGATGATTATTTTGGTACCCTTATTTAAATTTTACTTCCGCTTGTGTTTATTGATTTGTTTAAGAATTGGCCGGAGGTAACCTCAGTTACTAGCCATCACAATGCTTAACCCTTGGGTACGGGGAGCGGGTCGTGACAAATGGTATCAGAGCAATGGGTTTTTTTTTTAAAAAAAATCATCATTGAAGCATAGGACACATGCACATTTAAGAAGTGGGATAGCGGGTAATTAGTACCTAAATATTATATTTTATTAGTCGATTTAATTATATTATAATTTTATATGATTATATATATAATAATTTTTTTTTTTAGTGTGCCTAATTTGTGAAGGATATTAGATATAATTTATATTTGTTATAGTAAAAGAAGGACAAGAAAAGAAGGATGTCGGACTCAAGCACCTACCAAAATTATAATATAATTAAATATATATAATTTTCAGTTCAGTATTAAAAAAAAAAATTATTTTGATGTTTTTTAAAAAGTGGGTTCAAATTATAAAGATACTAATTTTGAAACTATTTCCCATCAATGAAAAGTTCATCTCAAAATTTTCTTGCATATGATTCTGTCATTGTGTTATCATTTTTATTTATTTTTATCATAAACAAAACGAGTGAAAAGTTTTTAAAATCGCTCCTTATTCCTTATTTTGGCCCAAAATAATTTTTGACAACTAGACAGTGAATTTTTTTTGGTAATGTTTTTTTTTTTTTTTTGAGGTACTATGTTTTATCAGATTAATCATCTAATATATATTTATCAGAGTGCGCAGCGGATGACTTACATATGACAAATTTCGAGTACGAAATTTTAAAAGGAGGGAAGATTGTAACAACCCAGATTTTTAATTATTCTGTAGAATTTATACTAATATTATTTAATCTCAGTTCAGAAAATATATAATTTATTATATATTATTATGTGTAATTTTGTAAAATAATATAATTATTAAAAGTTTAGGGGTCAAAATATAAATAATAATAATATAGATAATGTAAATAATAATAATAATGGATGTGGTACTAAAATAAATAATTAATTTTTCATTGGTATATGATAAAATGTAATTTAATTATGAATTAATTTATTTATATAATTATATTAAAATATTGGGTCAAAGAATAATTATTTTAAATATCTATTAAGGATAAGAACGAATCTATATAATTATTAATAGAATCTGAGCACAGGCCACGTCTGCTCTCTCACCCTATAAATAGAGAGGACCATTTCACCTGGGCCAAAAAGAAGAAATGAAAAGAAAGAAGAAAGGAAATGAGAGAAAAGAAAAGAAAGAAAGAAAGGAAAAAAGAAGGAAAAAATGGTGGAAGGTAAAAGGGTTTTTGATAGTAGAAATGAAGAGTAAGGTATTAAAGTTAAGGTGAGTTATATTATATCTTGAGTTACCAAAATGTATTTTACGTATGTTTTGACTTACCAAAATCTGTTTTACACAAGTTATGTTTTATTAGTATATTAATAAAAGTTATGTTTCATAAAGGTTTCAGTTACGTGGTTTTATTTCTGAACCCTATTTGCTTAAAAGGAAACTCATGGATATGTTTGTTTATATTTTAAAGAATATTTGACTGTGACCATATAAACAATTATGTTTTGTAAGTACCACCACGGAAGTCTCACGCCTTGGGGAATTTAAATAACCATTGGCCTCTGTTTGGTTACTTTGTAGCCCTCTGATCCACTGACCTCTGTTCTGTGCGAAGCAAAATGCTGTGCGGAGCTAAGTGCTACACTATTGTGGGAGCCACCTCTAAAATCCGTACAAGCCACCTTTTGAATACGTACCTCTGTTCTGTGCGGACTAAAGTGTTGTGCGGAGCTAAGTGCTACACTATTGTGGGAGCCACCTCTAAAATCCGTACGAACCACCTCTTGAATCCGTACCTTTGTTCTGACTGTCACTTTTGTGACCTCTGTTCTGTTCTATTCTATTCTGTACCGTGGTTATGGTCATTTACTTACATAATATATGTATTTCAGTTTCTACTACTTAAATGATTTAGTTACTAATGATTTATGTACCAAACTGAGCTATACAAATGTTTTGGCTACATAACTATCCATGGTTATTTCGTGTCCCTTATACTCTTGGTATAATATTTCTCACTCTGCCATATGCTTATAGTTGTTTACCAATTTTTAAGAAACAATGCAATTCAGAAATAACTTTTGAAAAGTCTTAGATGCGGGGCTGCGGAATAGACACACACACAGTATTTTTATGATATTTTTCTATGTAAATATCGACATTTTTGGTCAATGAATTTTGTAATAAAAAAATAAAAGTTCCGATGATTATTTTGGTACCCTTATTTAAATTTTACTTCCGCTTGCATTTATTGATTTGTTTAAGAATTGGCCAAAGATAACCTCAGTTACTGGCCATCACGATGCTTAATCCTTGGGTACGGGGAGCGGGTCGTGACAGATAGCGTATATGTAAAAACTTAAAAAATATATTTTCAAAACCTTTAAGAGTAATTCAGCCATAAATATTCTATTAGCATCATTATTTCAACACCAAATTTTTTTTAAATCAATCCATTAAAGTTTATTCACCTGGGTTCCTTTATCCTAACTCTCCCACATTCACATTCCACTCTTTCCATGTAGGCTAACCAAGAATAACACAATTGGTGAACGAAATATTGAATTGCCTTTTTTTGGCCTTCTAAATGACAAAATCAAAGTCTAAAAATTTGAGAAAATCAAAGTCTAAAAATCTGAAATACCACACAACAATCAAACAGAAAATTACTCATGTCTACGATACTTCTAAATTGAACATTGCTAGCAAAACTAATTAATGATGCCCACTTAATTAATAATACTGCTAAATACGCCAATAATTTCTTGCAATACATCCAAGCTCTCTAATAAAACTATGTGAACAAAGTTTAGAACTGCCTGAAACTGCCAAGTGAACTTTGAAAGATAAATAACTCAAGTATTGGAATAGTCTATTATCTCTTACTCTTAGCACTTGTAGCACATTCAAGCTCACTGTGTCAAAATAGATCTCATGCCTGACACTTATTTTTTATATTTAAGCAAGTACAACAAAAAATAAATGAAAAAAAAAAGGCAAAATAAAAATAAAAATTTAAACTTGATGACAAAATAGTGATGCATTAGATAACATTTACCTAACTATTCATTTTTTTCAAATAAAATGTTAGAGAGGAGTCAAACAACTTTGACATGTCACCAAAATATTTTACAAAATTGACTCAACTTAAGAGATTGTAGGTTACAAAACTTAGTCTTTAATCTTACCCTTCTAGTAGATGACTCGTGCCTACAAAAACTTGCCTAAAAATACCACCTAGTGAAATTGTCCATACACAAATAGTGATATACGGTAAAAAATTCCTTTAGCCTTCTAACAATTTGACAAATTAAAATGACAAAATAGAAAATTACTCATGCCTACGATACTCCTAAATTGAACATTGCTAGCAAAACTAATTAACGGTGCCTACTTAATTAATAGCAGTTGTTTCTAGTGCAAAAGTTGCTTCAATTTTGTTATCTTAAAAGCAAAAGAAGTAACCAAACAGCTAGTTCAGCATTCTCATGGAAGCATTAACAGTAACAATATAATAAATCAATTGCTAATTTACTATTCCTTTCATAATCAATTAAGAAAAGCTCCATAATTAGAATACAAAAGAAATTCTATATAGAATATCAAAAGAATCTTGCATATAATATCAAATGTATTCCTATATGAAATATCAAGACAAAAAACAACGAAGACAATTGGTTTCGAGATGATAATTTACTGTATTCCATAAAAATATTATTCAAAGGATATGATCAATTTAAAAGAAGAAAAAAAAAATAAAATAAATAAAATAAAACCATAAACTCAAAACTAGTCAACCCATTTTCTTCAAATAAAAGAATAATGAACTTAAAATATGAACTTGGCATTCCTTTTCATTCTAACAACCGTGTCAAAATTAGAGTGTCATAGTGTTGGTGACAAGTTCATACCCAAATCTTGCACAAATCTTGCACATACCATGATGGAGAGGCTTGAATAGCAATTTCACTCACTTATAAAACTCAAAGCATTATGAGCTACTTGAAATATTTATGTTCAACAAATGGAATTAAAGTGTAATCCCCACAACTTACATATGTCAAAATAGACAACAAAAGATAACATTCTTTTGAATATTTTATCAAGCTTGGAATTGCATTCCAACTTTCTTTTAATGCTAACGCTGTGTTTGGATCATGAATAGGGATTTGGAAAGGGAAATGAAAATAGAGAAATAATTTAGTTTATATTCCATTCACATTTCACTAATTCTTTTACTCTCTCTCTTCATAATCCTGCCAAAACCCATGTTCCAAACACACCTACGAATATTATACAACACATCCGTAACATAGACATTGTAATAACCCCGACCCGTAATTAGCTACTAATCAGTGATTAAAGATGCTAATTGAGTGGATCAAATGAATTATGGGATTAATATGTAAATTGCATGATATTTGGCCTTCTATCTGTTACTTATAGAATATCTGTATGGAATTCCACTTTAATATGTAAATTGAAAGCCTTATCGGCATCCGAAAACAAATTTGACTACACCGATATGTTATTTGGAATTTTTAGAACCATATGGCAAGTTTTATTACAAATTGATTTTGAACGATTAATTAGGTTGTATTTGGTTAGCTTAATGTGCCAATTAATGCATTATATCATCATGACTATATATTCAACACATTTAGCTTTTTTCTCTCATTTTTTGAGTGCCAAAATCTGAGAATTCATCTTAGGAAGAGAGAGAGAGTGCAATTCTAGAGAGAGAAAGGTAGAAATTAAAGGTAGAAGTTGAAGGCTTTGCTTGAGTTCATCAATTTTGTGCAAGAATCTAGTTAATTCTAAACTATAGGTATGAATTCAACCGCTAAATTATGAATTTAAGTTATCAACATGAAGATTATGTGTTTAAGGGTGTGTTTTGAGCTTAGAAGGAAGATTTGAGTGGCAATTCATGCATGCATGTGCATTTTCTTACAAATTGAGCATGATTTCCATGAATCCTCTCTTGCATGTTTGAAATTCATCTTCACTTGGGGAAATCATTAAGTTTCAAGTTGTTTTGTGGGGTTTGATCATGTTTTGGGAAGCTCCAGACCGAGAAAACCCATGCATGTTGTGTTCATGAACATTTATCATGTTTTAAGTTGAAATTGTGAGTTTTTAACAAATTCTTGGGCCATGATTTTATGAAATAATCTGTAATTCTTCGTGTTTTACAAGTTTACTATGTTATCTCAAGTTTTGGGGCCCAAGAGATGTGTTTTGAAAGTTGGAATTCGAGTTTTGAGCTTGAAGGTGCAATCTGGAAATTCCAGAATTTGCATCTACGCTCGAGCGTGGGAGTTCACGCTCGAGCGACCACTCTGAGTGCGTGCACTCCGCTCGAGCGTGAATTGCAAGCTCCCAGAAGTTTCATGTCTTTTACAGATCGCTCGAGCGAATGAATGTGCGCTCGAGCGACCATTCACATTTTGTATGTCCGCTCGAGCGAGGAAAGCTACGCTCGAGCGTGGACCTTATTTTCAGAAATTTTGCCTAAGTGTTCCAAGGCATGTTTTGGCATTCTCATTGCATCTTAGTCATTCCTAAGCCTTAATTAAGCCATAGTAATGAGGTTATGGATTAGAAACACACTAAGAAAAGAATGTACTAAGTTTCGAGACTGCAAGTGTATATGTTTTAGGCAATGTGATAAGAAAGAATTAAAACCTATGTAATGAAAGCTAAGCCTTAATAGCCACTTGAATATGTAATAATAAGATATGCTTGTGTTATGTATTTTGTGATTGTAGGTCAAGACTCGAGGATTGATTGACCGCTTACTGGAACCACTGTAAGTAACGTTATCGTAAAGATACGTTCATATGAATTATGTTCTAAATGAAATACGATAAGTTCTGATTTATGAAATGATATCTGTTTTCGTGAACGAATATTCCGTGTTTGAAATCTATTATGGCATCCATAGATAGTCCCAAGTCATGGGGGACGACATGAAAATGCGGGTCCATGACATACAAGTAATTACGAGATCTCGTTAGCCACTTCATTGTGCTGATGTGTGTTTAATCGGTATCCAAAACCGATTATTCTAGTCGGAAGACGTTCTGTGATGTGTTCTATGGGATGTACCATTATTATGTTCTGATATGAGAATGATTATGCTCTGGTCTGTTTTCTGCTTATGATATATTCGGATTTCGTCCACTAACCCCTTTACCTTAATGTTATTCACTGGGCTTTAGCTCATTGTGTGTATATATATGTATAGGTGAGTATTCTGGAGCCCGAGCCTGAAGGCTTTTTGTCTGGACTTGTGTTCTGTTGTTAGCCAACCATTGTGCTTCACGTGGAGGTTCCCGCAGTGTCCTGTGTTCAAGTTCTGTTGGTTCTGTGTATATATATGACTTGATTTAATTCTATTGGCTGTACCTAAGATACTTCAATGTGTGTGGGTATAATGTATGATTGACTATTGCATACTTATATAAAGTTTTAAATATTCTGTTCATATAAGTCAGCACAGCTCATTGGACAATTTTAATTATGTGTTTACTTCCGCTAGCCCCCTTAATTTTGCTAATCTGTTCAGAGGCCTTCAGTAATCTAAGGATTACTAGCCGGTTACGATGCTAAACCTATAGGGGCGGGTTTGGGTCGTGACAGACATTTTCATAAATATATCTTTTAAAAAAAAAACATAAGCATAACTATGCCAATCTTAAGCAATGTTCCTACAGGAGAAGGGAAAACACAAAAAAAAAAAAAAAAAGAAGTCATATTAGCACCTCCACAATTCAATCCCACGAGAAATTGAATTGCCAAAAAATTATTATTGAATAGTATTTATTAAGATATAAAGCTCATAGGCATGGCTACTAATAGAAGTTTTTTAAAAATATTACAAAAAAAAAAAAAAAAAAGAGAGAAGCAAAACATCATATGCATAATGCTTCCATTTGAAATTATACCACCGAGATTTTTATTAACCCAAGAAAGACAAATTTAGTGATGTACTTTTTGTTAATGTTAAAATGACAGATAACATCAAATTTTATTGCTTAGAATATAATTGAAACTACCTAATAGAATTTCCAGGTAATTTCTAGCTAATTAATGTAAGCAAATTCCTGAACCCAAACAAATATTAGCTAAACACACGTACATGTTCTTCAAAGAGATACAGAGAGAAAAAGAAAGTGAGAGGACCAAACCTCAATCAATTGAAGAGAAACCCATTACAAATAGTTTCTCTTTATTCCCAACTACAAAAGTTTCTCTTTCTTTCTCCGATTCAAATCTTAGGAACGTAAATGCAATATATCAACCTATTCCCTCTCTTCATAATCAGAAACCTTTTTAACATAATTCAAATTAATTATGTTAGAAAGTTTTATATCCAAATGATCAAAGTAATCCAAAGTTTTATAATTATGTTAATTAGAATCCACATGATCAAAGCAATTAGAATGTTTTATAGCAATATCCAAAAGTTCTCTTTGTTTTGGAAAGAAAGTTGGGAATGAATCTAACCAATAACAAAAATCTACAAGATCAAGGTTTTCCTGCTATATACAAATCACAAAGAAAAACAAACAAATCACTGAGAAAAATAGAGTGAAATAGTGGGTTGCGCTCCAACCAGTAATAAAACTTCAAAAGGACTTAAACCTGACACCTCTTCAGAAATAGAGCATCCTTGGAACCCTCAAGACAATATCAGACATCCAATTGAAATCATTAATAAAAGACAATAATTCGTGACTTAATCAAAAAACCAGAGGCCCAATCGAAACTTCATGTTGCATGTATCAGAGACCCAATCAATCCCTAGTTGTAAATGGCCTAATTGATACCCAAAGTATGATAATTGTAAGAAAAGATTGAACCATTGCTTCAAAATTTATTCAACTTTTCAACTCAATAGCAAGCATGATTGATGATTAATTCGTAGACTTGTAGAGTCAAGGAAGACAACCAACCAAAAGAAAAGTTAGACAATCAGAATAAGCAACCATTGCTTAAATAAGAATACAAATCAGATACTTACCTCGGTGTTTGGATGTGATAGGTTCTGAAGAAGTTTTACTTCTTCATCATGCTCTCTAATGTGAGCCTATTAAGCAAATTAAAAACAAAAAACAAAAATGGAAATGCAATTAAGTCAAACAAATAAAATAGTTTTGCCAATCAACCAATCCAAATATATACATAGTTATATAGTACACCACAAAGGCAAACCTTCAAATACAAATTGTAGGAATCCATAACATAAATGTAATAAAGTAATTAAACTTGTGTTTTCTCTTCTTAAACCACTATTGACTATAATTGTAACCTTCATTCAGACATATACCAAGGACAACAAAACAAATGCTAAGTGTAACAAATTACTAACCTGCTTGATGGCTATGTATAACAAATGTATAACAAAACAAATGGTATGTATAACAAATTACTAAGCAAATGCTATGTAAAACAAACTAATAATAAGAACAAAATTATTAACCTGCTTGATGGCTGGAAACTCTTTATAATCCAGCCAAATGCACTGCAGAGTGTGGCTGCTTCATAAAAATCCGATTCTCGATTTGCAAATATTGGAGCTGATCGGTGTTATTCTAATTAACGACATGAATAAAAATTAGAATTTAGGAATAATTATTGAAAAATGTTTACACAAATGGAGAGATAGAATAAGAAAGAGACCATAGATTGTGATGAAGGATACCCATTGAATCGTGGACTCGAAATCGCTTTAAGTGCTTCAGTCGTCCATCAACACTTTGTATATCAAGTCTTAATTGCTGCTTCGCAATCACCACAAACCCATGGTGAAGACTGCGATGGTTGAGATTTTAGAATAGGCTGTGATGTCTACATTGAGGAGAAAGTTGAAGTGGTCTCAAATCCATGGTAAGAAGGTGAAAACAATGAGGAAGCTGAAAGGAAGGAGCTGAAACAACAACATTAAACCTACAATGGAAACCAAGCACCCTGTTGCCAACAAATATTGCAAAAAATAAAAAACAAAACTAATGTTTAGCATCAAACCAAACAAAACTAAAGTATAGTTCAAATCTATCACAATTTTAGCAACGAAACTAACTAATTAATCAACAAAACCAATTAAAGTTTACAGCAACTTTCCCTAGTGTTTCAACAAAACTAACTAATTAAAATATCTGTTTGAGATCTCATTGAACAAATCACTAAATACCCAAACACCGAATACCCACAACCTTAGTCTGCTCCATTGCCGCCATCAAAGTCACTGCATCGTATGGCAGAAAACATAATGGTGCTTAAATAGATAGATTAATGGTGACTTTAGAAACTGATTTAAAACAAATCTAGAAATCGAAATTGATTTAATACCAATCTAATACAAATCAACAAAAGGAAATCAACTAATTAATTAACAAAACTAATTAATTAAAGTTTCCAGTAGCTTTTCCCATGGTTTCCACATCTCCAACATAACTAACTAATTAAAATAACTATTTGGGATATCCTTGAACAAAGCTAGCAAGACCAAAACACTGAAACAGAGCCAGCAAGGCCAAAACGAATACCCACCACCTTAGTTTGCTCCATTGCTGCAGTCGAAGTCACTACAAAGGTTGATTAATGGTGCTTAAACATAGAGGAGAAAAAATATAAAGAGATACGTTAAAGATAATGGTGCTTAAAGATATAGTAGAAAAAATATAATGAGATAGATTAATGGTGCTTGAACAAAGGTGGTGCGTGAAACCCTTGTTATTGAGTACAAAACCCAATAAAAAAATATTAATTTTGACAAAATACAATCATAATAGATCTTTAAGCAAAGCCCAAGAATAACAATAACCAAAATTTAACTTTCTTTACTTTTTTTGCCACTTTTTTAGCAACAAATAGACAATTAATTCACCACATTGATGAAATTTTGCAAGTTCAAACCCAAACCCAAAGACTAACTATACAAACCATAAAAAAATAAAAAATAAAAATTCAGTTGGTTCAAATTGCTGAAGTTCAACACAATTCAATTATTGCCCTAAAAGGATCTAGAACAGTGTCAAGGCTTCTTTTATTCAACCATAGAAGTTAGCTTCGACCAAAACTAATCTACTTACAAAAAGGTTGAATAAAGAGAGCAAAAGTATTAAGAAGGCAATGTAAAGTGCCAAACACATTTCTTACTCATAATAGTAAACACTTATACCCAACTCATTTTTGTAGAAATAGAATCTAATAAAAAGAAATAATCCTGTGCTGGTAATTCTATCCAAGAATTTTTCTATTCGGAATTATGTGCTGTAACAAATAAGAAAAAAGAAAAACAAACCCAAATAAAATAGGGGAAAAAAGTGAGAGGGAGAGAGAGAGAGAGAAGAGGCAAAGACTGATTATCATATCAAAATCCAAAATCCAAAATCCAAAACCCAAATAAAACCCTAGATTCACACACCCTCTTCAAAACAAAATAAAAGAAAACCAACAGAGAGCTGTCTAGATTAGAAAGAGGGGAGGCAAAGATTGAACAATAACAAACCTAATGGAACAATAACAAAAGGGGAAGTAAAAAAAGGTGAGGATTTAGCCTTTTACCTTGGATCTGTGTAGAGAGAGAGGAGGAAAATATTGAGCCAGATGATACAAATCACCCCCTCTTAGCGGGGTTGTATTCTGCCGGAGGAAATCACCACCGAAGATTACTTAAACTTCTAGAGAGAGAAAGCTTGGTGGAAAGAAGAAGATGTATGGTGGGAAGAGGAAGAGGAAGAGGTGTGAGAGAGAATGGAGTTTCAAATTTTGAAATCAAAATCAGAAAGAAAGAGGAAGAAGACGTCTGTGAGAGAAAGAGGAAGACGTTTTTCAGTGTGGGAACCAAAGCTAAATCTGGACCATTTATTAAATTTATTAAAATTGATCTAAACCATTGAAATGTCCAAATAGGACAAATAAGAGTAGGATATTTTCAACCCTTAGATTGAATCAATGTGATGGTCTATATTTTGACACACATACAAATGTCCTATCCCCAATTCAAAAACACCTTTCCCTTGTTATATAGATTTATTATCTTTAGATTTTTATTAGTCGACAAGCATTAACTAAATGGGTTTCTAATATTAGGAAAAATATTGGATTTGTCATTGTCATTGTCATAGATTCGTTTGGGAATAAGCTATTTTAGTAACTTTTTGACTTTTTTATGAAAAGATGTGTACAAAAATAGAGAGACCGATGTGACAACTTATAGTGATTTTTTGACTAAAATTGAAAGTTGCGAAACGAGATAGTGCTTATGAGAGAAATGATTACCATAGAGATAGTATGAAGATCAAGAGGGAACGATTAGGTTGACAAGTCTTAAAAAGTGTGAATGCTTATTTCTATTAATGGGGAAAAATTACCTACAAATGATGAGTGGATATTGCATGTCTTATGCTGAGTACACAATTATCTAGTGGTTGAACATCTTGAAAGGCACTCATTTGCTAGTAGATTATATGTGGAGGAAACATCTTTATTAGTTGATATGTCAAAGAGTATGGTGCGACCAAAAGAGATATTGATTACATTGAAACGAAGGGATGCCTTTAATATGATAACAATAAAGACAATTTACAACGCATGTAAAGTGACATGTGGTTGGAAAAATTTATTTTAGTTCGACAACATGACACTGGAGTAATCTGTAAACGTACAGCAATAGGTGACTGGACAAATTTATTTTAATTCGGCAAATTTATCACTAAACATGCACTTCACAAATGGGGTCTAACTAATTTCTTGTTAAATAAAGTAAAATCATCTAATCGAATGGCAAAAAATGATTGGAAAAAATTAGTTTGTCTGGTAATACGACATTGGAATAATTCAAATTCTTTAACATTATATTACCGAAAGCTATCGGTGTAAAGAGACAAAACATAAAGAGTTTTGAGGAATTTTAGTTTAGGGTTAGTTTTCATAGTATAATAGGTGTAATGAAAATCATAAATTATTTTTTTTTACTAATATAAGGGCATTTCCAACGGTTCACCAAATATTTCATCGAATTTGAGTAAAAAAACTACAAATTTCTCTATTTGGTATTAGTCACTCCAATGGTGAATTTGTAAGGGTCGATCGACCGGTCAACCAGCAAAAGCAAATGAAAAAAAAAAAAATTTCTGCAACAAAGGTAGTGTATTCCTAGATGAGATGCTCCAAGCCATCAGATTAAGTTGACAAAATGTAACATTTTTTGACAAGAGAATAAATTGATATGAATGATAGCTTGAGAAGTTTCTAGTGCAGATGGTGGTTGCAGACTCTGTATATTGTGAAGATGGTGGCAAGACTATTAGGAAAGAGATGGTTCTTTATGAAGTTGATTCAATTATATTGAATTTGTTGAAAAAGTGGATTCAAGAGAGGTTGAAGAAAGGGAAAGAGTGTCTCCAAAGAGCAAAAGAAACTGAGATATGTTTTTTTATTTGTTTCTGCTAGATTTAGGCAACTCCATTAAGTTGCAAGGAAAATTTACAGGAAAAATTTCTTGAGAAAAATGAGTTAAAAGGAAATGTAAGGAAAATAAAATATAATAATGAAAATTGTTTCCTTCAAAAAAATTGATACACATGTTTTTGCAAGACCAGAACACATGAAAGAAATAAAAACAACTTTTACAAAGATATGATATTGAAAGTAGTTTTTGAGAATAACAGAATTGAAATAGAGAGGGAGGTAAATTTTTCACAAATTATGCCTTGAGGTAGTCATTGTTGAGCAATTAAATAAATAAAATTATGTTGTGTATTTAACAACAACTAGAATATAAAAGAAATAAAGGAAATGAGAGAAAATGTTTGATTACAAAAATCAAACTAGAAATAAAAATAAATAAATAAAAATAGATTTTATTTTGTTACAAAAACAAAATTAAAATTTGATTTAAATAAAAATAAAACAGAAAAAGAATTAACTTACTTGATTAATTTTTTCGAATAATAATCTGATCAAATCCAGTGTTTGACACTGTGTCCTTAAGACAGATTCGTCCTCTCCACGGTGCTTTCAGAATGTGGACGTCTATCTCCCAGAATGAAATGATCAACAACAAATAAATGCAGCACTACAATTTATTTGTTCAACGAACACACTTAGTGTATACACTCTTTCTCACAGGAAAAACAATGGAATAAATGCAGCAAAATGCAGAGAAAACTTGCAACAATGATGGACGAAAATTGGAGTAGAAATCCAAATGAGGGACTAGTCTATTTATAGAGATGAAGTGGTGGCTTGGTAGCTGCTAATTTTGAATTAAACAGGTACAGTACGTGTTCAATTTAAATTTAAATAGATAGGCACTGTTTGGTTTGAATTTCAACCAATTCAAAAAACCTGTTTTGGGTGGATTTGAATTTGAACAGAACAAATTCGGTTTGGACATATTCGGATATGTCTGTGAAGAGGTGCAACAATTTTGAATTCAAAAATTGAAATTTAAATCTGGATAGAAATTCGGAATGAATTTTTGGATAAATTTTATTTCAAAAAATAAAATTCAAATTCAAATGTTTTTTGCCCAAAAAGATTAGTATTGGGCCGAACAAGCCTAACCCAACTACATACCACGCGACCGCTACCAAAGCTTAATCGACAGAGGGTCACAAGACGCCATGGTGATTTTTGGGTCCAATGGGTCTAGCCCATTTTGCCCATAACCTCCCTCTCTACAAAACTTGGGTACCCCTTGGGGCACACCCCAAGTTCCAATCCCATGCCTTATAAACCCACTCAAAATTTCCCACTAAATCAATGTGGGACAAGCCATTTTTCAACCTTTAAGGATTTTCCACCAAAACTCCATTTTCATGGAGCACACTTTGGCTTCAATTTCCCATTCGCTCGATAATGGTTTTAAGCAACCAAATATACCACATGAATCACAACGCGACATAAAACGCGTTACCACTTTGACACGCGAAAATCGACGCACGAGTCCCACCTAAATACTAGACCAAACTTAGGAAAAAATTCTGGTTTTACCCAGAATTTTTCCAACCATTTCTAACAATCCCCCATATGAATGGAATTTGATGACAACGGAAATGCAACAATATGCAAACTTTGTCGAAAGAGTATAAGTCGCAAATATCTTGCATCAGGATAGGTAGCTTTCGGCCTTGAACCTTCCTTAGTGATAACCTATCGGACTTACTAGCTAACCAATGGACGCGATGCCTTGAATTGTTCAGCCGTTTGTGTAAGCCAAGACAATAGATTTCACACAAAATATCTTCTAACACATTGTGGTTCTCACTGTTGTATTCATTTTGGCCTTAAATGCTCCTGATTTTCATGAGTGCTTCTAGAGAATGTAGCCTCTTCATTCTCATAGAACCGCCCCAGTTCAACACTCATATAAGTGATTCTTATTGTGAGTATCTCCTTATACTCGTCTTGATCTTATGCCTAAATCAAGATATAAGTAATCATTAAAAGCAAAGCTTATCCTTATACCCCTGCAAACAATACATGTAGATATCACTCTCACCATAGGAATGGGTAAGGAATTTTAATCCCTTGGTAATTTCTGGCGAGCCACACATAACTTAGTTGTCCCTTTGAACTTAGTTCTTAGGATCTCCAATCATATAAGTAGGGTTACTATTATGATGACTCTTATGTAATAGGCTTTAATCCCATCCCCTTCAATGAACTATACACTTGCTCTTTTGTCAAACCTTTTGTTAACGGATCTGCAATATTTTCTTTAGATTTTATATAATCTATTGAGATTATTCCATTTGACAACAATTGCCTTACGGTATTATGTCGACGATGAATATGTCGTGACTTACCGTTATACATAATATTCTGTGCCCTGCCTATTGCAGATTGACTATCACAATGAATGCAAATAGCTGGCATAGGTTTTGGCCACATTGGAATGTCTTCTAAGAAATGACGAAGCCATTCTGTTTTTTCTCCTGCTTTGTCTAAAGCAATGAACTCGAATTCTATTATGGATCGCGCAATGCATGTTTGTTTCGTGGATTTCTAAGAAACAGCAGCGCTTCTCAGAGTAAAGACATATCTACTTGTGGATTTTGAATCTTTAGTATCTGATATCCAATTTGCATCACAATAATCTTCAAGTACTGCTGGATATCGAGTAAAGTTCAAACCATGATCACGGGTGAATCTTAGATATCTAAGAACCAAAATGATCGCCTTCCAATGGTCTTCTCCAGGATTACTAGTGTACCTACTCAATTTACTAATAGCATATGCTATATCAGGACGAGTACAATTCATTAGGTACATTAGGCTTCCAATGATTTGGGAGTATTTTAATTGAGACACTGCATCACCTTTATTTTTTGATAAATAAAGACTGATGTCTACATGTGTTCTAGTTACATTCAAATCATCCTTGATAAATTTATCAAGAATTTTCTCAATATAATGAGATTGAGATAATGCATATTCGTCAGATGTTTTAGTAATTTTCATTCCCAATATAACATCTGAGACCCCCATATCTTTCATGTCAAATCTTTTGTTAAGCATTTGCTTAGTTGATTTGATCATGTTTTGACTGCTTCCAATGATAAGCATGTCATCTACATAAAGACAAATTATAACATATCATTGGTCAGTATTTTTAACATAGACGCATTTGTCACATTCGTTTATCTTAAACCCATTAGTAAGCATTGCATGATCAAATTTTTCATGCAATTGCTTAGGTGCTTGTTTTAATCCATAAAGAGATTTTACAAGCCGACAAACTTTCTTTTCTTGTCCCAGTACTACAAACCCTTCGGGTTGCTCCATATAAATCTCTTCATTTAGATCACCGTTTAAGAAAGCTGTCTTAACATCCATTTGATGTATTTCTAAATTAAACAACGCTGCTATGGCAATAAGCATGCAAATGGATGTTATTCTTGTCACAGGAGAATATGTGTCAAAATAGTCAAGACCTTCATTTTGTCTATAACTTTTAACTACAATTCTTGCTTTGTACTTGTCTATTGAACCATCTGCTTTCATTTTTCTCCTGAATATCCATTTATATCCAAGAGGTTTAGAACCTAGTGGAAGATCCACCAATTCCCAAGTATGACTTTGCATAATGGATTCAATTTCATTATTAACAGCATTTTTCCACAAAGGTGCTTCAGGACCTGTCATTGCTTCCTTAAAGCTTTGAGGTTCATTTTCTAACAAGTATGTCAGAAAATATGGACTAAAGGATTTTGATGTTCTCGCTCTCTTACTTCGTCTTGGTTCATCATCAGTTAAATCCTGTTGGTCGAGACCATTACTAGTCTCTTGTGTTTGATTGTCATTAGTCACTTGACTTTGTGTACAATTATAAGTTCTTTTCTGTGAATTTAATTCCTGTCCTTTCTTATAAGGAAAGACATGTTCAAAAAACACAGCATTCCTTGATTCTATAATAGTGTTCACATTTATATCAGGTATTTCTGATTTATAAGTCAAAAACCTATATGCACTACTATTCTGAGCATAACCAATAAATACACAATCTACAGTTTTTTGGTCCAATCTTAGTCTTTTTAGGAACAAGAACTTCAACTTTTGCCAAACACCCCCACACTTTTAAGTATTTGTAGGAAGGTGGTCAACATTTCCACAATTCATAAGGAGTGCTGTTGGTTTTCTTGTGGGGTATTCTATTAAGAACATAATTAGCAGACAATATTGCTTCCCCCTACAAGTTCTGAGATAAGTCTGAACTTAGTAACATGGCATTCATTATTTCTTTTAGGGTTCAATTCTTCCTTTTAGCAATTCCATTTTGCTGAGGAGAATAGGGTGCTGTAATTTGGTGAATAATGCCATGTTGTGCACAAAATTCATTTAATGGTGCATCATATTCACCACCCCTATCACTTCTAACCATTTTAATGGTTTTACTAAGTTGATTTTCAACTTCTGTTTTGTAGAGTTTAAACATTTCTAAGACTTCTGTCACGACCCAAACCCGCTCCTATAGGTTTAGCATCAGAATCGCCAAGAATCCCAAGATTACCTACTACTGAGCAGTTAACAAAATATTAGGGGCTAGCAGAAGCAAATAATAATATACAATGTCCATTGAGCTGTGCAAACTTATATGAGACAGAAAAATTTTAAACTTTTTATATATATATATGTGTACATCATCCTCACGTCATAATAATATATATATACCGATTAGGCAGAAAGGGACTTAGTCCCTTTTTCAAAATACACATGACTTGAAGAACCGAACAAGAAAACAAATAGAACTTAAACTTTACATCACATAACAACAACACTTAGCATATCCGGAACCTTCGTGGGAGGCACATAGGTTGGCTGACACATGGATTCTAGACAGAAGCCTCTAGCCTGGTCACGCACCTGATCACCTACATACATAAATAATACAGTAAGCTAAAGCCCAGTGAATAATAACAGAGTAAAGGGTTTAATGAATGATGTCCATCACAGAGTTAGAAATCAGAGTTTATATCAGAAACACAGTCTTATCAGAAATAGAGCCTTATGCATATTCAGATTTCCAATCAGAAATAGATTCAGATACATGCTCATATTCATAATCAACTCAGGATTTGCATAAGATCATATGTGGTACACCCATTAGCTATCAGATCAGGTAGGTCTAAAGACCACAACAGGTAGGTCCGAAGACCACAAATAAAGTTGGTACCAACAACCACGGTATTATTACCCCCGGGCGAGGGCCATTCGGACTAAGGGTGCCACAATTACTTTTCAGAAAAACGGGACATTCATTCATTCATTTCCAACATATCATAGCTTTTCCAATAATCAGTCATTTCGTATCATAGTATACTGAAAGTACATAACATTGAACATAACTTTACAAAGTTATTACTCACAGAGGGCTGCAGAGGCAAATCGAATGACCGATATATCGATAAATCAGGCACAATAGCGTGACCTACACAAACATAAAACGTATACACATTGAAATATAATATTACTCCCTTGATTAAACTTGTCCTTTCTAGTCTTTAGTCTTTATAGTCCGAAGTTCTACTACGTTTATTCTTTCTCATTTAAATAAACCGGGTTCTTATTTCACATATTCTTTCATTACTAAATCCTTCTTTTCCAAATAGATTGATCCTTTACTTGGCTTGTTAAACAATTACCACTAGACCAATGATTCATTCTTTAACTAACTAATCTATATTGATTAGTAGCTTATTATTCTTTATTAAGTCATAAATTCCTTAGAACATTATTCACATGCATGAAATTGACATCAAAATTACTAGTTTTATATTCTTATAAATTTTTCAACTAGTTTTCATAATCTTGGACTTAGTTTAATTTATAACCTCAATTTAATTCATAACCATAGATGCCCCAAAATATGCTTAATCTCAAATTACAAGTATGGATTAAAATCTAATTATAAAATCAACACTTTATCTAACATTAGGATTAATTCTAATTTTTCATAAACTTAATGTTTATAAAACATTTCATTTCTCTCTTCAAAATATGAGATTGAATTAATTTAAATCTTTCAAAATCCATGATGTATGCAATACAAATAGGCCCAATTTTATTATTAATAACAAAATCAACTTAATTATAAATTACACAAATCAATTTCTTAGAAATTCAACTCAACTCAATTTCTAAAATATACTTAAATGGAACAAACCTTTTAAATTAAATCTCATGCATGGATTAAACAAATTCCTAGTTTTCATAATAAAATCAAAACTCATGAACTCATGATTTTAAAATCATTTTTCCAAAATCAAATGCACAATAAAATTACATATAATTTATGGAGCTTGATTTAATTATAACTTCGAAAACCAAATCCAAAATAATTAATTTCTAATTAACCTTCATAAGTTGACCTTAGCTCCAATTCTCCATTATTTTACTAATTCCTCTTAAGTCATGAGATTAAAATTACAAACTCTTTTAAAGAAATATTTGCATGTACAAAACATTTATCAAAACCCCACAAATCCTACCTTATTAAGCTCCAACCATAATTAAACTCTTAATTTACACCAAAACTCAATCACAAACTTATATTCTTTAAATTATGGATTAATTTCTTAACTTACTTTACATGCATGGGTTAAAAATCTAATTATGAACCCAAAACTTTATCTATCATTCTAAATTTTCATAAACTTGATTCTTATCAAACATTTCCCCCCCTCCCTCTTTTTTTTTTCTTCAAATATGAGCTTGAATAAATTTAGATTTTCCATAATTCATGCAATATATTGTAATTAGAGCATTAATTTGCTCATGCATGTAACATTTTCATGAAAAATCACCACATCAAATCCATAGAAAATAAGTTCCTAAATTTATTCCAAAATCAACCACATACATGCAACCCATTTCATGTTTACATCCCAAATCCAAATTAGCTTCCATAATAATCTTTATTTTCTAATTTCATCCCAATTATATAAAATTGAACTCAAATTTAACAAATTAAAAGGATCATAACTCATGTTTTTCAACCCAATTTGATTTACATGCACAAATCTAATTTCTATCCATTTATATAAATGATCCACAAATCTTCATTTTAATCTTCTCAAAATTCATCATAAATTAATTTACATCTAGATTATTTAAATAACACTATAAAGAAGATAAGATTTCTCACCTTAAGATGATTTTTCCACAATTTTTTAGTTGAATTTTGACAACTCATAAGACCCTCTTCCTTTCTTCCTCTTCCTTGGGTTGAAATCTCTCTCTCTCTCTCTCTCTCTCTTTTCCCCGGTTTTGTTCCCAGAAGAACACCCAAAAATGGGTCTTGATTCATCTCCTTGAACACATACATACTTGCACACTTCTCTTGCTTACACATCATGCACACGTGCACCTTGTTTTAAGCTTCCAACACACCCACACACACAAATCTGGTTTCTCAGTACACCCACCAGACTTTCTCTGCACACACCCCCACATATATTCCCAACTCTAAATTATTTTACAATTTAATCTATGGTTAGGATTAATTTAATTAAATGACACCTAGTCTTACTAAATTTCAATTAGCACATCATTAAATTAATTATGTCTAATCATAAATCCCTCATAATTTAATTGATTTAATTTGACTTCCACTAAGGCCCAATTAATTATATTTAACTCTATCAATCCGAATCAGATTTTTAGTCAGACTCCCAAAAGGCTCCAAATATTAAATTGAACTTATTGTCATCATCAATTTTGATTTCCCAAATTATTTAGGCCTTCAATTTTTGATCAGACTCGAATTTTCATCAATAAATTACATATTCAAATTGGGCACACCATAATTAAATTTAATTTATAATAACCACCATCCTCAATCCTCATGACTTAATCAACTCCAATTAGGACCTAATTAATTGAATCTCAATTTTACTAAGCTGAATCGAATATTTAATTAAACTCCCAAATGGGTCCGTTATTAAAATTAAATTGATTCAACTTTTTAACTTCACTTCCTTAAGCCATTTGGACCCTTAATTTTTAATTCCAAAATAAACCTTCAATAAAATCATAAACGAGTCAGATTCCACAATTCTCATAAATCCCAAATAAATTATAAAACTCGGCAATTAAATCTCAAATCCTCTTAATTAATCAAGTACTAATCATTATACGTGATGGGGTTGTTACAGCCTTCCCCCCTTAGGAAGTTTGGTCCTCCAAACTTAAGATACTTGTACAGAAAATTAGTCACATAACTTGATCTCGCTTCAATTCCTCCCCTAGGTAACTCCTTTTTCATTGGCCTTCTTCACGTAAATTGAACTGAGTTCCAATCCCAAATCTGCAATTCATTATCGTTTCTAATGACATCAATCACATAACTTATACACTTAACTCATCAATCTATAGTTCATATACTTCCAATAGTAAGAGATGTCTCTTAAGGAATGTTCTTGATTCTCCTTATTTTTCAAACAGATCAGAATATTTTGCTATCGACATGATAGATTCCTCAAATTAAAATTTAATAGCCCATGCATTACTAATAGCAAACACAACTTCTCGATCCTTCAGTCCTATTAACAAAAACATAATCCCGACATTATTGCTATGCAATCTGTAATTCACCCTATCCCAAAGAACAGACATTAACTTTCATTGACTATAGTCAAGGTTCTTAAGTTATGCACATAACGTACTTTCTCCAAATAAGATTCCACATGTTAATCTATAACAGAATTTTCGAATTATCTAGAAACGTAATCATATATTAATGGTCCCACTTCTAAAAGACATCTTAGATGGCAATTATGATGGTAATTTCAAAACAGAGAAGCACATTGGATTTCAAACAGAAGCATATTTCACATAAATTCCTTAACTTTGATCAATAGTCACGTGGTAGTTTAGGGCTACACTTTTAAATTTTCCTCAAATCATTATAACTAACCAATCAAAATTCTTATGTTCCCAAAGGTTCCTTAAGAAATATGCGCTTATTATTCTAACGATTTTTACTTCCTTATTTCCTATTACATTTTCTTTCTTCTGTTCGACACTAGAATTGAATTTATTTGCGATATGTTACACTATCTAATGTCGGATTCAAAATCTAGATTTAATTATGCCCACAAGATCATAATATTATTCATTTCTAATCGCTAATCCAATAGGGGATTATTGTGTTTCCTTTATAGAAGTCCATATTTTGACTTTATAACTTAAAATCATTATAAATATTTCTTTCAACGTTAGAAAATTCAATAGCGATACAATTTTTGTAAATTGGGTCTTTCCTTTCTAATTCTCATTGGTTTCAGTCTTCTAATGTGGAGTACAATTTTCTTTCTATTTAAATAAAGTCCCAAAAACATATAGCTTTGTTAGACTAAACAGAGATCCCAACTATTTTCGATATTCATCCATTGGTCAAGTCTTGCTCATATTCTTCTAATTTTGACAATGCCAAGTCAAGTCTTGGCGATGTGTTAATCATTTTTTTTTTTTTTTTGCAATTTCAGGTTGAGCTCTAAATGGTCCAACCAATGGGTTCCATCTATATCAAATAACACAAAACATAGCTTGTAACAAAACATAGGGTGAATCAAATTCATTAATTGAAATCTTTCAAAGTTCCTTGGGATGTTTACTAACATCTACATAACACAAAGATGACATTCCTGACCAAACAGAGGAATAACCGCCCCGGAGTCGAAGCACACCCGTTCATGACCGTCGGTGGCCGACCCAAAATCGGTTAGACAACCCACCCGGAAAACCGTCGGTGGCAAAACATAACCCACCCGTACAAGACCATCGGTGGCAAAAAGATGTCTCAACAAGGTGCTACATAAACTTAACGTCCCCTAGCACAAAAGGACCTTTCAAGAATGTCATCAAAGCAAAGCTAATACTCGATACAGAACTAATGGATCATCATTCCTGCTTGATCAAATACTTTTCCAAAGCAAAGCAAAGCTTCATCAGAATACTATAACGTAGCTTTATTAAAAGAAATGCCACTCACACATAAACTGTTAACTTCAAGCAACCCTACTTATACTCAAGTACCATCCTTATCCAATTAAATCATTTCAGCTTTTTCTTAGATTGGGATAGTCCTTTATTTGATGCTCAACTTCTCACATTTCCAGCAATTCGATGACACAGTCCCCAATGAATCTTGTGACATATTGACATACTAGAATAACTTACTTCTCTTACCACCTTGCCTAGAATTACTCATCTTTCTTACCACAAAATTCTTAGTTCTCTTCTCTGATTCACTTTTCACTTTCACACTTAACTCCTCCTTTTGATCTTGCCATAGGGTTCACAGTTTTCACCACGATCTCTAGTACTTCTTCTACTTCACTTAATCACTCTGATAAAGACTCAATTTCCACTCCATTCACACTTTCACTATTTATTCCTAATGATGGAAGAGGAGGGTTGAACACAAGAAAATGGTCGGTAACACTTGGGTTAATTTAATTGACTTAAGTTATAACACAAAACGCGTATCACATACAAGTAGACATACACATATAGGCATATAAGGACACTGGTAGGGTATCCTATTCATTCCCCAGGAATTTACCAAGAATTTCCTATTCGAAGCTACGCTGGCCGAACGTGATTCCAATCGGACTTTCAAGGTCATTCGGCAAAGGCATGAGACTCTACGGTTTGACATTCCATACAATAAGTTCCCACCAAAATGTACTATCTTACATGTCAAATGACTCTTCTCATCCTCAATTACCATAGCTCCACATATTTCATTGATCAACAACTTCCTCAATTTCAAAATATTCTCATAGTTTAATTTCACATACATTCCATATAGCTTTCAAGACTTTCATCAAAGATTCTAATTTCTCATAACACCATGTTTCCAAAAATCAACATACTTATACTCCTCAATGTTCTAGCTAAAAATTTTGATTTCCTTATAACATTTGAAATTTCTCAATGTCTCACTAATTCTTAGCTTTTAGCCTCATTCCCAAACTACGTAAACACGTTCTAGTTTCCTTATAATCACCACAATCCCACAATAGCTCATACTACTTAGTTCCAATACTTAAGCATATTACACAAACATATATGCATATTCCTAAATACACAACTTCTTACTTACTTACTAGATGCATGGAGCTTAAATCCGTTCTAGACATTCTAGTGCTCAATGGACACGTGTGTGAGAAATTAACGCGTGCTCTAATACCACTCTGTCATGACCCAAACCCGCCCCTATAGGTTTGGCACCGTAACCGGCCAATAATCCGAGGATTACCTACGGCCTCTGAACAGATTAACAAAATATTAGGGGCTAGCGGAAGCAAATAATAATATACAATGTCCATTGAGCTGTGCAGACTTATATGAGACAAAAAAATTTAAAACTTTTTATATACATATGTGTACATCATCATCACGTCATAATAATATATATATACCGATTAGGCAGAAAGGGACTTAGTCCCTTTTTCAAAATACACATGACTTGAAGAACCGAACAAGAAAACAAATAGAACTTAAACTTTACATCACATAACAACAACACTTAGCATATCCGGAACCTCCACGGGAGGCACATAGGTTGGCTGACACACGGATTCTAGACAGAAGCCTCTAGCCTGGTCACGCGCCTGATCACCTACATACATAAATAATACAGTAAGCTAAAGCCCAGTGAATAATAACAGAGTAAAGGGTTTAATGAATGATGTCCATCACAGAGTTAGAAATCAGAGTTTATATCAGAAACACAGTCTTATCAGAAATAGAGTCTTATGCATATTCAGATTTCCAATCAGAAATAGATTCAGATACATGCTCATATTCATAATCAACTCAGGATTTGCATAAGATCATATGTGGTACACCCATTAGCTATCAGATCAGGTAGGTCTAAAGACCACAACAGGTAGGTCCGAAGACCACAGCAGGTAGGTCCGAAGACCACAAATAAAGTTGGTACCAACAACCACGGTATTATTACCCCCGGGCGAGGGCCATCCGGACTAAGGGTGCCACAATTACTTTTCAGAAAAACGGGACATTCATTCATTCATTTCCAACATATCATAACTTTTCCAATAATCAGTCATTTCGTATCATAGTATACTGAAAGTACATAACATTGAACATAACTTTACAAAGTTATTACTCACAGAGGGCTGCAGAGGCAAATCAGACAAACTGGATATATCAGATAAATCAAGCGGAACAATGGGCGTGACCTACACAAACATATAACGTATACACATTGAAATACAATATTACTCCCTTGATTAAACTTGTCATTTCTAGTCTTTAGTCTTTATAGTCCGAAGTTCTACTACGTTTATTCTTTCTCATTTAAATAAACCGTGTTCTTATTTCACATATTCTTTCATTATCCTTCTTTTCCAAATAGATTGATCATTTACTTGGCTTATTAAACAATTACCACTAGACCAATGATTCATTTTTTAACTAACTAATCTATGTTGATTAGTAGTTTATTATTCTTTATTAAGTCATAAATTCCTTAGAACATTATTCACATGCATGAAATTGACATCAAAATTACTAGTTTTATATTCTTATAAATTTTTCAACTAGTTTCTATAATCTTGGACTTAGTTTAATTTATAACCTCAATTTAATTCATAACCATAGATGCCCCAAAATATGCTTAATCTCAAATTACAAGTATGGATTAAAATCTAATTATAAAATCAACACTTTATCTAACATTAGGATTAATTCTAATTTTTCATAAACTTGATGTTTATAAAACATTTCATTTCTCTCTTCAAAATATGAGATTGAATTAATCTAAATCCTTCAAAATCCATGATGTATGCAATACAAATAGGCCCAATTTTATTATTAATAACAAAATCAACTTAATTATAACTTACACAAATCAATTTCTTAGAAATTCAACTCAACTCAATTTCTAAAATATACTTAAATGGAACAAACCTTTTAAATTAAATCTCATGCATGGATTAAACAAATTCCTAGTTTTCATAATAAAATCAAAACTCATGAACTCATGATTTTAAAATCTTTTTTCCAAAATCAAATGCACAATAAAATTACATATAATTTATAGAGCTTGATTTAATTATAACTTCGAAAACCAAATCCAAAATAATTAATTTCTAATTAACCTTCATAAGTTGACCTTAGCTCCAATTCTCCATTATTTTACTAGTTTCTCTTAAGTCATGAGATTAAAATTACAAACTCTTTTAAAGAAATATTTGCATGTACAAAACATTTATCAAAACCCCACAAATTCTACCTTATTAAGCTCCAACCATAATTAAACTCTTAATTTACACCAAAACTCAATCACAAACTTATATTCTTTAAATTATGGATTAATTTCTTAACTTACTTTACATGCATGGGTTAAAAATCTAATTATGAACCCAAAACTTTATCTATCATTCTAAATTTTCATAAACTTGATTCTTATCAAACATTTCCCCCCCTTTTTTTTTTCTTCAAATATGAGCTTGAATAAATTTAGATTTTTCATAATTCATGCAATATATTGTAATTAGAGCATTAATTTGCTCATGCATGTAACATTTTCATGAAAAATCACCACATCAAATCCATAGAAAATAAGTTCCTAAATTTATTCCAAAATCAACCACATACATGCAACCCATTTCATGTTTACATCCCAAATCCAAATTAGCTTCCATAATAATCTTTATTTTCTAATTTCATCCCAATTATATAAAATTGAATTCAAATTTAACAAATTAAAAGGATCATAACTCATGTTTTTCAACCCAATTTGATTTACATGCACAAATCTAATTTCTATCCATTTATATAAATGATCCACAAATCTTCATTTTAATCTTCTCAAAATTCATCTTGAATTAATTTACATCTAGATTATTTAAATAACACTATAAAGAAGATAAGATTTCTCACCTTAAGATGATTTTTCCACAATTTTTTAGTTAAATTTTGACAACTCATAAGACCCTCTTCCTTTCTTCCTCTTCCTTGGGTTGAAATCTCTCTCTCTCTCTCTCTCTCTCTCTCTCTTTTCCACGGTTTTCTTCCCAGAAGAACACCCAAAAATGGGTCTTGATTCATCTCCTTGAACACATACATACTTGCACACTTCTCTTGCTTACACATCATGCACACGTGCACCTTGTTTTAAGCTTCCAACACACCCACACACACAAATCTGGTTTCTCAGTACACCCACCAGACTTTCTCTGCACACACCCCCACATATATTCCCAACTCTAAATTATTTTACAATTTAATCTATGGTTAGGATTAATTTAATTAAATGACACCTAGTCTTACTAAATTTCAATTAGCACATCATTAAATTAATTATGTCTAATCATAAATCCCTCATAATTTAATTGATTTAATTTGACTTCCACTAAGGCCCAATTAATTATATTTAACTCTATCAATCCGAATCAGATTTTTAGTCAGACTCCCAAAAGGCTCCAAATATTAAATCGAACTTATTGTCATCATCAATTTTGATTTCCCAAATCATTTAGGCCTTCAATTTTTGATCAGACTCGAATTTTCATCAATAAATTACATATTCAAATTGGGCACACCATAATTAAATTTAATTTATAATAACCACCATCCTCAATCCTCATGACTTAATCAACTCCAATTATGACCTAATTAATCGAATCTCAATTTTACTAAGTTGAATCGAATATTTAATTAAACTCCCAAATTGGTCCGTAATTAAAATTAAATTGATTCAACTTTTTAACTTCACTTCCTTAAGCCATTTGGACCCTTAATTTCTAATTCCAAAATAAACCTTCAATAAAATCATATACGAGTCAGATTCCACAATTCTCATAAATCCCAAATAAATTATAAAACTCGGCAATTAAATCTCAAATCCTCTTAATTAATTAAGTACTAATCATTATACGTGATGGGGTTGTTACAATTTCATCTTTACTTCTAAGTAAATAAACATAGTAATATCTTGTGCAATCATCGATAAATGTTATGAAATAATTTTTGCCTCCTCTAGTTTGAACAAATTTAAGATCACATACATCCGTATGAATTAATTCTAGAGGTTCGGTTTTCCTTTCAACCGATTTAAATGGAGCCGTAGTTAGTTTCGTTTCTACACAAACTTCACATTTATTTTTAGGATCAATTTCAAACTTTGGTATAAAATCTAAACCAATTAATCTACGCAAAGCATCAAAATTTACATGTCCTAATCTATCATGCCATAAATTCGACTCAAGAATATAAATGAAAGATGTGTTAATCTTATTAATAGCAACTTTTGGTATAACTATCATTACATTCAATTTAAAGAGACCATCACTCATGTATCCCTTACCAACATACATACCACTCTTTGTTAATACAAATTTATTAGACTCAAATACAAGCCTAAAACCATTTTTATTTAACAAATAGCTAAAAACCAAATTCTTCCGGATATCAGGTACATGCAGTATGTTGTCGAGGGTCAGTTCCTTCCCTGATGTCATCTTCAAGATCACCTTTCCTTGTCCAGCCACAGTAGAAGTAGAAGAATTTTTCATGAAAAGTTGTTCACCATTTGCAGCCTCATTGTAGGTAGTGAATATCTTCTTATCCACACATATGTGACGAGTTACTCCAGTGTCAACTCACCACTCTTTGGGATTTCCAACTAAATTAGTCTCAGACACTATAGCAGAGTGGTTGATGTCATTCACCTCGTTAGAGATGTAATTTAGTTCAGTTACATTGGCCTGATTGGTAGTCTTCTCACTTGTACTTCCGCGATCCTTCTTAAGGCGGGGGCGGCAGTCAGAAGCTCGATGTTCAGTCTTGCCACAGTTATAACATTTTCCTTTAAACTTCTTGTTACCATTGTTGTCGCCTTGTTTAGGACCATCTCCAGTAAACTTCCTATTTTTGTTATGTGGTTTGTGAACTTGTTCAACGACATTAGCCTTAGACTCAATAAGATTTTTCTCATTCCTCTTTTCAGCCTTTCGGTTATCTTCCTCAATTCTTAATCTTACAATCAATTCATTCATGATCATCTCCTTGCGTTTATGTTTTAAATAATTTTTGAAATCTTTCCAAGCCGGTGGTAACTTTTCCACTAGAGCAGCGACTTGGAAAGACTCGATAAGAGACATACTTTCTGAATGAATATCATGCAAACTTATTTGAAAAAAAATTTTGAACTTGAGAAATTACCGTTTGGAAGTCTGCCATAACAAAGTCCAGAAATTTACCGATAACAAATTTCTTCGTGCCGGTATCCTCTGTCTTGTATTTCTTCTCCAAAGAATCCCATAATTCTTTTGCTGACTTTAGAGGACTGTAAACATTATACAGCATGTTGTCAAGGCCATTGAGGATGTAGTTTCTGCATAGGAAATCTAAATGTTTCCAAGCATCTACAGCGGCAACAACTTGCCGATCACTTTCACCCTCTTTAAGTGCTGGAGCTTCTTCATGGAGAAACCGAGCCAAATTTAGAGTTGTAAGATAGAACAACATCTTCTGCTGCCATCTCTTAAACTCAGTACTGTTAAATTTTTTTCATTTTTCTCCATAATTTATTGGTACTTGAATATAGTTCTGGATAGGGACCGGTGTTGGTGTAACAATTGGAGTACCACTTCCAGTTGCAGTTTCAGTTGTAGTAGCCATAATATCTGATTACAAAAAATCATAAAAACAACCACAAATTAATTTTTTAGTTACTAAAACTAGAAAATAAATTATAACACAAATTAATTTTATTTTCCTTGTTACTAAAACCAGAAAAATAAAATGCCATAATAATTTTCTGTAACACCAAATAATATTCTGCAATTGTTAATGACACCAGTATATTACTACTAGTTGTCAAAGAAAATAGACAATATATTATTACTATCTGTCAAATAGTTTATAAATACTATTTGTATTTTCCAACCAGAATATCACTTTGTGAAAATACAGAAAATTAAATACAATAAAGATACAAAAACAAGTCTGTCTTAAGATTGTTGAGCAATCTTTACTGTATTTAAATAAATAAAATTTTGTTGTGTACTTAATAACAACTAGAATATAAAAGAAATAAAGGAAATGAGTAAAAATGTTTGATTACAAAAATCAAAATAGAAATAAAAATAAATAAATAAAAATAGATTTTATTTTGTTACAAAAGTAATATTAAAATCCGATTTAAATAAAAATAAAACAGAAAAAGAATTAACTTACTTGGTTAATCTGATCAAGTCCAGTGTTCAACACTGTATCCTTAAGACAGATTCGTCATCTCCACGGTACTTTCAGAATGTGAACGTTTATCTCCCAAGATGAAATGATCAACAACAAATAAATGCAGCACTATAATTTATTTGTTCAACGAACACACTTAGTGTATATACTCTTTCTCACAGGAAAAACAATGGAATAAATGCAGCAAAATGCAGAGAAAACTTGAAGCAATGATGGACGAAAATTGGAGTAGAAATCCAAATGAGGGACTAGTCTATTTATAGAGATGAAGTGATGGTTTGGTGGCTGCTAATTTTGAATTAAACAAGTACAGTAGCTATTCAATTTAAATTTAAACAGATAGGCACTGCTTAGTTTGAATTTCAACCAATTCAAAAACCCTGTTTTGGGTGGATTTGAATTTGAACAGAACAAATTTAGTTTGGACAGATTCGGATCTGTTTGTGAAGAGGTGCAACAATTTTGAATTCAAATATTTAAATTTAAATTTGGACAGAAAGTCGGAATGAATTTTTGGACAAATTTTATTTCAAAAAATAAATTTTAAATTCAAATATTTTTTGCCCAAAAAGATTAGTATTGGGTCGAACAAGCCCAACCCAACCCACCTGACCGGACGGATGGCGCGCGCATGTGGTGATTTTTTGGTCCAATGGGTCTAGCTCATTTTGTCCATAACCTCCCTCTTTACAAAACTTGAGTACCCCTTGAGGCATACCCCAAGTTCCAATCGTATGCCTTATAAACCCACTCAAAACTTCCCACCAAATCAATGTGGGACAAGTCATTTTTTAACCTTTAAGGATTTTTCACCAAAACTCTATTTTCATAGAGCACACTTTGACTTCAATTTTCCATTCACTCAATAATGGTTTTGAATAACCAAATATACTACGTGAATCATAACGTAGTATAGAACGTGTTACTACTTTGACTTGCGAAAATCGATGCACGAGTCCCACCTAAATACCAGACCAAATTTAGGAAAAAATTCTGATTTTACCCAGAATTTTTCCAGCAATTTCTAACAGTCATATGGGAGGACGTTCGGTGGGTCCATACTCGTTATGCACAGTAAATTTCTGAAAGGTGCAAGATATCCTCAATTTGGTAAAAATTTGGAATGTTATCAATTTGAAAAAGGTTTAATGAAACCGTTAGAAACCAAAAAAAGTTTATTTTTTACCAAATTTAAAGTATATTTTTTATCAACTTTAAATTTGATAATAAATTTAATTAAACGTTGGACATGGCCTAATGAAATAGAAAGTGTAAAGAGGTAACCACTGGGGTAAATAGAATCAATATTTGTTTAATAAAAATTCAAAAGAGTGAGAAGGAATAAACCCCCAATAATCCTTACAACAACACATTTCAACAGACACAGTAGGGTTTAAGCACAGACTCTGTGTGTGTGTGTGTGTGTGTGTGTGTGTGTGTGTGTGTAAGAGAGAGAGAGAGGGAGAGAGAAAGAGTAGACACCATTTGAATTCAATGTCGTCTTCGATGGCTTCGATCTCGAGAAGACTCTATCGCTCTCTCTTCACCAACCCTTCTTCTCACTTCTCCATTTGCTTCTGCTCTACACTCTCTTCCCCTCAAACCCCCGACGATTCCACTATCGAACCCGACCCGAATACCGAGTCCGACTCAGCTTCCCCTTCCTCTCCTTCACCGTCATCATCATCAGACTCCACCCAACGGCGAACCTTCTTCGATCGCCCTCTCGAAAACGGCTTGGACGTTGGCATTTACAAGGTATCTATATCTATCTATCTATATATGTATGTATGTATGATATTGATGATTTAGGGTTTTAATTGGGGATTTGAAAATGGATTGTGATTAGGGTTTTTGTTTTTGGGTGTAGGCAATATTGGTGGGTCAGGTGGGGCAGACTCCGCTGCAGAAGAGGCTAAAGAGTGGGAGAACGGTGACGCTGTTGTCGGTCGGGACGGGTGGGATTCGGAACAACCGGAGGCCGTTGGATAATGAGGAGCCGAGGGAATATGCGAATCGGTGTGCAGTTCAGTGGCATCGGGTCTCCATTTATCCTGAGAGGTTGGGGTCCGTTGCCTTGAAGCATGCTGTTCCTGGGTGAGCTTAGTTTGCGCCTCAAATTTTATTGAATTATGTGCATTTATGTATATTTGTCAATCTGAGCATACATGGGTGTGAACGTATGTATCTATTTCTGCAATATGGACTAAATCTTCATACTTTTGCCTGTCAAACGTACATCAAACGATTGTGTTGGTAGGTAGTTCTGATGTCTCAATTAAGAGGACTTCAAATCCACCAAGTAATGAAGAGAATAGAAATATATTTGATTTTGATAGAAAAATGCAAGGTACAAAGACTGTTCTTTTGCAATAACTGACTACCAAGCTGTTAATTCTTCTAAGTATGTTGTTGGATTATGAAAGAATTAGACGGTAGGCCAACTATCCAAGTAAAATTGACTGTCGTTCTTATATATACATTTTATAACTACTTCATTCTGGATTTTACGTGTTTTATCATGTTCAGTTTGATTCTTCATTGGGAATTGTCAAATTGCAAGCATGATTAGGTTATCAAGCACGAGTTCTCCTTTCTTCATTGTATAGTGTTGCATCATGTCATACTTAATGATATAGGTACATTGTAGCTTTTTGCTGGCACTGCAGTCTGTGGTAGGTAATTTATTTTGACATGATAAGCTATCGTGGATATCTCTAGAAGAAATTTTCTTTAAGAAAAAAAATATGAACTAGGCAGATAACTAACTATAGATGTGTGAACATAACATGACCAAAGAGGATGCACTCATAGGAAGGGAAGCCAAAATTATTGTAGATTGCTTAATACCATCCCATTCCATGAGTTGAGCAAGATTGGGATCACCTTAATGAATGTCAGACCCTACCATTTGATTTACTTATGCCATATAATTTTTTGTTTGTCTACCTTTGTCATTCCTCAACCCTTCTTCCGCTTTTTGTATCTATCATAGAAGTAAGGCGACTGTCAATCAATGCATTGAAAAAAAGATAGGATTGAGGAATCTATTTCAATAGAGAAAGCTATCGATAAACATATTGGGATGGGAACAAATGGGAATTGCACAACTTGATACTATCCCCTTTGTTTCACTCTGTTTTTGCATGGAAATCCTTGCTCTGAGAGCAACATACTGAAAAATAAAGGTTTGGTAGAAAAAAGTAATTAGATTCCCTTTTGTGACTGTGGGTGGTACATGAGGTGAGTAGGTTGTGGAGCCTTTTGGGAAGTGACACTGCTCTCTAGTGTGGCGTTGAATAACTTGAATCACAGGAAAAGGGTTGGTTGAGTAAAGGTAATCTAGAGCAGGAGAGAGAGAGAGAGAGAGAGAGAGAGAGAGAGAGGGAGGGGTCTAATATGTTAAGTGATGGCTTAGCATCTAGGTGGAATTGTACCTGTCTTTGGGGAAAAATGCCTTTTATTTGTAGGAGGGTTGAGCCAGAGAGGTAGGTAGTAGGTACCCTATGTAGCACGGACATGTGACATGACACGGACACGACACGGATACGCGGACACGCAAATTTTCAAAAAATGGGGGACACGATAAGCTGGGAACACGTTTAATATATATAATTAAATTTATTTATTATATTTCATAAAATTATAAAAAAATATATAAAAAATACAAAATAACACTATTAAAATTGTAAAAAATAAACATTTAATGACTTAACATCATATATATCATTCATAAATAACAAAAAAAAAAAAAAATAGACATTCAAATAATAGAGGCACAAAAAGAAAAGAAAAGAAAAGAAAAATAAAATAAAATGAAATCAGGAAAAAAAATAAATAGAAGAGAAACATTCAGACATTCCACACAAACCATATAAAAGAAAGAAAAAAAAAAGAAAAAAAAAGAAAGAAAGAAAAAACAAAACAAGACAACGCAGAGCACTGCGAGAGAGAGAGAGCGACTGAGACAGAGAGATCGGAGAAGAAGAAGAAGATCGCAGAAGAAGAAGAATGAAGAATGAAGCAGCGAAGTCGTACCTTAGATAACAGCCGACGAGCGACAAGCGTAGACGAGCAACCACCAAAAATGGACCAGGTCTTCTCTCTTTCTCTTCTAGTCTCTTTTTCTCTGTCAATTTAGGATAAATATTGCTCTATTTTTGTTGTTTTACAAATTGGCCCAACACAAGTTTCATAAATTATGAAATTGACCCTTCTAACGTGTCTAAACGTGTTCGGATGCAAAAAAAATAATTAAAAAAATGGGACACTCTTTGCTGCGTGTCGGACACGTGTCCACCATGTGTTCGACGCATGTCTGACATTGGTACGGAGTCCTCGAAGAGGTGTCTGTGCTTCATAGTAGGTACCTATAGCACAATAAAGTGCTATAATGGACCCAAGGGATGGATGCCCACCTATGAAGCACGAACATAGACACAGACACGGATACGAGCACGCAAATTTTTAAAAAATAGAGGGATACGACACATTGGGGACATGTTCAATATATATAGTTAAATTTATTTATTATATGTCATAAAATTATTAAAAAAATATTGAAAGGTAATAAAAAGTACAAAATGAGATTGTTAAAATTATATAAAAAAAAAAATTATATTTCAAAATAAAAAATTGGTTCCTATAATAAAATTAATAAACACATCATTAAAATTAATAATTTCAGTAATATCAACTACTATTTGTTTTTTTCTTCAAATAAAATTATAAAACTGATTAGCCAACATAATAATAAAAATAATAATAAGAGAGAGAGAGAGAGAGAAAGAGAGAGAGAAGCTTTACATGCAGCAAAAAAAAAAAAAAAAAGAAAAAAGAAAAAGAGAGTGATAGAGGTAGAGACAACAAAGAAAAGAGAGAGAGAGAGAGAGAGCGACAGAGGGAGATAGATCGAAAAACTCGAAGAAGAAGAAGAGAAGAAGAAGATCGAACAAACAAGATGAAGAAGAGAATCGAAGAACTTACCTTCGATATGGCAGTGAGCAACGAGCAGTGAGCAACCCTTTCTCTTGTCTCTTCTCTTCAATCAGTTCGATTGTAGGGTTCCAAATTGGATTGATTTTTTAATTCAAGTTTTAGAAATTATGTTTTGCATCCCGCAGTGTCCGAAACATGTCCCAAATGTGTTCGGCTGCAAAAAAATTCAAAAAAACGGGCACGTGTCCACAACGTGACCCTGTCCGACACTGATACGCAAGCCTCGAAGAGGTGCCCGTGCTTCATAGATACCCACACACTTTTGGCAGCCACCCGAATATAGGAGTCATAGCTGAAAGTGACATCAGGTACTTGAGAGCCTTTAAAGATTGTGATGATTGACTAATGTATGACTCCAAAATTGTCGCTAATTATGACTTAAAGATGTTTTCATGTAGTGGCTTATCTTTCTGAGACTGATGGACGTGCAAGTCCTCCAAGGGAGGATAGAACAAGCCACCTTGATGAACCCACTTGATTTAACTATCATGCCACAGAATCCTAGTGACCCCATGTGAGGGTGATGGATCTTTAGTGTCCCATGACAAAGGTACCAACCTTAGGGTAAGGGGTCCCTAGGTCTTGCTTTAAGCCCGGTTGGGTTTAGTTTACAAAACTTCTAGGCACCTTGGGAGATCTTCCAAGTATATCTATATATAGGTTGAGGGAGACAAGCCGCTAAAATGAAAGGGTTTTATCTCTCTAGATTTGGAAGCTTCTCTCTCTAGAGATTCCTGTAGATGGTTTGTGGTAGCCATTCATGATGAGAAAAGATGGTTTCTCAGTATCGTAAGGCCTTAGAGAACCCTAATCTGCCTCCTTCCCCTATTCTTCATTGCTTTATAATTCTGTGTTACTGCCATTAGGGCTAGGCATAGGGCTATCCGAACTGCACAATCCGCCCAACCTGAACTGATCTACATATAAATGGGTAGTTTTGCAGACATAATGTGGGCAGATGCGGTTTAAAATATGATATTATTGCGGGTTGCGGGCGGATTTCGGGTTTTACTTACACCCACACCCGCAAGAACCCGCCCGTACTTGGACTTTTTTGTTTTTTTACTTCTATTCTTCATTGTTGATTGTGTATCATATGCCAATTTAATTTTTCACATATATAAACACCATAGTATAGTAGCTTTGTAAGTAGGTTCTATTGTGCTCAATTTTCCACATATACACTGCATGATACGATTGGTCGTTGCCTTCGGCCATAACAACACTTGATTGTCTACTGCATAATTTTTTCATAACTGAACATGTCCCAGATGAAGTGTGAATTGGAATTTTAAATTCCTTAATGAATATGAAGTTTTGTTTACCAAAAACAGAGAATATGTTTATGTGATATTGTCCCTGAATGTATTGCTCTGTGAAGTTTGATTCCATCCCTAATTAAGAATCTGTTTCTGTTTTGTGTTCTTATTCTTGAAAATTGAGTTGTGTTCTTATTGCATTTTGGATGAATGTAAAATTTAATCAAGAATTACTTTTAGGTAAGCTTAAGATTTTGAATAATTTTATTTTACTTTAATTGTATTGTTGGGTAGTAGATAGTAAATTAAATTGATGATCTAGTTTAGAATTTTGAAAGATGTGCTTGTTTTAGTTTATGATTTGATTTAAAAGTTTAAGATTTTGAAAGATTTGCTTGTATTAGTTTATGATTTGATTTAAAAGTTTAAGATTTTGAATGATTTGATTGTGTTAGGAATTGATTTTGTTGTGTTTTTAATTTTATAAGTTTTAATTCATTAATTATTAATGTTGGAGCATTTTAAAAAATGGGGGCAAAAGGGCCCAAAATAAATATTTACAAAATGAGAAAAAAAGGCCTCCAAAATAATTTTTAAAGAAAAAAATTCAATCCGCAAACCGTCCGCACATCCGCGAACGCTATCTGCACAAACCGCTTACATGCGGGGCGGGTCCAAACCGATCCGCAAACAGTCCAAAACCGAACCGCGAACACCCGTAGCTGCCGTGGTAGTTTTGCTCCTCTCCCTTGGCTCTATCTTCTCAAACTTTGGGATGATGTTTTAAGGCCATGGTAGTTTCACTTATTTGGATGCAAAGCTTAAATTCATTGAAAAAGTGAGTGACTGAAAGTGTTCAAGCAGTCAATCCTCCACATACTATTATGTCCTATCTATGGGGCCAAAACTTTATTTTTTTGTAAACTTAGTGATCTGGAATCCAAATTGTGTAGAATTGCAAAAGATAATCAACATTATAATAAAAAATGAAGACTCCTCCAGTGAACCTAGCAGCAATGAGCTTCTTACTGATATAAAAATGACATGATAACGGAGCCTTAAGTTATGTCTGTTTTATTTCTTTCTTTTCTCCTCTCTCTTTTCGTGTTCACAAGTTATTTGTGTCTCAGGTTTGCCTTTTAATGGATCTCTGCACTAAAGCCTTGTTTGGCATAAACTAAAAAATCTAAAAAGTCAAAAAGTCACTATTCTATTTAAGTCACATCATCTTATTTAAATCACATCACCTCTCTACCACATCACTTCGAACCCAACTCATACCCAACCCATATTTCATAAATAGTCAAAAAGTACACTTATTTAGGACATCCCAAACCACCCCTTAATCATCCACTGATATAAAAATTGTTTTGAGACCTACTCGTTATGGATTCATTAAGGTTGTGTTTGGTTGAAAGATTTGATGACGGAAATGGAAAGAGAAAGGGAAATAGAAAGAAAAAGAGAAAGAATTGATAGGATTCAAATTTCAAGCTATGTTTGGTGGAGTTGAGAATTGGAGAAATAAAAGAGCCTAAGTGAACCTAAAAGACAAAAAGCGGGATTGCATTTTCGTCTCACTTTCTTTTTCCTTGTGCTTTTCATTATAACCAAACAAAAAGTGAGATTGCATGTTCATTTCTCTTTCCATTTTTCTCATCAAATCCTCCAACCAAACACAACCTAAAGATATGCTTGCGAATACTAGGCCTAAAGGAAACAAGAAAAGTTATCCTCATGCAAAAGGTGATTCCCCAGTTTCGTTTCGGTTTATCTTTTGCTTGTTATAGCATTATGTGTCTTATTACCCTAAGCTCATCTTGAGAAAAGAATGTTTCTTATGGTTTGTTCTTGAAATAGTTCCATTGTTCCTGGTTAATTATTGGATGCCACAATTGTGACACATCTAATTGATTTTACTTGCATGAACTACAATATAGTTTTTTGTGTGGCTGGCTCCCACTGATTTTCACTTTTGCTCACATGTAAATTTTATCTCAGTTTTGTTTCTTTCCTAATAATAACTTGTTCATTGTAGTTCAATTTTGTATTTGGAGGGGAATTTGGAGACCAAAATCTTCACTGATCCAATAACTGGTCTTGTCCGACGTATAAGAGAGATAGCCGTTCGTCAAAACGGTATATTCATTACTCTGTTCTGCTCTTGCTTGCTGGAACTGCTTCAATATGTGGAGTCAATTATCTGATCTCATAGAAGTTATACTTTGTCTGGCTTGTTGCAAATTTGTACGTGTGATTTTTAATGTCATCGACTTCTTATAAAAATAAAAATAAAAATAAAAACTTCAGTATTGACTGATTTTTAGGCATTTGAACTATAAAGGTATATATATCTATATAGGCGACTGACAAAAATAATGGACGCACCAATTTTTTAACTCAAAAATTTCCAACCTTTAAAGAAAGGAAAATGCTATAAGTTCCAAATTTTCTACCAAAAAAATGACCAAATGTCTCACATGGGTATGGACCCCACCCATGTGAGACATTTGGTCAGAAAATTTGGTATCCCTAGCATTACCTAGTAAAATGGAACTCTATTGTGTTCATGTGACATTAGTGGGAAATGATGTCTCATGGATGAAGTGCTTTAGTCTGCCAATTTCAATCCTTCATGCAATGTTGGTTATTGTCTCTCTCTCTCTAAATGAAGGAATGTTACTTGTTATGCTTCTCAGTACGTGCTAGAAATAAATCAAAACTCATTTTTAAAAAATAATTTATGATGGGCTTCTAGGAGGTGGAGACAGAAAAGTTCACATGCATGCATGCATGCATTCCTGTCCTTGAGGAAATGGCACGTCTCTGATCTCTGTTCCATATGACAGTTTATTACCATAGCTCCAATTGTTCTGTCAAAAAAAAAAAAAAATTCCCTAAAAAAACTGCTGTAGAATGGCTAACAGTATATTTTGGATAAGCAGAACTAAAAAACTGTAAGCCATTAATGCCATGAACCCAATCTAACAATTAGCCATCTGAGATGCACGGATTCTGCTTAAAAAGTGATTGTCATGAAGGCAATTGCCCTAACATTTTTCTCATTTCTTATATGAATGTCTAGCTAATAGAAGTTTAAGCAGTTTGTTTGGGAAAGCTTACAAAGGGTTCTTGCTGTCACATTTTCGTTATCATTGCCGTAGTTTTATGGATTTGTCTTTATCTGGGTATTGCAGGCCGGCTTGTATTTCTAGGAAAGGGTGATGATGCCCAGCAACCAACACAGGGAGAGTTGAGAGGAGTCGGCTATTACTGAAAGCAGAGTCGGAGATACGAGCAACTGAAAAATTAACCACCGAAACTTTCTTTGACATTTGTAATTATGTTCTCTCATTGCCCTAAGGTTCATTTCTGGGTCATTCACAATGTTTTGTTAATTCATCCAATCAGTTGTTTTAGTAAATGAGCTTCTCTGATTAGCATTAACCTTTACAGTGATCACTCATCATCTTGTTCTAATATTTGGGTTTTGAATTTTTTTTTCTGCCTTCAATTTTGATGTACTGTGCTATTCAAGTTTTAGCTTACGGTGATATCCAAGAAAACAAAAGGAAAAACTACGAAACTGTGTCCAGTGCAAATGCGATTTGCTCCTAGTGTGGGTGGCAAGTGTGATGATCCACATAGTAAAAACGTATATCGACCTCTTAGGAAGTCGCACATTATATTGTATTGATTAATCCAAAAATTTGTGCGGGTTCAAAAATTTATTCATAAAACCTTGTATGGAATGATAGGGTGACTGTAATTTTCCATCATCAATTTTTTTTTTTTATTTTAAATTTTAGAATTTTTATTTTTGGTAGACTCTTGTTAATTCGGGTTACAAAATGAAGGACTCGTAGGCCCAAACCCTAGGAATGGGCCACCATAGAATTCTGCAGGTGGATCATACAACCTCCACGTATGATCAACCAATGGATAATCCCAAGCTTATGGATTACACCTTCTTATCCACAAAATCTCTCTACACAAGGGGAGAGAGAAATTCATACCCCAAAACACACTGTTTGATAAGCAGGGTTAGAGACACACACACACACCCACACTCCTCACCAAACCAAAAATGTGGCGAACCCCAAAAGTTTTTCAATCCTCCACCCAATTCCTTCATCCACCATTGCCGCCACCACTATCACAGCTCCCTCCCACAAAAATTACGGACTTACCCACCTTCCCACCTCTTCTCCTTGTCAAATGCTGCCATCAATTCTCACGTCGAGACCTTGCCATTTTCACTACGTCTTCTCTCCTCCTCTTGCCACCAGACCCCTTCCACCTCCCCATGGCCCAAGCCGAAGAACCCCCAAATGTTGCCGAAAATAGTGAACAGACAGACAATTCGACCACCATTTCTAGTACTGAAGAAAATCCACCAAACATCGCCAAAAATAGTGAAGTAGACAATTCAACTACCATTTCTAGTACCAAAGAAAATCCCCCAAACAACGCCGTAGACAATTCAACCACCATTTCTAGTACCGAAGAAAACCCCCCAAACACCACCAAAAACAGTGAACAAGCAGAAAATTCAAACTCCATTTCTACTAGTCCTAGTTGCATAGACACAACTCCAACAAAACGGGCATTTCTCGACATATCTGTCGATGGAGAGGCCATTGGCCGAATTGTCATTGGCCTATACACCAACACCGCTCCAGTAGGCACTGCCAGGTTCAGCGACATCATCAGCGGGGCCGCTGGAATCAGTTACCGGAGGAAAGAATTCATCAAAATCACCCCCAATTATGTCCAACATGGTGGCCTGAGATCGTACGGTGTGGATGCTGAGCTTGCAAAGACAACGGGGAGTGGTTTGGCAATTGACAGGCTCAGATCTGAGTGGGAGAGAGTGAATGGGGATTGTCCGGGGACGAAGAATTTGGCGGGAAGTGTGGGCATTATTGTGAGAGATCCATTGAAACCGCCTCCAAAATTGAAGTTGGTTGCCAAGAAAGGGAGGTTGGAGATTGATGAGGAGGAGATCGGGAGTGATCCGAACGGGACAGAGTTTGCGATTGCGATGAAGGACTCACCAGAGTTGGATGCAGCGGCGCTGGTGGTTGGGAGAGTGTTGGAGGGGATGGAGGTTGTGAAGAGGATTGGCGAGGTGAGGACTGTGCAGGAGAATACTAGTTCTCCTTATTTCAGGTATGGTTGTTTTTTTGACGCATAACAATAGGTTGCTCTCAGCTCTGTCTTAGAAGTTTTAATTTTATCAATTTTAATTTGAGTTAATTTGATTTAATTTTAGGATAAACTACCAATAAGTCCTAATAGTTAGACTTAATTTCTATCAAGTCCTATTGAAAATAAGTCTTAATAATATTGTAGCTAAAAATAATTTTTTTGTGACAATTTTTTACATACGTCGCTAAAAATTGACAGTTAGTGACTTTTTAGTCATGATTTTTATAAATTGTCGCTAAAATTTATAACTAGTGATTTTTTTATGACAAATTTTTCCCATAGGATTTATTAGACAATAAGTTCACTTATTAAGATCTACACGTAAGTACCCCTTAATTTTAAATAGGCACATCTAAATCATTTACGGAATTATAATCAAATAAACTTATGATCTCTACAGTACCATTATGTCATTTTAATTTTTAAAATTTTTAATTTCGTAACTAGATGAAACAGACAAAGTAAAATATTGTAGTGTTTATTGTTTAGTGATGAAATTGATAAACTTAAAACTTCGCAGGGGTAAGTGATAAGAAATGCATACTTTAAGGACTATATGCGTATTTTATTAATATTCCATTGATGATTTACACAATTGTTTAAAATTGGCTACCAAAATTACAACTTCAGAGAGAATAAACAAAAATTAAAACTTACAGTACCAAAGTGGCATAGAACACACATAAGGATCATATTTGTATTTTCTCGTGCATAGAAATATACAATAGGTTCAAATTAAATTGTCGTTGAAGCAACCAATTGCACTGCCATCACATTTAAGGGCGTGCACAGTGCAATTTAAATAGTTTGAGAGTAAAATTAAAAATTAAATCATAAATGACAAATTAGCAAATAACTAAACTATGATTTGAGTGGTTTGGGACGATTTCAATTTGCTAGTTGATTAAAAAATATTCTTAAATAATTATAAAGTGTTTATATAATATATAATACTAATTTACATAATATTTTTTTTATATATATAACACAACCTAATTTTATATATATAGATATATACCACTACTAATTTGTAATAAAATCACACCTTAAATCTCTCACATTCTTTTTTATTTTAATATTTAATTAGAAATTAAAAATAAATATATGCATTAACTATAACAGAACGATTTTGAAGACGGTTATAAATTTCAAAATTAGGAGGGTTTTTGGAACAATCCTAATCACGTCTGCCTTGAGCCTAAAGGTTTTAGGTTCATCGGCAACCCAACCCAACCCAACCCAACCCATTTCATGAGACCAATTAACCAACAAAACTACTTGCCATCAAGTAATGTTTTGTTACTCTAGCTAACATTTTTGAACCTCGTAAAATGAAATAATTGAATATTTTAAAAAAATGAAACCATTTATAGACTTTCAGAAACAGGAGAGAGAGAGAGAGAGAGAGAGAGAGAGAGAGAGAGTACATTCTGCCTTAATAAATACTGCTCAATACTTTCCATTATTGTCAGTGATTAAACACCCCTCTTGTTTGACAGAGTGGCTAAGCTAATCGGAGATAAAAGGGCTGTTGTTGCAGAAAGAGGATTCAACCGCCCTTACTCGAAGGTGGTGGTCTCAAATTGCGGCTTGTTGAACTGACTCGGAAAACTGTTCAAATCCTCATATCCGGATATATTCCATTTTTTTTGTAACGAGAGAACAAATTTATGCAAGAAAATGTATTCTATGGCTGCTCCTCCCGACAATTCAATACAGTATTTCATTATGTAAGTCGGCCTGGAAGTACAGGGGAAATTATGGCTTGAAATTCATAGGCAGTTCCAGACCCCAAAACAAAAACAAAATCAAAATTATCAAATATTTTTATGAATGTGCTGCTGCTAATACGACATGCGTAAGACAGTACATACGAGGTACAGCACCGCTCATCAAAAAGCAAAAAGGAAAACAAAACTCAAACAAAAATGAGTAGAAAGATGCAACACTTCCATGGCTTCGAACAATTTGGTGCTTCTCAACTTGAACCATGAGCCAGCTTCATTTTTTTGGCAGATGGAGACATGAATAGCTTTTTGACTGAAGCAATGGGATCTTCCACCTGTAAAAATTAATAAGGGAAAAAACATGATCACTTTCCCCAAGTAGCAATACCAGAAAATGGCAAAATATGAGTTCGGTAGCTTGGTAAACCTCCGGCCTTCTTGTTTCATGTCTAACGTCCTAGATATATATTACCCATGCCATGGTTGAATACAGAGAATGATGAGTTTGTGTCGAGTGTCAACTATGGGCATGATATATTGATTCCTGCAACCATGCATGACTGGTAGGTAGCATGGGGATCTCATTGAATGCATCACGGGTTAACTGCACAACATGCAGGACAATACCCCGTTTAAAAATGTCACCCAAAGTTAGGAGGGAAGTAGTTCCCTCCTGAACCCTTCCTCCTCAGCCACGGGGAGCCCCATCCTAAGACGCGCGGACACACACACTCACTGATGCAGTACATGGCGATTTTGAAAATTTGGGATACAAACACAGTGGGTTAGGACAATTTATTTTGTTTTATTTTTTTTAATAAATATTTTATTTGTCATGTATACAAATATAAATTTGGGGCATAGAAATATAAGAGGCATCAATATATATGTTGGTGTATTTTTATTATTTTCACTTTCCTCCTTTGTTTTCGTATATTTTACTTTGACCCCAAATTATCTTTTCTAAAATTATAAATAAATAAATAAAAACTTAAAGGTGTCTTGAGATATGTCCAAACATAGGTCATACATGTCCGTGAAGTGTTCCTATAGTGTCCTACAAAAAAAAAAAATAATTGGTGTATCCGACATGTGGGGACATGCATGTTCCCGGTGTGTCGGGGTCACATATGTGTCCGACATGAACATGGCACTCATTTTGAAGTGTTGGTGTTTTATTGGCCCCATCCAAATCCATGTCAATGCCATCTCTTGAACAAAATGAGTCTTTCTCATTGAAAACGTTACCAGTAAATAAGCATAAACCTGAAGATTGCAGGCTAGTTCTTTTGCCAATATAAGAGGAGATTCTAAATTACCTCAATCAATGGAGCATTTATGGATAAAGGAGAAGAAAACTCCTTCTGCCGTTGTAAAGCAGATAGCACTTGTTTCCATCCTGGTGGCGAATTGCCAGTTGAAGCAATCCAGGGGCAAAAATGCCTGTGCTGCCTGATTGGATCAAATTTCATTGCTTCATCAAACCGCAGTTGATCTTGATTCTTCCCTTGAAGAACAGAGAGACCAACGCATTAATCTTTTCTAAAATTATACTACAACTGAAACTCAAAGGGAGAGAGAGAGAGAGAGAGAAACAAACTAAAGATTAGTCAATGTTAACCTATAGTGTAATAAACAGAAGCAAATGAAGGCAGTACGGTCTTCCCACATAATCATGCTGAGTGTTAAAAGAAGGGACCCATTAATAATCATCAAACTTAATGCATATTCAAGGTCATTTTGGTGATGTGATAACAACACTTGGCAAATACCTGACTTCTTGAATTTGCCAACATTTTCTGCAAATGAAAACAGAAAATGCAGGAAGAAAAAAGAAAAGAAAAATAAAATAGTGATCAAGGTTGATCTACACTGTTATGATAAAGCCAGCTCAAAATGTTCTTCCCAACATATCCATGCATACTAAGGGTTGGTTTGGCATAAACTAAATAATACAAAAAGTCACTATCCTATTTAAGTCACATCATCTTATTTAAATCACATCATCTCTCTAACACATCACATCAAACCCAACCCATATAAGCCAATAAGTCAAAAAGTACACTTTTTTAGAACATCCCAAACCAATCCTAAATTATAAGAAAATGGATCCATTCAATGATCTTAACGCCAACACTGGATGAATAGTTATTTAGCATTTGCTAAATAGTTCTTTTACCTAACAAATCTTACCTTCACCCTGTTCTTTCTCTCTCTACACTTACTTCCTCTTTTGAAGTAACTTAAAGCAAACTCACGCTCCAAAAGATTCTACTATCACTTTATCCCTTCCCTCTTTCTAACTCTTTCGCTAACTGCACATCTCTCTTTAAAAAGATAGAAGTGATACATAAAAATACAATGTTTTACCCCTTCCAAGTCATAAATAAGACAAAAGGATTGATACATTTCACGAAGGATTGAGAAGACAACATAATTTGCTATGTGCCCTCAGACCAGGGATTGTATTTTAGAAAAACAAGTAGTCATTTTTCTCCTCTAAGAATATTTCTAAAACAATATAAAGATTTAAACCCTAAGTCATACATATATGCACAAACAAGTTTGAGCAGTTTCCAAGGATCTATTAGTTTCCTAAAATTCTAGGAAACCAGTATTATAAGCAAAAGTTATTATGTTTGCAAGAAATATTTTCCATTGAGAAGGTAAAGAGGGGGAGCAACATCCCATACGTTATACATAATTTTAACTGTGAGTTTGTAGAATGAGTTAATTTGTTGACAAGAAAGTCTACTAATAGCAACCTGCTAACATGATAACAAATTTGAAAAAAAAAAAAAGGGTCCATTTGGGAACTAGCTATTTTGGTGGTTTTTTGGCTTTTTACGAAACGATGTTCAAAACAATAAAGAGTGATGTAACAACTTGTAGTGGCTTTTTGGCTAAAATAGCCTATTGACAAACGAGGCCTAAGTTTAAGATATAGATACTTCATAATGGAATATATATAATTTAAAAAGTATTCCATGGAGCTCCTGGTCCCTACTACATTAGGTTAATTGAGTAACATGAACAACCCAGCCTATATGGTCAAGCTCAAAATTTTCATATTTGGGTTTGGGACAAGATGTAGTTTGGTTCTTAATTTTATCCAGAATTCTAGAACAAGACTACAAACAAGGAAGATGCACAAATTCAAGAACCAAGACCACCTGCTAAGTCAACAAAGGTACAAGTAATTACCCCAACCTTCTGACTCAAGCCAGATTGATTTGCTCAGTCTACATTACCTAGCACTAAATCTACAACTGAAGTTTGATAGTCCAAGCATGTCGGTTTATTTTAAATAGTGATAATTGATAACACAAACCAAGTTGCAATGTCACTCCAGTCCTCTTCTTGACATACTTTTAGTCATTTTCCAGTTTCCTCTCATCTACATCTTATGATTAGCACAGTTTTCTAATTTTATTTTATTTTTTATTTTATAAATGCTTGTAATTGTGTGTGTGTGTGTGTGTGTGTATAACACTCATCTGAAGTAAGCTCTAGAAGGATTGTATACCCCATGTCACTAGCTTTTCAGTTGGATGCTTTCCTGACAAACCGATTAGGAGATCTCTCAGGCTTTCTACAGAAGTTTCTCTTTCAAATGAAAAATACCATATTAAGTACCAAAACATACTTCTTTGAAGCTTGCAACAGGTCTTTAGTTAATACTACTGAGCATATCCTATTGTTCCCAACTTCCCATTTTATTTCCGGTTCATTATCTCTCTCTTCGAAGCTTTTACGTTTGTAGAAGCTAACTTCTAATATATAACATCCAAGTATTAACAACATGTGATGCACAGGATCCATCATTGACATTGATTTTCCCTAGATCCTATTTAAGAGATCAAGTTTGCCAAATTTCCATGCAATGCATGGGATCAATCATCGACATTGATTTCCCTCTATTCCTGTTTAGGAGATCAAGTTTACCAAATTAATCTTCAAGTTGATAATTTAATCATTCAATCTTGATTTAAACAAATGTATGATGTTTTAACATGCAATAATGAGGCACATTTTAGATTGAGGTGGTTTCATAGTTGGAACAACTGAACAAGTGTTTGACGAGTAAAACGAGAAAACGTGCATGGCCTGCAGCATTGTGCTTGGTGTGCTGCTTGTGGGGGAGACGAATTGAAAACTTTTAAAAACTATAAGGCTATTTTGTGCCTTCTAAAGAAAAGATGTTTTAGTATACTGCATAGTAGTTGGTGTGAAGGAAAGGTTGCACCTTGATGAAATAGAGTTTCGAATTTAGTTGATAAGATGAGGAAGGATATGAGCGTATATATGGGTGCATAGTTTTGATTTGGTTTTGTTTTGTATATATGGGCGCATAGTTTTGATTTTGGTTTTGTTTTCTTTATGTACACAGGCGGTGCTCCCTTGCAATTGGCACCTTTTGTAGAAATATGATCTTTTATATGTGCATGTATCAATTTTAGGGACTGCCATAGAGAAAGGGGAAAGTGAAAGAGCCCACCTTCTCTATGTGAAGTACAAGACTATCAAAAAATTGAGCAGGAAAAAAAGTGTCAAAAAAAGAGAAGGATGAGAAAGGAAGAGACATATCAAGGATATCTCATCGATAGCCATGAAAGTCAACTGATCTCAAGTGCAGCCATGTGAAACACAAAACTAATCTGCAGACACGAGGTAACAATAGTAAATGCTTTCTCCTCTATATATGAAGTGAGAGAAGAGAATATCTATGCTGGGAAAATTGACAGCTATTAAGCATAAAACACTGTTTGGAGTCTAGGACAGCCAGTGTGAACCAGAAGTCAGGTCTATTTCCGGTTGACCCTTCCAGCATCCCTAATAGACAAAATGAACAAGGGGTATTGGCCTTTGCATGTTCATTATATAAATAAATTCCCTAATGGTTGAGATTGTAATGGCCTAAACTGTATGTTGCCCAGCCAGAGGTTTAACTGCTTTAGGGGGAAAAAAATCACAGACTTCAAACAAAAGACATATTAAGACCCATATAGTAAAATAGACATGAAGAGATGCAAAATATGTGGTAGAAGATTAGGCAAATTAGCCACAAAATTATATTTGAAGATTTGAAAAACCACGAAAGGCACCACCAAGTGGTCATAATATTAGAATCATGGATTTGAATCAACAGAAAGAGGAGAGAATAAAGTAATCCAAAATAAATAATATAATATAGCTACTTAAGCGAAAAAAGAAGTCTTTTTTTTCCCATCTATATAATATAAGAGTCTAGCTATAAGCTGCTTACCTATGCTAGAGGGCACAACATTGTTGTTTACAGGATGCATGCTGGCTTTGACCCCACTACCATCCTGGCTATCAGCTAGTGTGCCACATACTGTATCAGTTACCGACTTCTGTTGCAGATAACTAGCATCAGCCTCAACTGTAATTGAAGCGTCATTTTGAACAATTTCCCCATTTCTGGTAGTTAAATGAGCACCTGTGGTTTCCATAGAAGAGTCTCCAACTTGAGAACTACTACCAACCTCCACTGCCGGATTGACTGTGGCTACATTTTCTGCATTTTCTGGCAATTTGTCATTTTTACTTGAGCCATCTACTAAATTTGGAGTGGTCTGTATTGAATTTTCTGTAATGGAATATGGTGTACTGGTTTCAGGGAATCCTTGTCCACTATTTTTAGCTCCTTCAGATGAAATATCACAGCTCGTTTCGTTTCTAAGTGTATTGCCTTCCTCAACGATGTCATTATTCGAACATGGCAACTGGCCGATGCTTGTAGAATTGCATTCTCCATCATCAACTTGCTTGCCATGTAATAACTCCACATCTTCTGGCTGAAATCCTTGCCCAGTAAGAGTCTTTTCCCTGCGATTTCTATGATCCCTAAAATCTGTATCAGAGGAAATCCAAGCTCTCAAATTCCGCCCAATAACAGGCATAGAAATTGTTGCTCTGAAGTTCTGTTTTGTTGGTGGAGGACCCCCTGCAATTGTCAAATTTAAAGTCAACTGTCTTTCAGTTGAAGACGTCGCACTAGTAGGGGCAGTATTAAATGTGCCTTCCCTATTATCAGCATGATTTACAATGCTCAAATCATGGGTTCCAGAAGCCCCAACATCACCACAAATGGCATCTTCTTTATGATGAGCAGAATCATTATCACCATTGACTTCCGAGTATCCAATTAGTCTTAACAACTCTAAAGGCCGTGGAACTGTAGAGAAAGTCCACAATCCAACACTTGCTCCACAAAGCCTGCAGTCTAAAACAACTGAATTGGGATCAGCCTGCACGCCATTTTCCTCAATGGTCTCCTCCATACCAGAAGAATAAACAACAATACTAGAATTATATCCATTAGAGACCCCGTGAGAAAAATCTGGGAGATTGGCATCTCTACTAGACTGATACTGCCGGTTCTTGCAATCAACAACATAAGGTAGTGAACGAGGTTCCCACCCACATAAACTTATGATTTTTTGTGCCTGCAAATGTTTCAAAACATCATAAATCTTAATAAAAGATACAACGTTGTTGAGAACTCATCAAAAGCATCTGAAATCAGCTCATCTAACAGAAACAGGAAAATAATTTGAAGACTGTCACTTGTGATGAAAGGTTGACATAGAAAACTGCACTAAATCAGTCAAAGTGATGTACATTACCAACAACAATAACAACACAGAGAGAGAGAGGGAGAGACAGAGAGAGGGGTAAGAATATAATTTTTTATCATTGTATCATATTGACAATGAAACCGAAAGATGAGCTAAGATGGTGACAGTATTGACAGAGAAGCCATATCACTCATACAGTCACACTCCCACATACAGCAACAGTAACAATTACATGGGTTGAAGACAAAATTCTCTAGTTCCTTCACTGGCATTCTTGCCAAATGAGAAGAATTCTGGACATTACCAGAGACAATATCAAGCTCATTATTTCATATCTTTAAGATGAAAGGAAGGATAACGGTGACTTGAAAAATAAATTTGATGGTTGGACCACCTTTCTCGGTAGGCATCAATAGCTACTAATTACAAACACCAGAGAAGGACAGGGTAATTTTTTGGCTACATTGAAGTGTTAAATGCAAAAAATTAAGTTACACACTTAAAAGTATGATATAGCAGCGGTATAAATTGACTGAAGACGACATACAATTAAACTGAAATCAGTACAGAATTTTCAGTCCTTGCTAGTCTACAATTGACAAACCTGATAATATGAGACAGAAGAATCTCTGTCGATTTCATTTCCTAGGCACTCCATTTGAGAAGTGTCTACAGACTCATTGTCGCTTCCAATAATTGAAGATCCTCTGAGAAAGTGCTCCAGTTGAGGGCTTCTCATGTAATCAATGGCAGAAGATGAAATTACAGGAAGAGCTAAAAGATCCAAGAGTGCAGAAGAACGTTTCTTGTACTCATCAACCAGAACTGCAGCTGACGTAGGTGGAAACTGCACTAGTGTTTCATCGCAGGCATTGTCAATCCATGGGCAAAGTAGCTTGTGTCCATTATCCAGCTTTAAGCTAAATACCAATGCTGCTTTCTCAACTGGATATCACACAAAAACGTTCCAGTTCAAAATTATTAGATTAAGAGTTGCCACATAACCACAGAATGTTAGTGCTCATTTCAACTTCATTTTTGCTAAATAAATAAAGAACAATAGCAAAACAGAGAAAGAGGAGAATAAATGCCTTGATGCTGTGTCCAAGATGATGGAGTAGAAAAGTAGATACGTGCGCCACATGCTTCACAGGCAATGGTGTCCATATCAACATTGATCCAACCTCTTCTAGCACAATTTACTGCACTTACTACCTGACAAAGATCAACAAAAGTTATGGTCTTCCACGTCACAAGCACCAAAAAAAGGGTCCAAATAGAAACAAGAAATGAACCAACAAAAAGACCATGCACACATTTTCTATTGTGAAAGTAGAGCACAAGGTCACAAACTATAAACTATTTAAAATAATGACACAATCTTCCAGATATGCAAAATGGGGTGCAAAATAAAAATTCCAACGTCAAATTCATGAAATTCAATAAACAAGTGGGAAAATCAAGTACTAGAACTCAAAACAAAATGTTGCAGCATTCCATATCCCAAGTATGAAAGTTGAGCAAAGTGAAAGTTAGAAATACTCAAATATAAATCAACCAAATCAAATTGTAAGTATGGTCCCATGGTCATAACAGAAGAGGATTTACCTCCTTTCTCTTAGGTGGGGCTCTCACACTGTGTGTGTGTGTGTGTGTGTGTGTGTGTGAGAGAGAGAGAGAGAGAGAGAGACAACTCTCCGATTTACAATCTTTGTTTATATCCAGAAGTGTAAATCCTTAAGATCATGCTAACTGACTAAAATTTCCATTAATTGCAGAGGACTTCCAGTTCTCTTGACCCAGTTAATTTTTTAATTCCCACAAATCCCAACTGCCACACCACTTCATTTCCAGATTGCCTACCAATTGGTTTCATGCTCTACTAATCTCCTGATTTTCAGTACAAAGCAAAACAAAACACTTGCCCATAGGAACAGTAGCTTTCAATAACAAAAAACCAGAAACTGTACTACTAATAAAGCCAACACCTAATCATTAGACAAGCATCTTCTATCAAACTTGAATTTTAAACTTGCAGACTTGTCAATATAATTGATTTAAGACAACCATTAGTGCTCATTCTGCAATTGGCATCACCACATCTCTCATTCTTTATGGATTAGATTTCCACCAATGCAACTTATTACCACACACACACACACACAAAAAAAAAAACACTTTTTGAGAACAAAAGCACATTGAATGCCTTGGTTGCCAAAAAGAATTTGTAAAATAGAAACAGTTAAACATAAAGCTTGTTACCACCCTTTTTTTTTTTGGGTAAGTAGTTACCACCCTTTTATATATGCAAGTACGTTGTGCAATCTTGCTGCTAGAGTATTACAACATAGAATTATCTTCCATATTCCAAAAGCTATCAAACAAATAAGATCAAATAACCGAATCAAAACTAAAAATTATTAGAGAACCTAATACTATCATTAGAAGCCTTTAGGTTAGTCCAAGTGCATGAGATTCCCGCCATTGCAGGGTATGAGGAGGGACATATGTAGCCTTACCCCTGAATATAGAGCGATTGTCTCCATATTTTCAACCCATGATGCCCACTAGAAGTCTGTCTCAAATCAAAATAACACCATGACTAGTGTAGAGCCCAAAGAACAAGTTTTGGTTTACAAAAATGTTGTCCTCTGTAATTAGGCAATGGCTAACCCATCAACTCAATCTAGTATTAGCATGAGTGCCATTTGTTTAGTCTTCCGGTATTATTTATCCCACTCTTCTTCTAAACCTGATCATTTTGTCCCCAATTGAAGCTACTTAAGTTTTTGATACATTCAGCTTTTCACAAGTTTGTCTGAAAGGGATATATAAATCTACCTCAGACTACAACCATTATTCATTGGCCTATTTTTCTACAGTTGGCTCCTATCTTTTAATGCAAGCAGCAGCTCATGTACACTCTTCTCTTCTAACCCAATAATTATATTTTCATGGGCCTCATAATAAATGCTCCATTCTATTCTTAATTAACACATGTATTCATGAGGTTTCACAAGATCAAGAATTACATATCTATCATCTTAACACCATATCATACATGATATATTCTTTTGCCACATAACAATCACTCACTTGTTCTCTCCAATTAAATCTTTTGGAAACCATTAGTTATTTCCCTTCAATACACCATCCCATCCTTTCCTTTGATATTTTTAATTATTATTTTTTTGCAGGACATTTTCGAGACACTTCATGAACACCTGTGTCCTAAGTTTGGACATATCTCGGAACTCCTTTGTAGAATTTTTTTTATATTTATAATTTTAAAATTTTGATTTGGGATCAAAATGAAATATATGGAAACAAAGAGGGGAAAAAAGGGAAGAAAAAAAACACCCACATATAAATTGATGTCTTTATATCTCTGTGTCCTAAATTTATATCCATATAAAAATATTTTTCTTTATGCCGTACACATGCCATGTTCGTATCCTAATTTTTTCAAAATAGTTGTCATGTGCCTGTGTCAGTGTTCGTGATCGTGTCTATGTTCATGCTTCTTTGGTTAACAAAATAGGAACTAACAATGAGAAATCAGAGGGTAAACCTAAAAATGAGGTCAGACAATATACAAGAAGATATTAAAAAATTGATTGGGAAACGCAACAGGAATCCTAGCAAGAAAATTTGGCAACCATAAAAAAATAAAAAATAAAAAATAAAAAGAACTGGAAACTTATATGAATACTAATTGATACTTTCATGAAACATATTGAATGGTCAATTAAAACTTAAAAAGAAACAATAAGAAACCAATGAAAATTACTTGTCTTGTGGATCATTATAGGAAGCACGTATGAAAGGAATAAGAAGTGTATCATCTTGTAAGAAGAACATTCAATTAAGTATTGAAATAGAGAATTCTCATCTCTCAGTATTTTAAGTTTAAGCCATAAATATGCAAATATTAAGTTTTATATAGATTTAAAATAACTTCGAAGAGCTTTCTTGCATTACTAGGTTTGTCAAATAGTTTCCAAGAACTCTCCATTTTTCAAAGGCCTTTGCAAATATTCTATGTATTTTTCAATTTTATCAAATGTCCCATTTTAACGAGGCAATTTTGAATTTGCTAGAAATTTTGTAAGACAAATATATAAAAATTCTATAATCCCAAGTAATTTCGTCTTCTTTCCAATTTCTCCTTTGTTATGTTAGAGTTCCCATTCAGTTTCCAACTTTTATTGCATAAATTTTCAAAAAAAGAAGTTCATGTTTTACAAAAGTATACACAACATTTCCCTTAATTTTCAAAAGGATATTGCACACCTCTTGCAACGCACTTCAATGAAAGGACATTTCCACTTCCAAAGAGGGTTTATCTATATACTGAAACTTGTTCTAACACCATTACATGATCATTACTATTATCAAACTCAATACTTCCCAACTTATAATATTACCCTCAAAAAATATCATAGCTTAAAACACTCCTCTACAATTTTTTCCAAAGCTGCTCAAGAACACCTTGACATAGGTTTCAAATAATTTGAACTCTAGGATAACATTATAAACCTCAAATTCTGAACTTCACTAATTTGAAACCTGACCCATTGCATGAGCTCGTTTAAACCACTTAACCCAAGTCAAGAATGCATAGCAAGAAAACATTTTCTACTTAAATCCAAACAATCACATGATAAAGCAACGATTTTTTTGTTCAGGAGTTGCACTAGAATCAAACCTGGGGTTTAGCAAACCATGTCATAGACTTGAATGTAGCTACCCTTCTCATAAGATCCCCTCGGTCCCACGGTCTGCACACCGGAGTTTGCACTGATCCACTCGAAACCGATGAAATTTCCCCTCTCGATTTAGGTTCCGATACCGATAACGCCATGTTCGGGCGCTTTTTACCTCTTGACAACTGACCTGCAGACGAACTATCAAGCACAAAGGGGAAAATTTGAGAGAAAGAAGAAGAAAGAAAATCAAACACGTACTCTTTAGCAGATTAAACGATTCGAAAAATGAAAAAAAAAAAATGCGAATTTCTAGTCTTGGGGCATGGAATTTGATAAAATTGCATAAATTTTACAGCTAAGAATCAGAAATTGATGAAGATAGTAATGAAATGAATAGAATTTGATAAGAAAAAAAAAAAAAAAAATCGGAGAAACGCGAGCCTGTACGATATAGACAACGAGTTCTGATATGAAATTTATAAACCCTAGCAGAGAATAACAAGGAATCGAAGAGAACCTCGTGGATTGTGGTGGCGTAGGCGTTGTTGATTTGGATTTAGGTCTGGGAGGAGCATGGAAGAGCTTGTCCATGATAGCATGAAACCGTTTCTCTGATTCTTCCGCCATTGCTCTCTCTCTCTCTCTCTCTCTCTCTCTCTAAATTCACAGACTCTGTATATGTCTATGTGTATGTATATGTTCTCTCTCTCTCTCTCTCTCTCTCTCTCTCTAAATTCACAGACTGTATATGTGTATGTATATGTTCTCTCGCTTTCTCTCTTCCCTCCTGGAGTGGATGTGTTTCCTCTAGTTCCTTGTTTGGAACAGGAAGTAGTTTTGTGGGTTGTTTTTTGGAATTTTTGGTGAACCCCTTTTTGGGCCTTTTAATCAGGTAAAAGATAATTCAATCAATTTTTTAAAAAAAATATTTTGAGTAGGAAATACCTACTTTGATAAAAATATTTTATAATTTTTTATTTTTTTTATTATAATATTACCCTTCTATATATACGTATTATACATTTGAAATATTTAAAATCTAAGCTAAAGATCTCACTAGAAAGAAATCGATAAAGACGATCTTTAAATCTGAAGATCTTGCAGCCGAAGATCTCTTACTTGGTCAACGATAAACGATCTCACCGTCAACGATCAACACTCTCAATTAAACAAGAATTTCATTGAGATTTGTGACTATTGCTCGAGTTTTAGAGGTTTTCCTTCTCAATTAGGTATATATTGATTTGTTGATTATTTTTTTTATTTTTTATTTTTTGATTTATTTTTGTTATGTTTGATCTAATTTCGTTTGACAAAATCAGAATAAAATTTTAGTCTGATTCTATTGTTCTGTTTTTTGTTTGAGAGAATGAGAGTAAAAATTTTACTCTGGTTCTATTGTTCTGTTTTTTGTTTGAGAGAATTAGAGTAAAATTTTACTCTGGTACGTGCTTTGTTTCGAATGAGAGTAAAATTTTACTTTAATATTAGAATGACAGTAAAATTTTACTGTAAAGAGGTGGTCATTGCCAAACACTTCAGCCGCCACAAACACTGCTTTTGCTAACGTTAATCATGTTTGTTGCAACTTTTGCTTAGGTAAAAATAGCTAAGATAAACAAAAATTTTGATTATTGAGAAGATATAGGAGATACGTTATTTAGCTTATGTGTTTTAGTTATCAATTTTTAACTAGCAAAAAATTACACCAAACAAGTTCATTGTCTGCAAATAATGCCATTTCTATAAAGCACAAATTTACTATGTTGTTGAATGGTTGTCTATAGGTGTGATGAGCTTGTGGTTTCACAGTAAAATTTTACTTTATTTCAGAGTAAAATATTACTTTTAGATTAAAATTTTACCTTATTTCAGAGTAAATTTTTTTACTTTTGTGCAAAGTAAAATTTTACTTTTAGATTCAGAGTCTAACATTTTACTCATTTTTCAGAGTAAAATTTTACTTTTATACAGAGTAAAATTTTACTTTTGTACATAGTAAAATTTTACTTTTAGATTCAGAGTGTAACATTTTACTCGTTTTTCAGAGTAAAATTTTACTTTTAGATTCAGAGTCTAACATTTTACTCGTTTTTCATAGTAAAATTTTACTTTAATACAGAGTAAAATTTTACTTTTAGATTTAGAGTGTAACATTTTACTCTTATTCAGAGTAAAATTTTACTTTTATACAAAATAAAATCTTACTTTTAAATTCAGGGTTTAACATTTTACTCTTAGATTCAGAGTGTAACATTTTATTCTTATTTCAGAGTAAAATTTTACTTTTATACAAAGTAAAATTTTACTTAATATAAAATTACAAAGAAAGCTATTTTCTTGATGAAGGAATGCTCTCAATTTTTCTAACTCTGCCTTATTCTTGAATGAAGAGGCTCTTTTATAATCAAAAGAGACTACTATTAGTCTTGTGAGTGAATACTGTGAGCCTTGTGAGTGAATGATTCTGACTTGAAAGAAGCATCAGGAGCACATGGGAGTTGTCTGCTGCTTTCGGTGAGTAACTAAAGGTGATGGCTGCTTTTTACTGTGCTGAATTTGTCAGTTTGATGAATTATGATGAATGATGAATAGTAATGTTGACTTTTTGATGAATAATGAATAATAAAGTTGACTTTTTTCACTATTCATTGCTTGGAGGCATGTGACTGAAGGAATCAATATATATATATCAGCAGCTTTTCTCAAAAACGAGTATTGATTGAAGCTGATAATTATAGCTATATAGAATCCAATGACTAAATTAAGCATATAGGTCCTGAGCATCTTGGAACTCAGGTCCATATAGATTTTGAGTAGTTGAACCTTCAGAAGAGTTTGAACTGTGTGAATCATCTTCTGAACTGCTGTTATCCGAGTTTGACTTGGCTTGGGCCATGAGGAGACGAGCCATTTAAAGGAGCTTATCTTTGGATGACTTGGACTTAGGCTTAACCTTTGATTTGGACTTATCCTTTGACTTGGGCTGGTTAGTACTGGGCTTTGCTGACTTGGATTTAATCTTTGATTTAGATGACTTGGGCTTAGAAGAACTGGATGATGGGCTTCTAAGATTGACTGGAGGAAGTTGGCTTCCTTGTGTTAATGGAGCAGTTGGGTTCTGCTGAGCTTTAACCATGGTAGGTGTAAGGGCATGAATGTTAATTGGGAATTCAGTTTGAACAATTTCAACAATTCGTGGAATCTTGAAATTATCCCACCATTTAACCATGTGTTGCCGATAAATAACATCATCAGAAATACCATATTGCCATTTGAATATCTAGGAGATTTTATATTTGGATATAAAAATAAGTAATGGAGGGAATTTCCTTTACTGATGAGTGAATGAGAAAACAGTAGAAAAATAGTTGACTTGATCCATAATGACTTATGGGAAAATTTCTGAAATGGCGCCATACTGAGTCCACCATCGCAGAAACCAGGTAGGTAATTCGGATTTGAACTTTTGATCAAATTGAAGAAACCAAAAGTGACTGTTTGACTCATTTTGATACAAGAGGACTTTGAACCAAGCGTCAATGTAATCATAGTAATTGTATTGAATTGAATGACAAGGCAGATCTCGTAGTTGATAAGAAGAACCCCAATCAACTAGAGAAACAAAGTTGTGAATATAAAGTGAATGGTACACAATTTTACTCGTGTAAGTGCGATCATAAATGGGTTTAATCACAATTGACTAATGGTTGAACAAGATGTCTTTGTAGAAAGTAATTGTTTTTTCTGGATGGAGAGAAATAAAATGCCATCCAATAGGAAAATAAGATTTAACCAAATCATAAACAGTATGACTCTTTGGGTGACTAGGTTTTTTGAAAAGAGATTAGTAGTGGTGGATTTAACATAATCAGATCGGGCTGATTTAATAGGATTAGGAGGGTATGGAGTAACTTCTTGACTAGATAAAGCAAAAAGATCAGTAGCCAAAGTAGATGTATAACTAGGTTTAGGAATGTTACCAAGAATTTGATAACCGTTAACCAATTCAGCAGAATGGTATTTCGTTACTAACTCCATGGGAGGCGGAACAAAAGGTTGACTAGAAGGGACCAAGGCTTTGGAAAGAGGCCGTGGACGAGACATCTGTGAAATAGAGGAGATAAATTAGCATCCACTAAGGATATCTAATTGATTAGTATGTTCATGTAAACAGTTAATATAATGAGAAAGTTGTTGTTTCTGAGCTTTAATCCGATGAAATTGTATGTACTAGGCTCTTTTAGTAGGTAAATGGGTTGATTTGAAAAAGGCAAGGCGGCGAGCAGGATGTTTGACTAAGGTTTTATAGTGTTTAATCTGGTGTTTATGGTAAAAAATAAAGGGAATGGGCATGATGTAACTCACTATCCACCCTGTAAAAATTCTCGGGTAAGAAAATCAGGAATAGAAGTTAAACAATTAGGTAGTAAACTTTTACTCTGTTCAAGAGTAAGATTTTATTATGTAAGTATAATTTTAAGCAAAGTGAATCAGTAAGGCAGAGTTTGAAAAGATGATACCTCTTCGGGCTTTAGTGTTTGCAATGACCTCTTTATTAGCTTTTTCCTTAACGTTGAGAAGTCCCATCGAAGGAGCCTTGGACACAAATTTTTTCCTTAAGGTTGAAAGAGGGTAGTATGCTCGCATAACTAGTACTATAAAATAAAAAATCAAAATTAGTTAATTCTCTAAAGATAGATTGCATAATATTTCAAGTAGTTCAATTTACTTACCAAAAGAAGAAGTACACATCTAGTTACATTTTCAGGACTTCCTAATGAAGAATGGATTGAAGTAGTCAACGTGGATGCAACTGCAGTCGACCATGTATATGAATTCATCATTTCCAAATATTCTACAAGAGCGACAACAGCCTATCCAACTGTTAGACCAGTTGTTGGTAATAGCAAAGTTGCCACAACAAATAAACATATTATTCGGGCAACATCCTCAATATTAACTGTCATTGTGCCTTTCAATGCATCTCCTAATGCCTCTTGCAAACTCTTTACAAATATTCTTGACATATTACGAAACCTTCTCTGCACAAAAGCTGATTCTTGTTTCTTTCTAAATGAGACGTCTCCTTTTTTTTGTTCTCGATTTTATCCCAAAAATCAAAGTAACGTCACTGTCCCGTATGTTACACGTTTTCCCCTCAAGCTTAAATCCCTTTGCATGAAAGTCATAAGATTTGATCACATCCATGACATTATCATCAACTTTCTTGAACTTCTTTAAAACCACATCTTCTTTCTTCCAAAAAGATTTAAACAACATCCCAAAAGGTGTTCTCTCGAGGGTAGTAATGTGTCTTTAAGTGAACCTTGTGTCTTGCATTAGGTTTATCAATGAAACAATATTTGACATATATTGTTTCACATAGTTCTCCCTCTTCCGTACTCCAAGTACAATATTCAACTTTGAAGGCTTTGTTGTTGAAGGCATTGGATTGTTTTCATTACAGCCTTCATCATCATTAGCATTGGATTGAAATTCTTTACTACTTTTGCTTTTTTTTTAGGGACTTTCTTCTTTTGTATAGCCGTTGATGGAACTTCAAAATCATCATTATCATCACCATCACATTTGCTTCTTGTAACAACCATTTTAAAACAGTAAAAAGTTTCCCTATATCAACAGTGTAACATTTTACTTTAAACAATAAAGTGACAAAACAAATAAGCACTAAAGAAAATGCACAAGCATTGTAATGAGACAGTAAAGTTTTACTCTGTTTGACAGTAAAATTTTACTCTGATTGGAAGTAAAATTTTACTCTAAACAATATACCCTAGGAAATAAACCAAAAACACATACACAATTTATAGAACCAAGAATCAAGAAAATATTGTCTCAATTTTGACTACACGCAACATAGTTCTGAAATTAACATGTACAATTCACATTCAAACCGAAATCAGAGAAATGAGGAAACTACAATCACGTTCACATACACAAATAGATACATATATATATATACAAATTGATATGCACATTTATGTAATGAGCAAAGGTTAGAGTTAAAGTAAAATTTTACTCTGTTTATAAGTAAAACTTTACTCTTATTGTAAGTAAAATTTTACTCTGGTTGGAAGTAAAATTTTACTCTGAAAAATTCATGAATCAAGTGAAATTGAAAGCATTGAAATTGTAGGACCAAAACACTACAGAAATCAAAGCAACGAAATTGAAGCAAAACTACATACACCATTCTGAAATACCTAAATTAGTTTTCAAAATTTTTAAACCTTAACATTTTCACATGATTTAGTAATTTAAAGTATTTTAAGATAGTGATAAGAATTTTAGAACAAATGATCCTTAGTGTAACCCAAAATCCCAAACTCTACTCATCTTAATGCAACAATGGAAAAAAAAAATAAAAAAAAAAATCCTTAGCTACCTTACAATCCCACCACATACCATGCCAACGTAATCTCATACACCACTCGCAAAATGAAAACAAACCCAGACAGACTTCATAATATCGAAAAACTAGCAGAAAGAGGAAAAAATACCTACAAAATGTATGTCAAAGAGAGAAAGTAAAGCGTAATGCGAAGTTTGATTCGAGCGCAAGCGACGAACCTGTAACATTCGAGGGGTAAAAAGACAAAGTAGCTCTAGAGAACGAGAGTAATGAGACTCAGAGAAAGGTTTTCAATCGATGCTAGGGTTTTTGAATGAGGATATTCAGAAGAGGGTTGTCAATCGATGAAACAAAGTGAGGGGAGAGAAACGGTGGAATTGTTTCATATTTCCCCACTTATATGGAAGGACATTTCAGTCAATTCATAATATTTTTTTAATTGAGGGGTTTTTGGGGTCATTGTTTTATTCTGTGTGTTTCACACAAAATAGGCCCAATGAGAAGGGCTTTTCACAAAAAATCCCTTATTTTTAAGTTTTTTAGCTTTTTAATTATTTTTAGGGATAAAAAGTCTCCTTTGAGATAGATTTTTTGGTCTTTTTGATTTTATGAGAGAAAAAATAAAATAATTATAATTTAGATGTAATATTTTATCTTATTAATTTTTTAATTTATTTTATCTTTTTATAACTAAAATAGCCTTTTATCCCCCAAAATTTTACACGTCAAACGAATGCTTAGTTAATTTTTTTTCCCCTTATTAGGGAAATTAAAATTAATTTCTTTTATAATTATTTCAGTCTAAAAAATTAGAAACTAAAAATATTTAAATAAGATGAAAAATATTTACTAAAATCTTCCAATGAAAAGAATAATATGCTATTTAGCTTATTTCAAAAATATATATACTAATTTTTTTTTTCACAAATTTATAATTTAAACAAAACTTAGGCCTATTTTGAAAAATAGGAAAAAGTCAATTAAAATAAATAAATTTAGCTTTTTTCAAAAATATATATACTAATTATTTTTTTTCACAAATTTATAATTTAAACAAAACTTAAGCCTATTTTGAAAAATTGGAAAAAAGTCAATTTCTCGTTTTTTTAAAAAACATGTAAAAAAGAAAAGGAAAATAATGTAATCTAAATAAATGTACGGGAAATAAATATACCTTCTCGTATAATCCTGTTGATCAAGTCTGCGTTCCTCTGTACGACGTCGCTCTATCACCTGAAAACACAAACGTGAGCTGGCCGGCGGGTGTGTGCCGAAAACCTCTCCGATGCCTAAGTCAGTAAGCAAGACAAAAAGCCAAAAGCTCTATGTATTCAGGGAGCAAAAGTTGCATTACCTCTCCGAAGGTGATATTGGTGAGCTTATATAGGTTTCGCGTAGCACAATCCTGGTAGGACTCTTTTTCCTCAAAGTGTAGAGTCCTTCTAGGATTACTCCTCCTTGCGTAGAGTCCTCCTAGGATTCATACTCTTGGAAGATAATGCTTATCCTCCAACACCCCCCTCACTGCTTAAGCCAAGTGAGATGGCTTTACTATGGCCGAACTCCTCTACAGCGGAAATAACCTGAGTAACTGTTAGTTCGGCACTAACTTTACTCTCCCTTACCATGGCTTTCACATGCTAAGACCGAGCTATCCATAAGGGAGGTTAAGCCGAACTACCTTCAGGACCGTAGCTTATCTCGGTTCACCGTATTCAACGACCGAAGTAACTATTGAAGACCGAAACATTCACACCATTTCTACTCAACCGGAGTATAAATAAGAAGTCACGTGGCCGAGCTTAAAACACCTCGGCTGTATAACCGGTCTAACCCCCCAAGGCTACTCCTCCAAACCGGAGTAACTCATAGGACCGCTTCTCCAAACCGGAGTAACTCATAGGGCCACTTCACTCGGCCCCTTTTACTTCGGTCCATAACGGCCCAATACCTCGCCCAATTTATAAATTGCCCTCTCAATTGCCCCTTAATTCCATCTGCAAAGCATGATTGGGATTACATGTCTAGGAACCGAACTAAAGTTTTAGCTTATCCAGCCGAGCTACAATCCTTTATCTACTCCGGCCGAGCTAAAAACCTTTTTAGCTTCTCTAGCCGAGCTAAGCTTAAGCCGAGCTAACCACGTCCGGTCAAACGTCTCTTCAGTCACAGCACCTGAAGCGTTCCACATTCCAATGACACGTGGAAAGCCCCTATTGGCCATTCACGGTATTGCGTCCTCGTGCCGCAATTTTGAAATCCAGCGTTTTTCCCTCCTTCTACTTACACAAAACAAACTCTTTCATTTTTCAAATCATTCACCCAACTATTCGTTTCCCTCTCACTCTCTTCGAATCCTCCAACCTCTGAGCTTTCTGAGTTCGTGATCTTCATTACTGCTTGTTGCTCTCACCTCCAGTTTCTTCCTTTCTTTACTCTGGTCTGCTTTGGGGTCTGACTGAGCAACCAGTACTAGGGGCTGCGTTATTCCGACGTCAACCTCCATCCTTAGTTAATTTGTTTACCAGTCGATTGGCGGATGTAATGACTTCGGTGGTCTGCGACAAAAGTCTGCTAGTGCTTGTGCCTTTATAAGCGGTTCGGGTTGGAACTTGATGTCGTCTTGTCCAAATTCTCGCCCACTTCAAAATTCGCCCGAAAAGTTCGCTCTTTCAAATAAAGCCTTGAGTGGGAAGGTCAGGAGAACAACTATGGTGTGGTGAAAGTAATGCGACAATTTCCTTGAGGCCATCATCAAGGCCAATGCCAGTTTCTCCAGTACCTTGTTTCGGCGCCCAGTAACGTCTTGCTGACATAATAGATGGGCAAGTGTTGGATTCCTTCTGCGCGGACCAATACTGCACTAATTGCATGCTGCGATACTGCCAAGTAGAGGAAGAGTTCTTCTCCAGGTACTGGAGTGACAAGTAGTGGTGGAGAAGACATGTATTCCTTCAAACTTTCCAGAGCTCGGTCGCATTCTTCGTCCCACTCAAACTTAGCTTTTAATGACTGAAAGAATGGACGCAATCTGTCTGAAGACCGGCTGATGAATCGGTTAAGTGCTGCTGCCATGCCGGTGAGATGCTGCACTTCTTTCACTGAGTTAGGTCTTTCTAACTCCTGAATTGCTTTGATTTGGGAGGGGTCTGCCTCAATACCCCGGTTGGTCACCAGGAAACCCAGAAACTTGCTGCACCTGCTGAATCGCGCCAAGGCGTTAGAAGTATATGCGGCTTGTGTTTCTTCAGGATCTGGAACATCTCATCTAGGTCCTTTAGATGGTCATCCGCGTCCTTACTTTTGACCACCATGTCATCGATGTAAGCCTCCATTATTCTGCCTAACAATGGTTCGAACATCTTTGTGACCATTCTCTGGAATGTCGCCCCTGCGTTCTTCAGGCCAAAGGGCATGACCTTGTAGTAGTATAGTCCTCTTGGCGTGGTGAAGGATGTCACTTCCTGGTCTGGTTCATACATTGCGATCTGGTGATAGCCTCTGTATGCATCCAGAAAGCTAAGTCGGTTGTGCCCCGCCGTCAGGTCTACCAGTTGATCTATCCTTGGTAGAGGAAAGCTATCCTTCGGGCACGCCTTATTGACCGTCTTGTAGTCGACGCATACAAGCCACTTGCCATTCTTCTTTGGCACCACAATAGTGTTGGAGATCCACCTGGGGTAGTGTACCTCTCTGATTGCCCCTGCCTCCAACAAGTTTCCCACTTCTTCTGCCACTATTTCGGCGTGGTGGAGCGCCGATCTGTGGTCTTGTTGAATGACCGCTTTGGCGAAGGGTGGACATTGAGTTGGTGGCAGATGAAGTTGGGATCGATGCCTGGCATGTCGTATGGGGTCCAGGCGAACACTTCAATGTTGGAGGTCAGGAATCCCAAGACTTCAAATCTCTCAGTGCTGGACAACGACGAGCCAAGTAAGAAGAACTTATCTGGGTTCTTCTCATCTATCCTGACTTCCACCAAGTCCTCCATGACTTTTCGACTAGCCGCTTTGCCAACATCCGAATAGTTCATTACTTCGGTTCTTCCACCGAATGAACATATCTTTTGGCGGCTCATTTGGCTCACCGTCACAAAGCCTTTGTTTTGACATGATCTGATCCCCATAAACCTCCTCTATTACTCGTGTCGTTGGGGAACCTCATCACTTGGTGGTAGGAGGATGCCACCGAAGCGCATGGCATGCGCCCATGTTCGCCTAAGATGATGTTGTAGGTGGAGGGACCTTCAATACCTGAACTCCACTTGCTTCGTCACTCCTGCTTTCGCCGGAAGGATGATTTTGCCGACCGCCACTCGCATTGAGTTAAATCAATCGGGGGACATCACGGGCGCTAAGTCTTTGTCTTGCAGCTTCAATTGTTTGAACGTCTCATAGTACATGATTTCACATGAACTACCCTGGTCAATAAGAATTCGTTTGACGTCAAAATCCTTGACTCGGAGAGTGACAACCAAGGCATCGTTATGAGGGCAATATATTCTGTCCAAGTCTTTGTCCGAAAAAGTCATGACATTTGTTGCCTCTGTCTTACTCTTCTTGATAACCGGTTGGGCACTTAGCACCTCCCTTAAGTGCTCAGCTTTTTTAATTGAACCTCTGAGCTCGCATACACGCTCAGGTTCAAAGACTCCATGTCTTACGTTGATGACGCCTTGGGGCGGGGCGTCGATCGGCATCCCATTGGGGTTGTTGTGGTCTGAAATTTGGGTTGCCTCCTATGTATTTGTCCAGGTGGCCTGCCGCCACAAATTCTTCCAGATGCTGCCTCAACGGCGTGCAATTCTCAGTGCGGTGTCCCTTTTCTTTGTGGAAGGTGCATCTGGATCTGTCATCATAGTCCTTTTGGGCCTCGCCTAGCTTGGCTGGCCACTTGACGAAAGGTTCGTCTCGAATTTCACTAAGTATACGGTAGATTGGCTTTTTGAATACTGTGGTTATGGCGGTGCGGACTCTTAACCATCTCTTGTCCTGGTCCTCGCCATTGTCTCGCCTGCTTCGTCCGTTTCGGTTTTGGCGATCAACCGCATTGACCTTTGCTGAGGTCTTCTTCTCTGGTGTTGTGGTCGCACTAGTTTTTGCTTTGGCACGAGCGCCATCTTCTTCCACCCTGATGTGCTGATGCACTCTCTCCATCAGGGCCTCCATGGTGAGGGGTGGCGTCATGGTGATAGAGTCCTCACTGTTCATTGGAAGGCCTCTTTTGTATTCTTGAATGGCGAGGTTGGTTGGCGATCCCAATCTGGTTGAATGTCTCCCGATGGCATCGTTGTATGACCTCGTGGTCTCCTTGTCGCCCTATGTCGATGAAGAGTAATCGGTCGATCTCCACGGGGTTTTGTGTTTGTTCGAACCGTTACAAACACCTCGCCAATTCGCCCAGGAGGCTATCTTGCCTCTGGAAGCTTCTCAAACCAAGTCAAACCAAGGTCGCCGAGGCTTGAAGGGAATAAGATGCACATCGGGGCCTCATTCCGTAAAGCCATGACCTGGCGAAAGTGGCTTAAGTGCGAGTAGGGGTCCGTCTTCCCCTCATACGTTGTGAATTTAGGGTCTGAAGCTTGTGGAAGGCGCGTTCTCTATTCTTTGGGACGAATGGTGAGGTCTGCAACCTCGCCAATGCCTTGTCCGCTGGTTCATCTGGCCGGGCGGTATTGGCATTCAACCTCGACGCTTCGGCGTCCGAGGAGCCAACCGCCGCAAAGGCAGAACCCTGTGGGGATCGCGCGCTGGCGTCCTCCTCCATCTTGCTTTCTCTTCTAGCATGGATCGCAGTCGACGATCTGCAGGTAATTCCGTCTGTCTAGACCTTGTGTGGTGTGTATCTGGGCCAATAAGTGCTCCTTCCGTAGGACCTCTCGGATCTCGCCTTTCGGGCTGGAGTGGACGAGTCTGGAAGATACGGATCGCGTGTCGCCTGTCCTGAGGCTTCTGTTCTCTGGTCGAGATGGTGTAGAATTCCTACTACGACCCTCTGAGTGGCGAGGCGTCTTCTTGTTCGCCCTCTCCTGTCGCCACTTCTTTACCCTTCATCTGGCGCTTTAAGGATTCCATGTCCGCCGCCATCCGCCGTATTAATTCGTCTTGTTCCCTGACGCGATCCTCCAGAGCTTGAGGATCTACCCTGCGCCTTTGTCTTTCTGGGCTCTGCGAACGAGAGGGATGAGGGCTGTTATTCCTCCTTCTACCCCTGGCATCCCTCCTGGGGGTTTGTCGTTGCTCCAGGTTCGCCATGGGAGCGACCAAGGGTAGGCCCTCGCGCCTTGCACCCCCATCTGGGGTCTGTCCGTCAATGGCGGACTGGGGTAGCTCTTCGTTGTTCGCCATTGATCTTCGAGAGAAAGCTTGATCAAGAGGTTGTTCTTGTCTGTTGTTCCCACAGACGGCGCCAATTGTACGGGAAAGAAATATACCTTCTCGTATAATCCTGTTGATCAAGTCTGCGTTCCTCTGACGCCGCTCTATCACCGAAAACACAAACGTGAAATTTGGCGTGGTGTGTCTTGGAAACCTCTCCGATGCCTAAGTCAAGAAGCAAGACAAGAAGCCAAAAGCTCTATGTATTCAGGAGCAAAAGTTGCATTACCTCTCCAAGGTGATATTGGTGAGCTTATATAGGTTTCACAGTAGCACAATCACAGTAGGACTCTTTTTCCTCCAAGTGTAGAGTCCTTCTAGGATTACTCCTCCTTGCGTAGAGTCCTCCTAGGATTCATACTCTTAGAAGATAATGCTTATCCTCCAACACCCCCCTCACTGCTTAAGCCAAGTGAGATGGCTTTACTATGGCGAACTCTCCTCAAAGAAATAACTTTGAGTAATCGCTAGTTCGCCCTAACTTTACTCTCCTTACCATGGCTTTCACATGCTAAGACCGAGCTATCCATAAGGGAGGTTAAGTTTAACTACCTTCAGATAGTAGCTTATCTCGGTTCACCGTATTTAACGACTGAAGTAACTATTGAAGACCGAAACATTCACACCATTTCTACTCAACCGGAGTATAAATAAGAAGTCACGTGGCCGGGCTTAAAACACCTCGTACCAGTAACCTGCCTAACCCCCAAGGCTACTCCTCCAAACCGGAGTAACTCATAGGACCGCTTCTCCAAACCGGAGTAACTCATAGGGCCACTTCACTCGGCCCCTTTTACTTCGATCCATAACGGCCCAATACCCAGCTCGGCCCAATTTGCGTATAAATTGCCCTCTCAATAAACAAATAAATTAATTAATTAACTTTTTTTTAGTTGTCAAAATAAGTCCTAAGAAATAATAAATAAGTGATATTTTCATGTAATAGGTGCATCCCACTATCTCACAAGCATGTTAGGGTGTGCTTGTAAATCACGTGAATCGAATTAAATTTTGAAATATTTGAGTTGAACTCGCTAATTTGAATATAACTTCGACTCAGATAGTATTTAAGAATTTAGAATTTGAATTAAGTTTATAAGTTTTTTTTATAAGTTGTAACTCCAAGTATGACCCATATCTCATGCATTGTTTAGAAATTTAAATCGGACCGGTAGGTCAGACTAGTTGGACCAGGAATCGGACCTTATTCCGATCCGAAAAGCCCTCTAAATCCGGATTAAGGACAAAATCGGTGTTAAATTGAAAAATCGGCAAACCTGGTGGTCAAACCGGCTACCCAAACCGGGTTTTTGAGGGTCAGTCCTTTTTCTCTTTTTTTTTTTTTAATTATGTCTTTACCTTCTTTTTTTTCTTCTTTTCTTTTATTTCTTATATGTATATTTCAAAATTTTGACTAAAAATTCTTACTTCAAGAGTCTCCTCATAAGGAGGAGTCTCATTGAAAATTTGAGGAGATTATGAAAGTCTTGCTATTTATAGGAAAAGATTTTTCAAAAAGAACCTACAAAATTCTATATGAGATTCAATCAAATTATGTGAATCATATTGATTGGAGGGAGGGTTGAAAATTTTATTTCTCTCCAAAATTAAATCTAGCATTCAATCAATTTGTTTGGAGGGAATGCTAAAAAAATTTAATTTTTTTAAAATAAGTGACTTTTTCTTATTAGTTATGATTTTATTAAATATTATTAATAAATACTATGCAACAAATTTTTTTTTATTTGAGTATTTATATATATTTTTATTTATTTATAATTTATAATTATATTTTTTAATTATGATGTCATGATTCAACTGTTTTGACCCGATTGTTGAACTGGTGACCCGTCCACCTGGTCCCTTTTTCGGTTCGCTCACCGGTCTGGTTTTCAAAATATTGCTCTCATGTACAAGAGATTGAGGGTTCAACTCTCACCTAAGTGGCATTGGCCAAAAGCTCCTTTAACTTTGATCTATACAATTACATCACCCGTTGCAATTGTTACTTAGGGGCAATTTGGGAACTTGCTAAAAAAATTAGTATTTCGACTTTTTAACTTTTTTACACAAAAAAATTACAAAAAAGTCACAAAAAAAAAACTATTTATAAATCAATTTTTTACTAACTTTCTCTTAGTGATTCTCCTTTAATAATTAAAATTCAACGAAGTTTAGTTTATTAGAACTCCCTTCAATTCACTAAAATTAAAAGGACTTTTCTTAATTGTGCAACCTTTGAGGGTTGCACACCATGTGCCACTTACACAAAAAGTGTAAGTGGAAGGTGAAAACAAAACAGGACTGCAAACAGAAAAGGCGTAAGTGTAAGGCGTAAGTTGCACACCATAACAGTACCCAAATTAAAATCTTGCTACAGGCAAGACTCTCCATTCATCAAGCTACAAACTTCAATGTAGCATTACATCATATGGCATAATCAAGTGACTAGAGCATCTTCAACGGTGCATTAAATTTTTTATCATTTGAGTACAAATTTTATTTGATATCAAGTATTTCAACAGAAATTCTTAAAACTTTATTAGAACACTGGTCGACCGGGAAGACGACCAGGCAGATGTCCAGCTGGTCGACTAGCTAGTGTAAATTGTTCACACTTTTTTGCCTTGAGGTGGTCATCTGGAAGGTTGACCTGGCAGACGACGGGGGGGTTGACTGGTTAGTGTAATTTTTTTATAATTTTTTGCCTTTAGGTGGTCATCCGGTGGTGAAAATCAAACGATTATGAACAGTGATTTGATGAAAAACACATTGATCCTCAGTTTAATAAAAGAAAAGTAAAATCTTGAATTTGATACTGATTTGATGAAACCGTTGGAGTTGAAAAATGAAGCAATTTTCATCAAATTCAAATTTAATGATAAGTTTGATACACCGTTGAAGATAGTCTCAGGTAGTAAATAAATGGAGTTAAGGTGAGTAGTAAGTTCTTAAAAATTGATTCGAAAGATTAAAAAAAATTAAAATGTGTTTAAATTTGACTTGTTTGTTTTTCAAACTGGTCTCAAACAATTTTAATAAAAGCAATTACGAGCAAAACTTGAGTAATTTTTTTTAAAATATTTTTTATATAGTACATATAACTAAACCAAACCGAGTTAGTTTGTAAATTGTTTATGTTTTATTTGAAAACTTAATAAATTTTAAAATATATTTAAATTTAACTTATAAATATAACCAATCTCAAACAAATGTTTAACAAATCAAGCATGAGTGAATTCGAATAATTATCTATCAGTTATGTACCAGGCCCATGGTAGCAGTTGTTAGAAAGGGCAATTCTAATTCTAATCGTTAGACTCAAACTTAAGCCCATCTTGACTTTAGTTTTGGGCCCATGTTCAACTCATTTTGGGATTCTATTTACACCTAAAAAATATTTAAGTAATTTCAATTTTTTAATACACCTTCTTAAATTATTTAAAATTACAATTTATTCTTAGTACACCTTAATTTTTTTTCAAATTATCCTTTTGACGTACACACAAATTAAAAAATTTTGAAAAACTTTTTTTTTTTTTTTTTTGCGTACATATAAGGAATATGAGCAAAGAACCAGCACCGATGAAGGATGGCGGCGAAGGAAAAGGAGAACAATGAAGGAGAACGGCGAATATTCAGCCTATTTTTCATCATTATTGTTTGGACTTTCAGAATCGAACAAAATAAATTTGTTTTGACTTCCAGAACCAAAAAAATTGTTCGTCTGTACATTGCCAAATAAAATGAAATTGTTCAGTTCTAACTGTCCGAACAATAATGACGAGAAACAAATTAAATATTCACTTTTATGTTAAAAAAAACACAGAAATCAATAATTGTACTTTAATATTTATGTAAATACTTACCTTCTCTTTGATGTGTTGTTTTAAAAAAATTATTTTGGTTACTACTCTCATCTATTGTTTGATTTTGTTTAAACATTCTTCTATCATCATAAAAAACATTTGGTTTGAGTTTTTTGGATTAAATTTTTTGAAAATTAAGTTTTTTGTTTTTCTTATTTTTTTTGTTTTTAGTGCATATTTTTAAAATTTTAAACATTTTTTTTACTTTTTTAGATGCATACTTCGATGTCTTTAAAAAATAAAAAATTTGTGAAAAAATATTTTAAAAAATTAATAAATACATAAAAATACGAAAAACATATAAATTCTCATTTTTTTTTTTGTATTTTGGTATTTAATGAATTTTTAAAAGAATTTTTTCACAAAATTTTTAATTTTTATGTGTATTTTTATGTTAGGTGTGTCTAAAAATTAAAAAAATTTAATAAAATAAAAAAAAAAACACGAAAAATAAGAAAGTAAAATTTTTTGAAAAGTGTTTTTGGAAAATCGAAAACAAGCAAAGTGAATGTTAATGATAATAGTGAGTTTTGGTGGGGGTGGATTGAAAATTTTGAATGAGAAATAAGAAGAATAGAAAATAATGAAAAGAAAATAAAGAGATTTGAATAAAAAAATGTGTATAATTAATTAAGGTGCACTATAAAAAAAAATTATTTTAATGTTTAATATATATTATTCTTATTAATAAATTTATATTAAAATATAATAAAAATTAAAATTTTAAAATTTGCACGAAAATAATTTTTAGGTTCAAATAGAATGACCCGTATTTTGAAGAGAAGTGGGAACAGGCCAGCCCATATGAAAGATCTAGTCTAGAAATTATAAATGTATTTGGGCCTTCCAATGATAACGCTTTTTATGCAATTTCTTAATGATGATTTTAGCAAAATTGAGACAATTTCTTTTTTATTTTCTTTAAAATTGAGATAGTTCAAACTATGAGAGTTTCTATTTTTATACATTATATTATCTTATTTTACCTATTTAATTTTTAAAATTTTTATTCAAAAGTAAATTCTTGAAAGAACTCAATGGTTTAGATGTTGATTTTCAAACCAAATATTTTTGTTTAGAAATCAAATTTCGAACCAAAGATACAGCTGAATCAAATCTAATCAAATAGGTTTGTTTGAAAGTTGATTTATGAACTAAATAATTTTATGTCGGGAGTTGATTTTCAAAAAAAAAAAATGTGTGCACTAAGACAAAATCACGTGTGTGAAAATAGAAGCTGCCTCAAGCCATTTGTTATATATTTTTTTTTAAAAATTACGATTGTATGTCTCAAGGAAATTACCATTTTGGAGAAAATCTTAAAATCTAATCTCTTAGCACACCACTACACCACCACTGACAACCATTAGTAATAGCCACTACCATCGTTATTATCTCTTTCTGTCTCCGTTATCTCTTTCCCATCGTCTCTTATCCGGTTCTCTTTTTCCCTTTCTCTTCATCATCCCCTCTTCTTCTTCTTTCTCTTAAATATAAGATTTCAAGTTGGGAGAGTAATGGATGTACGTTGCAGAAGTACGAGAGTGAGGGAGAAAATAGGGAGAGGAATGGAATGGCGATAGAGGAAGGGACTAGAGAAAGGATTGGGAAGGAGTCTACAAAAAAGGATCACAAAATGTCCTGAATGTACAAGATTTGAGCTCAAGAGAATATGGCTAGAACTATAACAACATGTGAGAATATATATAAGGTAAATTAATAAGGAATTCTAGACAATAATATGACGTAATCATGAAACAACGAAATAATTAAGGATTAAAACCCATAAATCCACTCTCCGAAAATGCAACATTTATTCCTTGATATTACATCTATTACATGAATTTTTTTATCCAACAATTAAATGATTATATATATATATAACACATGATAATCTATATAATAAAGCAGGATAGTTTTTGAATTTGTCCTATACATATTTATCCTATTAGGACATTTGGACGGCTCAGATCTGTTCAAATTATAAAACAATTACTAAGATATATTTTACAAAAAAATATCCTCCATGTACATTTTTTATTTTTCCACTTCTCTCTCTTACTTTTTCATTTTCTCACTCATCCTTCTATATCCCACATTCCTCTCCCTTTTCTTTTTATTTTTTTTATTTTCTTTCATTTATATTTTTTCTCTCTAATTGTTTATATTTTTCTTTTCTCCTTTTTGTTCACTTATTTTTATTCACATTATATGAAAAAGTCTGCGATCTCATAATTAGGAGCCAAATTTTACTGTGTGTAGTGGAGATTATATTAATGAATTTTATAGTCCACCAATTAAATGAAGGGTTTTTTTTTAAGGTCCTTGGTATTATGATTTTAGAGCATAAAGGACACTCAATATTTTTATAATGTTTGAGATCCATCAATAATAGTTTCATAATGTCTAAGGTCCCTCAACCTTGATTCAGAGAAATTTCAGCCCAGAGAAATTTCAGTTCAGAGAAAATTGGTTCAGAGAAATTCTGGCCCAGAGAAATTTCAGTCCAGAGAAATTCAGCCCAGAGAAATTCTGAATTTCTCAGAATTTCTCTGGTCCAATTATGCTCAGAATTTCTCTGGCCCAATTCTTCTTAGAATTTCTCAGCATTTCTCTAATGCATTGGCTGAGTCCAGAGAAATTCTTCTCAGAATTTTTCTGGCCCAATCCTTCCTAGAAAATTCACGTCACAGAGAAATTTCCCACTGTGTGTTTGATGCTTGTTTGTTTTCTCTCTTCGATTTAAATAGTGTTTATGTATTTAATGTTGCTGAATGAGAGGATCTAGACAGGCCAACTGCAAGACTCATAAAAGAATTTGATTGCATGGAAGGTAAGCCCTCGGTGTGCTATCTATTGGCTTACGAACATTTTATAATTTGTGAGAGTGGGTGGTGAGTCTCTGATTTTAAGAGTTGATGTTTTCAAAATCTTTTCCATTCTTAGTTGGAATTTATGCCAAAAAGAGTTTATATACATATCTCAGTGACCATACATATCTGTTTGGTCAATCCAAATCACAGAATTTCTCTGGATTAACCCAGAGAAATTTCAGTTCAAGCCAGAGAGTTGAACCCAGAGAAATTCTGAATTTTCTCTAGGTTGAACCAGAGAAATTCTGAATTTTCTCTGGAACTATAAAACTATGATTTGATCAATTTGTCAATCGAAATACCTGGGGGGACTCTCTTCAACATTGCACCATTACTCTCTTTGTTGCTACTGTGATCGGAATGTTCGCAAAGCCGCAATTTTGCATAAAAGAGCTTAAATCAACAGTATGAAGCACAATAAGGAGGACAATCTTGTACAAAACTCAGAGAAATTCACTAATAAATTCCCAGAGAAAATCACAAAAACTCAGAGAAATTCACTAAGCAATTCTTTGATCTGCTCTATATTAAAATGGCTAACGCCAATGGCTCGAACTAGACCCAACTCCACCAGACCTTCCATTGCTTTCCATGTAGTCTTGAATCGATTCAGAAACTGCCTATACTCACTCCCCGACTTAGTAGGAGGATCAGTAGAATCTCCAAATGCCGAGCTCTCAGGCCAATGCATCAAATAAAGATCCAAGTATGACACTCCAAGATTCTTAAGAGATACTCTAACAGAATTCTCCATCTTATTGAGTGAATTCATAGTATCAGAATTTCTCTGAGAAAAAACCAAGAAAATGTTACCCCTGTTTGCAAGGAACATAAAATAGATTACACAATTCCCTCTCACCTTATTGTTTTCTGGCAGAGAACCATTAAGAACCCAAAATAAATAAATAAATAAATAAAAATTGAGAATAAAGAAATATTATAGATAATCAGAAACCATTCACAAGTCTAGCTAGAGTATGTGCCGGTTTAATTACATCACGATTTACTTTAGTCACAGCTAGGAACTTGAAAAACACTAGTGTTTAATATCATCATCAATCACCATATTCACCTCCCAGTCAGCTTGAGATTTGCCTTTAAGCTTTCCACCAAAATTTTACTGTCCGTGAATATGTTGCCACCGGTGATGTTTTGCACATAGAATAGCCGCTAAACATGACCAAGATTCAGCTACCATTGGTGAAGAAACATGGAGAGCAGTTGCCTGTTGCTTCACTTGTTGTTGATCCGCATCAAAACCCACCCATGCTATTCCAGCTTTATTTGTGAACTATCAATCAGCATAGTCAAAATCTGATAATCTGAACAAGTAATAATCCCATTTGCAAGAACACAACAGTTAGTATTTTCAAGAACATTTGATGGATATATCCAGAGAATACCTCTAGATCAATCGAAAGAAATTTTAGTTCAAACCCAGAGAATTTCTCTGGAGATATATCCACACTGCTCACCACTCCAACCTTCAACTTTCCTCTGCTTCACCATCCTCTCTCTCACATATATATATATATATACTGCTGTACAGCAGAATAAAAACTGATCATGAACACCAACCTCTGTGACCGATGGGAGTGCCATGTTTTCTTCACCACGACCCCAAACCATCTCTCTCTCTCTCTCTCTCTCTCTCGCTATATATATATATATATATCTACAACCTCATTGAAGCTCTGTTGAATCTTCTAATCTGCAGAGAGGCTGACTTTTATTTGGTGTGTGAAATGGAATCTGATTTGATTAACCTCCATCTATCAGCTTCACTGCGCCACAATTCCAATCAGAGACGATGCTTCTCTCCCTCTTCTTGGGGGCTCTCTGCTGCTGCTGCGGCTATGGCTGCGGTTGCGGCTCTAGGATTGGAGTAACAAAAGGACAATCCGAATCAGAATGAGAATGCTCTGAACATACTCCCATCTCGCACCTGCTTCGACTCCATCTTCGTCGGTGTTAAACCCTAACTTCCATTGATGAGTGACAGAATAGATAGAATACGATGAAGAAGAGAGAAGAAAAGCACGAGATCGGAGAGAGAGAGAGAGAGAGAGAGAGAGAGAGAGAGAGAGAGAGAGATGAGTTTTGATTTGGTAAGGTGAAATTTCTCCGTGATATATGTAGGGACCTTAGACATCAACAAATAATTTTGTGGATCTCTTCCATTATGAAAAGTGGGAGAGGGACGCTAGACCAATTTTCCCTTAAATAAATTTGAACAATTAATTATTATTTTTAAAATATATTGAATACCTGATTGACTTTATAAATTTAGAACTCATGTGAATATTCAATATCTATATAATAAAGCAGGATGGTTTTTGAATTTGTCCTACACACATTTGTCCTACAAAGACTTTTGGACGGCTTAGATCTATTCAAATTATAAAACAACGGCTAAGATATATTTTTTAAAAAATATCCTACATGTACATTTTCTATTTTTCTGCTTCTCTCTCTTACTTTTTCCTTTTCTCACTCATCCTTCTATAATCCCATGATCCCACATTCCTTTCTCTTTTCTTTTTATTTTTTTTATTTTTTTCCAATTTTTATTTTTCTCTCTAATTGTTTATGTTTTTATTTTCTCCTTTTTGTTCACTTATTTTTATTCATATTATATGGAAAAGTCTACGATCCCATAATTTGGAGCCAGATTTTACTGTGTGTAGTGGAGATTATATTAATTAATTTTTTACTCCACAAGTTAAATGAATTTGATCAATTAATTATAATTTTTAAATATAATCAATACCTGATAGATTTCATAAATTTAGATCTCATATAAATCTTCAACATCTATATAATAAAGAAGGATATTTTTTGAATTTGTCCTATACATATTTGTCCTATTAAAACATTTGGACGACTCAGATCAATTCAAATTATACAACAATTGCTGAAATATATTTTTCAAAAAATAAGCTACATGTACATTTTCTATTTTCCCGCTTCTCTCTCTTACTTTTTCCTTTTTTCACTCATCCTTCTATAATCCCATGATCCCACATTCCTCTCTTTTCTTTTCTTTTTTCCTCCTATTTTTATTTTTCTCTCTAATTGTTTATATTTTTATTTTCTCATTTTTGTTCACTTATTTATATTCATATTATATGAAAAAGTTTGCGATCCCATAATTAGGAGCCAGATTTTACTGTGTGTAGTGGAGATTATATTAATGAATTTTATGGTCCACAAATTAAATGAATTTGAACAATTAATTATTATTTTTAAAATATATTGAATACCTAATTGACTTCACAAATTTGGAACTTATATGAATATTCAACATCTATATAATAAAGCAGGATGATTTTTAAATTTGTCCTACACACATTTGTCCTACTAAGACATTTGGACGGCTCCGATCTATTCAAATTATAAAATAATAGCTAAGATATATTTTCTAAAAAATATCCTACATGTACATTTTCTATTTTCCCGCTTCTCTTTCTTACTTTTTCCTTTTCTCACTCATTCTTCTATAATCCTATAATCCTACATTCCTCTCTTTTCATTTTATTTTTATTTTTATTTTTTATTTTTTCCCGTTTTTCTTTTTCTCTCTAATTGTTTATATTTTTATTTTCTTTTTTTTGTTCACTTATTTTTATTCATATTATATGAAAAAGTCTGCGATTCCAGAATTATGAGCCAGATTTTGCTGTGTATAATGGAGATTAAATTAATAAATTTTTTAATCCACAAATTAAATGAATTTGAAAAATTAATTATTATTTTTAAATATATTGAATACTTGACTGATTTCACAAATTTAGACCTCATATTAATCTTCAACATCTATATAATAAAGTAGTATGATTTTTGAATTTATCCTATACACATTTTATCCTACTAGAACATTTGAACGGCTCAGATCTATTCAAATTATAAAACAGCGGCTGGGATATACTTTTCAAAAAATATTCTACATATACATTTTTTATTTTCCCGCTTCTTTTTCTTACTTTTTCCTATTCTAAGCCATCCTTCCATGATCCCACCTTCCTTTCTTTTTTTTATTTTTTTTTATTTTCTCCCATTTTTATTTTTCTCTCTATTTTTTTATTTTTTTTATTTTCTTCTTTTTGTGCACATATTTTTATTCATATTATATGGAAAAGCCTGCGATCCCAGAATTAGGAGCCAGATTTTATTGTGTGTAGTGGAGATTATATTAATGAATTTTTTAATCCACAAATTAAATGAATTTGAAACAATTAATTATTATTTTTAAATATATTGAATATCTGATAAATTTCGTAAATTTATACTTCATATGAATCTTCAGCATCTATATAATAAAGAAGAATGGTTTTTGAATTTGTCCTACACACATTTGTCCTACTATGACATTTGGACAGCTCAAGTCTATTCAAATTATAAAATAACAGCTGGGATATATTTTCAAAAAAATATCGTACATGTACATTTTTTATTTTCCTGCTTATCTCTATTACTTTTTCTTTTTCACACCCATCATTTTGTGATCCCATGATCCCACATTTCTCTCTCTCTCTCTCTCTCTCTCTCTTTTTTAAAATTTTCTTTCATTTTTATTTTTATCTCTATTTGTTTAATTTTTTTTTATTTTCTCCTTTTTGTTCACTTATTTTTATTCATATTATATGAAAAAGTCTGCGATCCCAGAATTAGGAGCTAGATTTTACTCTGTATAGTGGAGATTAAATTAATGAATTTTTTAGTCCACAAATTAAATGAATTTGAACAATTAATTATTATTTTTAAAAATATTGAATACCTGATAGACTTCATAAATTTAGACCTCATATGAATCTTCAACATCTATATAACAATGCAGGATAGTTTTTGAATTTGTCCTACACACATTTGTCCTACTTAGACATTTGGACGACTCAGATTTATTCAAATTATAAAACAACGGCTGAGATATATTTTCCAAAAAATATTGTACATGTACATCTTTTATTTTCCCGCTTCTCTCTCTCTCTTACTTTTTTCATTTCTCACCCATCCTTCTATGATCCTATGATCCCACATTCCTCTCTCTTTATTTATTTATTTTTATTTTCTCTCATTTTTATTTTTCTCTCTATTTGTTTGTTTTTTTTTTCTCCTTTTTCTTCACTTATTTTTATTCATATTATATGGAAAAGTTTGCGATCCTAAAATTAGAAGCCAGATTTTACTCTGTGTGTGGAGATTAAATTAATTAATTTTTTAGTTCACAAATTAAATGAATTTGAAAAATTAATTATTATTTTTAAATATATTGAATACCTGATAAACTTTATAAATTTAGACCTCATATGAATCTTTAACATCTATATAATAAAACAGGATTGTTTTTGAATTTATCCTATATACATTTGTCCTATTAAACATTTGAACGGTTCAGACCTATTGAAATTATAAAACAACGGCTGAGATATACTTTTCAAAAAATATCCTACATGTACATTTTCTATTTGCCCGCTTCTCTCTCTTACTTTTTCCTTTTCTCACCTATCTTTCTATGATCCCATGATCCCACATTCCTCTCTCTTTTATTTTTTTTAATTTTCTCCCATTTTTATTTTTCTCTCTATTTAGTTTTTTTTTTAATTTTAATTTTCTCCTTTTTGTTCACATATTTTTATTCATATTATATGACAAAGTCTACAATTTCAAAATTAGGAGTTAGATTTTACTATGTGTAGTGAAGATTATGTTAATGAAGTTTTTAATCCACAAATTAAATGAATTTGAACAATTAATTATTATTTTTAAATATATTGAATACCTGATAGACTTTGTAAATTTAAATCTCATATGAATCTTCAACATATTTTAATAAAGCATGACGGTTTTTGAATCTTCAACATATTTTTGTCTTATTAGGACATTTGGATGACTCAGATCTGTTCAAATTATAAAATAATGGCTGAGATATATTTTTCAAAAAATGTTCTACATATACATTTTCTTCTTTCCTGCTTCTCGCTCTTTTACTTTTTCCTTTTCTCACACTCATCATTCTATGATCCCATTATCCCGCCTTCTTCTCTCTTTTCTTTTTATTTTTTTATTTTCTCTTTTTTGTTCAATATATTTTACACATATTTTCACACAATGTATGTATACCCGTAATACACTAAAACATTACGAGCATACATACAATTCTATAAAATTATATAAGCAAAAGGAGTATTACATGTATGCCCGTAGAAATTATATGTATACTAGGCACATTTATTTATCTAGTTATTTATTATATAAGCAAAAACGAGTTTTTGTGAGGAATTTTTTTGTAAGAACTCCAAAATTTTATAATAATTTATGATTTTATCAAATTTAAAAATAAATTTAAATAGTGTTAGAATTTTAATTTTATTTTAATCCTAATATTATTTACCCCGTACCTTTAGATACGAGCATACACAAATACAAATACAAATACAAATACAATTCAAAACATTTAAATATGGTACCGCATTGACTAGAGTCAATTAAATAAGGTTTAACCATTTACAAATGAGGCATATGACCAACATGTAAGGCTCAAAAGCCAATCAACAAAGAGCCATTGCTCACATTCAATTTCATGCCTACTGAAGGTGGTGATTCAACGCCAATAATTAGAAAATACTAAACAACAATGGGATGACCAACCCCAGTGCACAAGTTTGAAAAACAAATTAAGACCGCGTGTGTTTGGTAGATTAGGTTGAATGAAATTGTTAGTGAGGGAGTAATTAGTAAAGAGATTATTAATTTAGGAATTGTTAGTGAGGAGATTAAATAAAAATGTATTTATTTTGATGATAGTAGGAAAGATGATATTGTTAAATTATTTTTATATAAAATAAAAATAAAATATTTCTATACTAAAAAAAATTCTAAAACAAATATAATTTTTTTTATACAAATAACAGCTTGCACTTGGGTTAAAAAAAGAAAAAAGAAAAAGAAGTTCAGCCTAATCTCCTCACTATTTTTTTAATCTCAACTCATCTGAGGTAAACCTAAGCTGGCTGGGGTGTGGGAGTGATATTCCAGGAGGATCAATCCCCCTCAACAAGGAAGCTACCAAACAAGTTATAATGAGACCCAACTCATTACCACTCCAATTTCACTTTTAATCTGCAAAATAAACATGACCTAAGATTATTTTAATTAAACAAAGCACACGCAACAAACATATAAAAAGGCAAGAAAATGGAGAAGAAAAACATAAATAAATTGTTTACAAACAAAGCCTAGTAAGCATCTCCTTTCAAAAGCCTGCTGGGATAGTTCAACCATAACTGAGCCCGTCCAAACTTAAGTTTTTTTTTTAAAACTTTTAAGTTAAAAGGCAATTGAGAGAGAGAGAGAGAGAGAGAGAGAGAGAGAGAGAGAGAGAGAGAGAGAGAGAGAGGCTTTAATTGGAAAGGTAAAGGAGAAAATGACATGTCAAAGTTAGTTGGGCTGGCAAGGATTAATAGGTATAACTCGGTAGGCGAAAGTGCGAAAATGACCTCTCAGCTCTCTCCTAGCCCCAGCCCTGCCATGCCATGGATTACTAGTACATACAACACCTCTCTGTCTCTCTCTCTCAAAGTTATTACTTAAATAAATTAATTAATTTATTTGACATATTTTTAAAATTAGTTGAGTCTGTTTGGTAATATTTTTATTTCTTATTTATATTTATAAAATTTTAAAAAACTATAGATAAAAAATTCATGTTGTTTCTATTTATGTTTCAAAAATTATAAACAACTTAAAAAATTTATTAAATCTTGTAACTACAAAAAAAAAAAAAAAAAAAAAAAGGTTTCCCTTTTAATTTTTGTTTTCTTAATTTTTTTTTCTCTCTTTCTAATCACCATTTATTGTTTATTACTACCATTGGCCACCATTGTCAATCGTCTCATTTACCAACCATCATCAACCAACCATTATCAATTCAACTATCCCCGATCGTCACTACCTTAGGTGACCAATTGACCACTACCTTTGGCCATCTTTGTCCACTACCTTAGGTGGCCAATTGACCACCTTCCCCGATTGTCAGCCACCACTTCCCATGATGGCTTACCTTCAACCTTTTCCGACCATCATCTTCAATCGTCAATAAATACTTTCCATAACTACTCCTTTCACTTATTTTTAAAATACTTGTATACCAAACATATTTTTTATTTTTGTTTTTATTTAAAATAAACATAAGCACATTTAATATTTTTTGCAAATTAAAAATAATAGGCTATAAAACAAACCTAAATGTTTTATTTTTTTAAGTTTTCACACATCTCAATTAATTTTCAAAATAAAAACTATTCACTGTGTTTGGTTTCAATTTTCTGGATTCAATTTTGTGGAAATTGAGTTATTATTTTTTTAATACTTTTTTAGTGAATATTTTAAAATTTTAAGCAATTTTTTTTACTTTTTTAAATGCACCTTACTTAAATGTATTTTAAAAGTAAAATATTTATAAAACATATTTTAAAAAATTAATAAATACACAAGAATATGAAAAATATATTGAATTTTGATATTTTTGATATTTAGAGAATTTGTTTTTAAAAAAAAATTCACAAATATTATACTTTTTAAGTGTATTTGTAAGGTGTATTTAAATTTTTTTTAAAAATTACTTAAAATATTGAAAAAATTCAGTGAAAACAAAAAATTATGAAAAATAAAAAAATTTAATTTAAAAAAAATAAATTTAAAAAACTTAAACTAAACAAACTGATTTGTTTCCGATGTATCAAAAAAAAAAAAATAAATAAATAAAAAATTATTGAGTAGATTAGCAATTTGTGTTAATTTTAGTGGTTTCCATACTCAGAAGTCGTCCCCACGCATCTCACTAGCGCGTGAAAATCACCTGCAGGTGCTTTGTGCTCTGCAATGCAACTGCAAAGCAATGGGCGCGTGAAGTACACTTGGGTGGACCGTACTAGTTTATATAGGTGTTTGAGTCAGCCCATAAAGCTCACGAACACACTGAGTCACGAATCAGAACTCAGCACCAACCAAAAGGCCCAATCCTTTTTTGTCTATTGGGGTGTGATCAAGGCCCAATTTCATACAAGGGCATGAACTAGGCTCATGGGCTTTTTTTTCTAATTGCCCCTTTGTTTGATGGAAAACTGACTGAAAAGTCCTACAAAAAAGGTGGGTGCATGAATAAATTCTTGGGAAAATTATCAGAAAGTCCTATGTGTCAAACTGTTACTCTTTAAAGTCCCAAATTTAATCTTTTGATTTGAAAAGTCCTATTTTACATGTTTGGTGGATAATAAAGTCCTATTTTCAAATTTAATGTGGCATGGGACCGACGGTTGCCCTTTTTCATTAAGGAATGCACGTGGATTATGGGATTGACTCAGTTTTGTGTGGGAACGTAACTATGTCACGGTGGAAAGTGGGATCAAATGTTTTTGGGTTTGTGGTTTTTTCGTGGGTCGGGCTGAAGGGTTTTTTTTGAATTATTAGAGTAGGGTTTCATTGTCTTTTTACTGCTGTGGGGAGAGCTGCTGCAGTTGGTAATATTTGATTATCATCGCAGGTACATATTCAGTTCATATCTATTCCGTAGTTAACATTACACTGCCCTGCAGATTATGTTTATGAGGGTCCACAACTGTTCTAATAGTGTTTTATGTCTGACGCATTTGCATTTGAGTTTCTTTATCCCCACACCGTTACTGGGGGTACACAGGATTCAATTCTGTTCTATCTTACTTTCTGTATTCATTTTGTGTATTATTGTTTTGTTAGGTATATAACATGTGTTTTTGCATATGGCAGTGTGTGCAGGCGCCATGGAAGGGAGTCTGATGTTGCTGTATTCCTTGACCTTACGTTGTTGTTCTTCATCATGTCCTGCATCACCAGTAACCATGTTATACATTATTACATCCCATAAATAAACACATCACTTACAATCACAAACTTACTAGACAGATGCTACTGAAAAAATAAGATTTGTCTGCAAAGATCAACTCCCCATTTATCCTCTCCTCGCTTCATCACCAAGCGAAGATATGCATCGATCACCTGCAAAATTTTATCGTACTCAATTATTGCATCGTTGGGGAAAACACCAAAAATAAAACAAACAAAACCACAAAAACCAAACACATCTTACATTCCCCAGTATCTCGGATTGACGAACAAAGCGCTTTCACATCCGTGAAATACACAAAGAACACCATGCCCTCGCCCATCCCACATCACAAAGATCACGCACCACATCTCATTACACAAAAACAACATAATACATTACCAACAATAATGCAAAACAATTAATTCGTACATACCTATCACCATCCCTATTGTATGCGTCAGTTATCTTCTTCTTCTCCGCAGCTGTCAACATTTTCCATACCGTCTGTCTGTTGTTCATGTCAAATCCTGACTTCTTCTTGTGCGTCAATTTCATCAACATCAATTACATCTGCACATCCGATCGACAGATTTATGACTACACTAATCATCGACGAATGACGTCGCACCATGTTCGCTTCACTATTTTCACCACTTACACCCACACAATCGAACCCCGCCAGTGTCAACCCATTCTTTCCTTTTCGTTTCACATCCCACGTAACAGAACTTCTCCCATAGTTAAACCTTCCACCTTCTGCCAAGTTCGGACTTATAACCACCACCTCTGTTCCAGGCATTACACCATGATGCATTTCATTAGCAGTGATTGTGTTTTCCTCACCGTGTAACATCCCACACCGAAATTCATTTTCGATCGCTAAAACTATTTGGGAGTTGCATTCACATCCGCAACCACTCCGACATGATTATCATTCACACCTTCAGTATTTACGTCTACATTCCGAAAGGCCTGCGTCACATTATGAACTTCACGCACCGCCACTGATCCTCCAAACCATTCAACGCCCTACGCAATTCAGCATTTTCATTGTTCAGTTTCTTCACCTCCTCATCCTTCGCTTGCATTAAGCTACCAAAACCTCCAACAAGATGCAACGTCTGCACCTCATTCGCCTTCCTCAGTTTCTCAACTTCACGCAACTCGCAACAACTTTCTCTTTCTCGGTGATCTCCATTTCAAGCTCCACAACTTTCTCCGTAGCGTAGCTGATGTGTATCCCAACATCCACTACCTGCTTACCAGCATTTCGTGGCACATCCCTGGTTAGTGTTTCAAAAAGGACCGAAGACGAGGCCTACATTTCTACCACGAATTCTTTCATTAACCGCCTCCACATTATCTTCCACTACCATGTCAACAAAATCATCCTCATGCACACCAACACCAAATTCTCATTCGCATTCCCAACACTCCCACCACAAAGGTACCACATCCACCTCAAAAACTTAACCTCATAGTCTTCCTTACTCAATCGCCCACCATTCACTGCAAACAAAACATAACAAATATATGAACATTTTACAAAACATTGCCCGCATAATGCAATGAAAAAATACAATTTCAATATTACCTGGAAGTCCACATGCCCTGACAGATTTACCCCACGCGCCGCTGCTACTAATGCGGCGACATCTCACTTCATGAACCTCGGAAATGCGACAATGATTTCGGCTATGATTGTCGAATGTTCACAGAGCCAATACTGCACCACACATCAAATACAGAAAACAATAACATCCACATTATCAGCATTAATACACCATGTACAACAAGCATAAATCAATTGCAATTAATGTCACACACAAAGTGGGAGGAAAAAACCAAACTTACAATCAATGCTACAACACATCCGGTTACTTTTTCCGGTGTTCTATAAAATTCCCTGACCGAAGTCATCAACGAGCTACGTATTGCCCCCGTCCAATTGTACGTTCTCATTGCATCCAAATTATCCACATACCGAATTAGAGCCCAGCTGATTGTTTCTCCAGAATTTGAAAAGAATAATTTCCCACAAGCATATAAACACAGCAGCTTCACAGTGTCTTCCACATCACGCGCAGATCTGCCCTCCGCAGCTTCAACCAGTAAGTTCCTTATCAGTTTTGAAGTTATTCGACTAGTGTCATCACATCTACGCTGTACAAAATCAGACGGTGGTTTAGGTCGGGCCGTCAAATCAATGCAACCAATCCCACATTGTATCCCAAAAATCAGCTTCACGTCTTCGTCACTTACACCCACACGTCGTCCACCAATGTGAAACATCCCATCCCGTGCATTGTATGTCCGGATGATATTTACGACAAGGTCGTCTCCTTTGCGGAAGTCCGCATGGTCAAGTTTATTTACCAACATCGCTTCAAACATCAACCAGAACGGTGTCCTCTTCAGGTGAACTACGTGTTCGTCTCTCAGATTCAGCACGCACACTAACTTCACAACGCCTGCAATGTTCGACCTGAAGTTGAGTCTCGAACGATTAATTTTCGGTGTCACACTTGGCCTATTAACGATTTTTGTCTGCTTGAACAAAATCCGCCCCTGTTTACGTACCCTCAGTTCATTACCCAATGCCTTCCTAGATGCATCTTGACGTTTACGCTCACATGAACGCGTCCAAGGACTGTTCGTCCTCCTACCACCTGCAACGTGAACACCAAATCATATACCCGTTCCACCATCAGATCTTTCAAACAAAAAAAAAAAAAAAAACCAAACAAAGTCACACATTTATAATACGACACACCACACACACATGCTTCAAAACAACAAAATGTTTAGAGCAGCAGGTACTTTTTTCATTAAAAACAATCAAATCAACCCATCCAACCAATGACAACAACAACATTTACGATTTCTTGACATAACATTTTTCGTATCAATTTTTTAAAAAATGATGTACAGAAATAACATTATCACACAGTAACATATTAATCGCGTGCGGTAGCGCACCTAACGTAACACAACACAACTTCTACAAGTCAAAAATTCACAAAACGATGTAACCCCACAACATATCCCCCGTCAACATCGCAGCAAATTAAACGTGGTATGACAAACCCTATCCATACCAAACTGTAACACATTCACATCCACACACTCACATAAAAATCGCCACACACAATCCAAAACCAATAAACTATTTCCACACAACTACGTCAACAAGAACTGAAGGCCCACATACACACACTCGCATTATTAACAAACCCAACCACTCTCACTTTAAACTAAAACACAGGTTGTTCTTCATGATAGCGACACCACCCACACTCCCACGTAAACAACTACACACTACAACATTCCGACTTTCCCAAACATAATAAACACTTACAAAACGTCATACGTCACATAAATCAACAACCACAACTGTAGAACCCATTCATCGTTGATGATATTTAAAAAAAAATTATAAACATGAATCGGAACATAAATTCCGTAAACAAAATCATTTAATCAAGCTTACCAGTCATCGTTTGACGCGTCTGAGTAAGAAATTCCTTCGTCGTAATATTCCGTAGTCGTCGCACGATCGTCACGTCACACCACTTGTTAGGGTTTACCAAACAACAAATCTTCCAGCCACAACGATTTGAATCTGCAATTCGGCGTAAATCCACACCAAATCTTCAACGTTGGTAAGTATTTCACCCAATTTGAAATTTGAACCACCGTTTCTCAACCCTCAAATTTAGGGCAATATTAATTCACATACCTAATTCACCGTTGTTTCCAAATTTGGGGGAGTTGAAAAGTTACCGGGTCGGGCCAACGTTGGGTGCCTTACATATATCACAGTCATACAAACTCAAACACCACACCACATCCACCTGTCACGTTATAAAAACCCACTCACTAATAACAACTTAATGGCATTATAGTCTTTAAACGTACATTAGGATCAAATAGTGCATAAGAAAACATTTGGGACTACCCACACCATAAGTTCAAAAAAGGGGATTTATCAGTCAATGCCCCTAAATTCTTTTGATTTTTTGGTGATTAAAAAATCTTATTTACTTTTAATTGTTACTATAAAATTTTATTGATTTATTATTTTTTAGCTGCATTTTTATAAAAAGAAATGTCATTAATTATTAATTTTTAACGACAACTGAAAAATATTACTAATTGTCATTTTTTAATAATAGATTTAAAAAATCATCCCAGAAATGCATTAATAATTGTCAATTTTTAACACATTTTTAGAAAATTATTATAAAAAAACGTTACTAACACTTGGGCCAACTAGCTTGGCTCTTATCTTTCGGTATTACCTTTGGCAGTGTGCCGAAACAATTGTAAAGAGTTAAATGAATATATCACTCTAATTACAATTAAGCAGTCTTTTGAAAAAGGATGAATTATACTAATGATTCTTATAATTTAGGTTTTGTGTTTCTTTGATTCTTGATGTTTTAATTGTAATATATTTGACATCCTGAATTTTAAATTTTGTTTTAAATAAAAATAATTGAAGATATTGTTACTCTATTTCAAGGGCAAAGTAGTCAATTTGATAAAATATAAATTAGTTTGACAAAAATAAATATCAAAAAATTATTTTTAAATTTTTTAAAATTATTTCTACTCACCAAAGATAAAATTATATAAAAATGATAAATCTTTACATTTTTTTTAAAATTTTTTTTACCAAATTAATTTTTAGTATGTGTTTGGATGATGATCATGTAATGGGTGGTTATTTTTATTGATATTTTTGGATGGTTATCATCTAATAAATGATTGTGTTTGTTGTTAACAGATAGTTTTAGATGATTATCATGTAATAAATGGTTATTAGACTTTTAATATATAATCGATATATTATATATGAAATGTTTTTAGTTTCACATTTTTTTTTGATTTAGTGGATCGATTTAATAATGACATAAAAGTTGTCACCATATTTGACTTTTGAAAATATAAAAACTCATTTAATGAAAGTAAATATCAAAAAAAATTATTTCTGCCTTCTCAAAACATAAAATTATATAAAAATAATGCGTTTTTAATTTTTTTTCACCAATTTAATTTTTCATTTCTTAGAAATTTTTTCTAAATATAGACTATGAAAACCCAACCAAACAGAATTTTATAACAAAAAAAGTTTCAACATTATTAATTAAAAAAAATGCCTTCATATTTCAAACAACATATAAGGTTTTTTTTTTTTTGAAACAGCCAAAAGAAACCTTTATTAATGATCAAACCATTCAAGATGAGAATACATCAAAAAGGAGAGAGTGGGGTTTGGAGAGGAACCAAACCGAAAAGGAAACTGAAAAAACAGGGAAGAAGAGAAGCAGAACAAAGCTGAAAAGAAAGGCAAACCAGCTAAATGAACTAGATAAACCAGCACACAGATGAACTAGATAGACCAAGAGCAATGAAGATACCAAATCGATAGCGACCTGACAGAAAGACCTGACCTTCCCATAGCAAAGATATCAAACAACATATAAGTTAACCAACAAAATAAATTGTGTAACGATTTTACCCTTTAAATGGAGCAACTATGCCTTCAATTGTTCTTATTTAGAATGAGATTCAAAATTTAGGGTTAAATATATCACAATTGAAAGGTTATGGACCAAAGTAATACAAATTCCAAACTATAAAGACTATTAAAGTAATTCCTCCTTTGAGAAAATAATTACAATGAAAAAGTTTGGGATTTGAATTCTTAATGTTTATAAAGTTTACTATTAATGTGTAATTTTTTGTAAAATTTACACTAAATTGTAATTTTCCTTATAAATAATTATTAGATGAGTACACATATACATGGCATGCCAAATTTACTAGATAATTTCTGTTACCTATATGGCACCCTATATCCAAATAAAATGGAAATGATTCATTATAGTTTTAGGATTGGTTTGGGATGTCTTAAAAAAGTGCACTTTTTGACTTATTGGTGGGTTTGGATTAGGTTTGGATTGGGTTTGATGTGATGTGTTAGAGAGGTGATGTGATTTAAATAAGATGATGTCACTTAAATAAGATAGTGACTTTTTGACTTTTTAACTTATTTAGGTTATGCCAAACTAACTCTTAATCTCAAAAGTATAAATTTTTGTATCATTTTGATTCTTAATATTTAAATTATATTGATTTCATTACTCAATAATAGTAGAAGTTATAGTTACACCTTTAATTATTATACAGGGCTAAAATCCTAGATTTCACCCCACAACTTAATAATGCACATATATCACTTATTGATGAAAGTAGCCATTAGGGGGGCTAGTAGTAGTACTAATACTACTCCTTTAGAGAGAGAGCCTATCTTGGCCCTGCATGCATGCATGCATGCATGCATTACAGAGGGAGAGAGAGAGAGCCTATCTTGGCCCTGCATGCATGCATTACATCTATACATGTGCCTTCAAATGGAAACTGGTCCAAACTGGTCCCCTCCACAACCCTGACCTAAATTCTAATCCTAATCCTAATCCTAATCTTAATCCTAGCCCAAAGCTCAAAATTCCAACATTTTCAAACTACCAATCACCCAACAGCGCTACCTTCATAGAATTTTAAAAAATAATAACTAAATTGTATAGAAAGCACACTATGTGATTGAAATTTATTTTAAATATAACTCATATAATACTTATAAAATGAATTTTACCTACACATTATACTTTTTATATTTAATTATGTGCAATTATCAGTTCTTACCACCAATCATCACACCCCTTCTTAACCACACATCTAGGTACTATATACATGTGAATAAATTTATAGATGCATAATTAATCACAAAATTAATCATAAAAATACAAGTCGAGTAATTTGAATGGAATAATTTATTTAATAACAGGATTCACAATGTGATATATATAATTAGAATTATTTTATGTAATTTTTTCTATAACTGATTTTGTATCCTTAAACTTAACGATATACACAAATACACCAAAAAATATTTGTAACGCACAACTTCACTATATTCTCTTGTGATTTATTTCACGTGCACTTGGTCTCCTTGTTATTTAGAAATAAACATATAACATATTATGATTTGTGAATTAAAGAACATTGTCAGATGTAATGTCAAAGTTAATAGCAATTGTGAAACAACACGTGCCTAAATATAAAGAAATTATGTTAAAAGATAAATCACATCTATACTATATATTAAGTAAAAGGGAGTTTTTAACCCAAAGTCTTGTGGGAGCTTCAATCTCCTAATCTAAATTTCTTAATTTTTTGATTTAAAAAAAAAAAACCTTAGCGTTTATTAATTTCTTCCAACCCCTAAATCTTATCCTCATAATAACACTTTAATGCATTAAGAACAAGCATAAAAAAAAATCTTTAAAACCTAACACACATGAATTCTTTGAAAAGTCCCAATACATATGATTATTATCTCTCATAATAACATTTTAATGCATTAAGAACAAGCATAAAAAAAATTTCTTGAAAAGTCTAACACATATGATTATTATCAAAATATTAAACTTTAATATAATATAATAATAATAAAAAAGACATTTAATTCTTTGAAAATTCTAACACATATGATTATTATCAGAATATTAAACTTTAATAGAATATAAACAAGAAAAAAAGAAGGCATTTTTTTTAAAAAAAAAAATATTTAAAAATCGCAATTCACATATATAGATAACTAGCCTATCACCCGTGCTATGCACGAAATAATTATAGATATTTATATTTGTTTTAGAATTTTTTTAATATATAAATTATGTTTTTTAAGATTTTTTATAAAAATAATTTAACAATCTTATCACTAACCATTGTGTATGAGAGAAGTTGAAAAGGGTACTACCGTAATTATACACGGATTGTATCTATAATTATTTGTATGAGGAGATTTTAAATACTGATAAGGGGATTGTATCAATAAATGCAGGCATGTGCAAAGACATGCGGATTGAAAAAAGTTAATAAATGTTGATCATGAAATTTTGACCAAATCAATAAATGGTGAGTTTTTTTTTTTAATAAAAAATTTAGAAAATTCAAATTGGGATATTAAAGCTTTCATAGGCCTTGGGGGTTAAAAACCCTCTTTTCCTTTTGCTATTAAGCAAAAAGGGGTTTTTAACCCCAAGCTTTGTGCGAGCTCCAATCTCTTAATCTAAATTTCTTGATTTTTTTTATTTAAAAAAAAATCTTAGCATTTATTAATTTTTTCCAACCCCAAGTCTTATCCTCATAATAACACTTTAATGCATTAAGAACAAGCATAAAAAAAATTCTTTGAAATCCAACACATATGAATTCCTTGAAAAGTCCTAACACATATGATTATTATCCCTCATAATAACATTTTAATGCATTAAGAACAAGCATAAAAAAAATTTCTTGAAAAGTCCAACACATATGATTATTATCAAAATATTAAACTTTAATATAATATAATAAAAAAAAATATTTAATTCCTTGAAAAGTCTAACATTTATTATCAAAATATTAAACTTTAATATAATATAAAAAAGGAAAAAAAGAAGGCATTTAAAATAAAATAAAATAACATAAGACATTTAAAAATTGCAATTCAAAATATCTATACTATATATTAAGCAAAAGGGGGTTTTTAACCCCCAAAGTCTGTGGGAGTTTTAATATCTCAATCTGAATTTTCTAAATTTTTTATTAAAAAAAAAAAAAACTCAACATTTATTGATTTGGTCAAAACCCCTGATTATGATTTATTAACTTTTTTCAATCCACATGTCTTTCTACATGTCTGCATTTATTGATTTGGTCAAAATTCCTGATCAACATTTAAAATCCCTCTATTCAAATAATTATAGATATAGTCCATGCATAGTTACTGCAGTAGCATTTTTAAATTCTCCTACATACTATGGTTAGTGATAAGATTGTTAAATTATTTTTTATAAAAAATCTTAAAAAACATAATTTATATATAAAACAAAATTTAAAATAAATATAAATATCTATAATTATTCTGTGCATAGTACGGATGATAGGCTAGTATGTGATTAAACAAAAGAGGTAAAAGTGCATTTATGTCTTTAGAAAATGACTACAACATCTGTGGTTTACACAATGATGTTACAAATCTGCATATGGTATTTTTTGTATTTTTCTTAAAATTGTTAACACATAAACGATACTCTTTGAACCACAAATTATAGCTAAATAATATAAGGGATACCACAAGAAGGAGGTAGGTACCTCCTTTCTTTTTAGTAATAAAAAGTTTAGGCGAAGAGAGGCTATCCCAGTCTAAGACCAAGATAAATCGCAAGTCCCAGCGAAAACTTATATTAAACTTATAGATTATCTACAAACAGAGCTGCTGGTAACGAAAATCGAACCTAAATTTTAAAGACAAAGAGAGTCTAATCGTTATACCACCTCAACCAAAGCCAGTTGGTAAGGAGGAGGTGTACCTATCCATATCTAAGTACAAAACAAACAAAAGCGACTATACATATCTCTATATCTTAGCTGCAAATATCACAAGCCTGCACTGCACTGCAACAACTGCAATGCTCAGCCCCTATGTGTAAAACCACAATTAAAAGCTTATCTTTTCTTGTTCTCTTTTTTCACTTACTTTTACTGCTCTGATCTTCATTGTGGTTATTGCTATTATTGCTTTATAGGGCCTCGAAAAGCGTTTTTTGTACTTTGGGTTTTAAGAACACTTTGTAGATCTTGCGTCCTTTCTGTGTGTGTGTATGTGTGTGTGTTTCCTTTTTCCCTCCTCTCTCTATCATCACCCCTCTCACAACTACTCTTGCTTTTCCTCCTCAGTTATAAACTCAAAGGTTATCCATTTTACCTTTTCTATCCCTTTTCTTTCTGGGTTTTCCTGGAAAATTACAGTTTCTAACACTACCCGGTTTCTTCGTTTGTAGGTGTTGTTTGTTTCTTGGGAAAATTCTTGGTGTCTTGTTATTTAACCTGTTAGCAAGCCACCGTTAGTTCATTTTGCTCTCTTTCAATATTTTTTTTCTTCATTCTTTTCATTTGATTGGGATTGGCAATGAAGAATTTCAATACCCAAATTCACATCAGGGTTTTCTTGCTCGTCGTGTTCGTTGTCATCGGTCCATATATTTTGTGCAGTAGCCAAGAAGAAGAAGACATTTTCACAGCTCCAATGGAGGAAAAGGAACAAAAGGCCTTGTATTATGCTATTCAAGGGTTTGTGGGAAAGTGGTGGAATGGCTCAGATCTCTATCCAGACCCTTGTGGTTGGACTCCAATACAGGTACTATCAATAATTTCTTGACGCCACTTTATACGGGGATTTGCCTTAGTTTTGATTATGTTAGTGAACGGTGAGATTAGTCTAAAAAATAGTTGGTCTGGTGAACCAAATACCAAGTTATTAAAATGAAATAAAAAAAATAAAAACTACTAGCATAACAAGAAACTTATCAATTCAATAGAACAGTAAGGAACAAAATTGTGATGGCATTTTAATGAAAAATCTAATAAACTTATGCAAAAACAGTTATTAGTTTGAGTATTTTAGTGATATTTACATTATAAGAAATGATTTTATTATTTTTATAATTTTTTGGACAGGGTAAGATGCGCTTATATGACTTACCAAAAATATATGCTCTGAAATAATGATATATATAACTAGAGAAATGATTAGTAATATTTTAGATGGATCCATGTTAGATTTTGGTATTATCATTTTAATTAGGAGTTGTGATGGCTTATTATTTTTAAATAATGGCATATTAAAAAAGGATTAGGCTTTTGTCTCTAGTTCAAAACCTAGACAACAACTGTTGTCCAGACTTGTGCGGACTCACCACAGACTCTATTTTGATGATCTAAATCGTTTATTTTATAGGATAACTGTAATTTTTTTACTTTATTGGTCTTGTCTCTAAAAAAAAAATGAATAGTCTATTTTTAAAAATACATTTGTCCTCATTTTTTTGAAAAAAAAATGATAAAATAAAAATATTATGATTATCGGATTAAATTAAATTTTTTATGGATAAATAAAATAAACTGTTCGAACTCCGCTGTTTGAATTATCGAAATAAAATATGTGGCAAACTCCGTTGGCCTGAACGTCTTTTGTCCAGATTTTGGACCGGAGACAAGTTTAATCTTTAAAAAATACAATAAGCCCCACAAGTTGGACATAATTACATCACATTTTTTTAAGATTTTAATTCATATAGAGAAATGACTCGTAACTCAAATTTTGTTCGGCTCGAATGGCCCGAACTGCCCAAAATGACGTCGTTTTGGGCAATTTTTTTTTTTTCCCCTTCTTTCTTTCATTTTCATTTTCATTCTTTCCTTTTCATTCTTTCGAACAAACAAAGAGGGAAGAGGAGAGGAGAGGAGAGGAGAGGAGAGGAGAGGAGAGAGAGAGGATCGCCTCCTCTGCGCTTTTTCCCTCGGCTCTGTCCGTGAAATGAGCGATTGAGACCGTGGGTTTGGGACAATCCAAGGGTCTCAAGAAGATGGAATAGAATTAATTTTTTAAATTTTTTGTATTTTTTTATGTATCTTATTTAGATATATCTAAAAATAAAATATTTAAAAAAAATATTTTTAAAATTAATAAATACATAAAAATATATTGAAACTTTATGGCTCCGTTTGGTAAGATTTTTTAATTATGATTTGAGAATATGAGTTGTATTTTGAGTTGTGTGTTTTTTTATTTTTACTAATTTGTTTTTAAAAAAATTCACAAAAGTTATATTAAGTGTATTTATAGTAGGTGTGTTTAAAATTTTAAAAATTGTTTAAAATATTAAATATAAATTAGTAAAAATAAAAAAATACAGAAAACAAAAAATAAAATTTAATCAAAAAACAAAAAACAAATAAGCTTAAATTATTTAATTTTTTTGAATATTTTAAGAGAAACCTGGTATCAAATTTAAAATAAATGATTTGAGTCAATAAAATAAAATAAATAAATGATTTAATTTAATCAAAAAGATTGCGGAGGAGTGATCCAAAGGGTTTGAACTTAATTTCTTTTTAAAATATTTTGAAATTTAAAAAATTAAAATTGTAATATTAAAATTTAATTTCTTAATTCATTTCTTCCTTCACAACGTGGCAACTTCAAACCCTTTGGATCACTCCTCCGCAATCTTTTTGATTAAATTAAATCATTTATTTATTTTATTTTATTGACTCAAATCATTTATTTTAAATTTGATACTGTGTTTCTTTAAAATATTCAAAAAATTAAATAATTTAAGCTTATTTGTTTTTGTTTTTGATTAAATTTTATTTTTTGTTTTCTGTATTTTTTTTTATTTTTACTAATTTATATTTAATATTTTAAACAATTTTTAAAATTTTTAAACACACCTACTATAAATACACTTAATATAACTTTTGTGAATTTTTTTTAAAAACAAATTAGTAAAAATAAAAAAAACACACAAACTCAAAATACAACTCATATTCTCAAATCATAATTAAAAAGTCTTACCAAATGGAGCCATAAAGTTTCAATATATTTTTATGTATTTATTAATTTTTAAAAATATTTTTTCACAAATATTTTATTTTTTAGATATATCTAAATAAGATACATAAAAAAATACAAAAAAATTTAAAAAAAAATTAATTCTATTCCATCCCCTTCTTGAGACCCTTGGATTGTCCCAAACCCACGTGTCTCAATCGCCTCATTTCGCCGGACAGAGCCGGAGGGAAAAAGCGCAGGAGAGGAGGCGGATCCAGAGAAGAGAGGAGAGAAGAGGCAATCGACGGTGATGGTGGCGGCGATCGATAGCCCGATCTCCTCTTTCAAATTTATTTATTTATTTATTTCTAAATAGATCTGGATTTGAAAAAAAAAATTATAGATGATGATAATGTTGATCCGGATCTGCAGAGGAATTTTTTTTTTTTTTTTGTTGATGAAGATGATGATGATGTTGTTTTCTCTGCATTTTTTTTCTCTGTTTTCTCTGCATTTTTTTTCTTCTTCTTTTTCTGCAGAAAAATCTGCAGAAAAAAAGAAAAAAATAATAAAAAAAATATCAAAACGATATCGTTTTGATGTCGGGCCATTCGAGCCACGTTAATTTCAAGCTATGAATCGGAACTGATTCATATAACAATCATCTTTTCATCAGTATATTATTCTAGTTGAATATTAAGGAAAATAATTCTAGGAAAATAGGATTTTCCTCTTTTTATAGTCCAGATTTGGATGATGGCACCAAATAACTGTTATTCAAAGAAATTCAATTATTTGGTATAAAGTTTGCATCACACATTTTGAACAATATACTACTTAGAGAGCTTTGGTTACTAGGTACTTGTTTTTCTCTATAAAAAAAAAAAAAGCAAAAAAAAAGAAGAGAGGATATTTACTTTTTAAATGCACATAAACTTGAGTACTTTTTCCTGTTCACAAAAGCACAATCAAGTGCGACATACTATATGTAGAAAGATCAATCCTTTTTTCCCCTTGAATTTTGACACAATATTAGTTCATTTTCCATCTATATATTACATATATTTAACTCAATCAATTTTTTTTCTTTGGATTATTAATTATCATGGACAGGGGGTCTCATGTGATCTCTTCAATGGCTCATGGTATGTTACTGCAATAAACATTGGGCCGGTTTTCGACAACTCTCTTCAGTGCGCCCCAAACGCAGAATTCAACCATCACTTATTTAAGCTCAACCATCTAAAATCCCTCTCCTTCTACAATTGCTTCATCCGAAAACCCGTTGAAATTCCCACATCAAATTGGCAAAAACTAGCTAATAGCTTGGAAACCCTAGAGTTCCGGTCAAACCCTAGCCTCATCGGAGCAATACCGAGCACTTTGGGCTACCTCAAGAGCCTTCAATCTCTAGTGCTTCTTGAAAATGGACTCACAGGCCAATTACCAACTGATATAGGCAATTTAGTAAACTTGAAGCGGCTTGTCCTCGCCGGAAACCGCTTTGTGGGTCAGATTCCGGCTAACTGGGGATTATCTTTGACTAAGCTCTTAATTCTTGACTCAAGCAGGAATTATCTATCTGGGTCAATGCCGTTGACTTTTGGAGGGTTGACTTCACTCCTAAAGCTTGACTTGAGCAACAACCTTTTAGAGGGAGTTTTGCCAAGACAAATAACACTAAAGAATCTCATACTATTAGACCTAAGTCATAACAAGTTTTCAGGTGGGTTGACTCATTCACTTCATGAAATGGTTTCTTTGGAAGAGATGGTTTTGTCTAACAACCCAATAATGGGTGGTGACCTAATGAGCATTCAATGGGAAACCCTACAAAACTTGAAATTCTTGGACCTATCAAACATGGGTTTGACAGGAAACATTCCAGAGACCTTGACAGGATTGAAAAGACTCAGATTTCTTGGACTCACCAACAACAGTCTCTCAGGGAATGTGTCTCCAAGATTTGAAGATATGCCTTGTTTGGGTGCACTTTATTTCCATGGAAACAACTTGACAGGGAAACTTGAATTCTCAGAATTGTTTTACAAGAAAATGGGGAACAGATTTGGAGCTTCCAATAATCCAAATCTTTGTTACTCATCAGTTGAGTTAATGGATTCAAGATATGTTCCTTTTGGGGTAAAACTTTGTCAACAAGAAAGAAGTGTTCTTGATAGAGACTCAATGGTCAAGATCAGTGATGGCAATTTGCATCAAGATTCCCCATTTGTGGGCTCTTTGGGATTTTCAAGCTGTGCTGGAAATAGGTTTTTTTGGGCAAACGAGATAATTATGTTTGTTGTTTGGATTATTATGCTTTTGTAGGGTTTTTATTGGATAGGAAATATATATTAAATTAAGGTAGCTATATATTGCTTTAATATGCCATTGCTTATCTTTGTTCTTATTTTTCTTCCTCTTGTTTTGTTTTGTGTTTTTGTATTTTCATTTATTTTTAGTGGTAATTGAAAGGAAAATACCACACAAATCTACATCATTTATTCCGCATTTTGCCAGCCAGATTTCATTAACGTCCTTAACATGTTTAATTGGAGATGTCAGTGTTATTTCAAAAACAAAGAGTCGGTGCTCAAGAAAGGTCAATTGATTTATCCAAAAAATTAAATTGAGCTTAAAAATTCATTCTTAAATTTTAGTTACTTAATTAAAGTCTTTATTAATACCAATTCAACAGTGAAATAAATATTTCAGCATTTTCAAATTTTTGAGTCTCTTAATAGCAAGTAAACATTAAACAAAATGGAGAAGCTTCTCTCTAGTTCATGATTGAACTAGAGAAGTCTGTGGGCTCATCTCGATAATTTGAACCCTTTATCAAACATATTATTCATATAAAAAGTTAAGTTAATCCATCGATAATCACTTGATTAGATCACATTTATGTGAACAAAAATATACTTACTATCTTCGAAATCATACAATTTGTATTTTTTTTCCAAATAAATGTGGTCCGATCAAATAATGTGTTCAACGAACTATACAAAATAAATGGTTCAAATTGTTAGGACGGGCCCAAAATGGGCCACAATGGCTGGACTGGACCTTTTCAGTTTGTGAGTAGACTAGAGAGAAGCTACTTTCAAACAAAACTACATATATTATCTATGAAAAAAAAAAAAAAAAAAAAAATCTGTTTTCTCTAATTGCATGATTTGTTTGGAGTCTTTCTCTCAGGGCCCTGTGAGCTGATCTTTATCCCAAAATTTAAATTTAAAATAAATAAAAAAAATAAAAAAATCCTATATGCTATTTGAAAAACAGTTATACCAAAGTCAAAAGATGGCCCTTCCTATTCTTTTGCCGCCAAACACCCCACAAATCCCTCCCCTGATATTACTCTCCCTCTCTCTCTCTCTCTCTCTCTCTACAACCAACTTCAAAACCAACACTCTTTAACAAGTCCAATTACTTAACCCAGAGAATCCCCAAGCAATCTCCCTCTCTCTCTCTCTCTCTCTCTCTCTCCCAAAAAATGGCTTCTCTCTTCATGGGCTCACTCAAAGTTCTCATTTTTTTAGCTTTCTTGATCTCTTCTTTCCAATTCCTCACTGTAATGTGTGTTGAGTTTGAAGTTGGAGATGACAAAGGTTGGGTTGTTCCCTCTTCAAAGAAGGACCAACTTTATAATGAATGGGCTTCAAAGAACAGGTTTAAAGTTGATGACACTCTCCGTAAGTATTGTTCTCTTTTTTTTTTTCAAACAATATTGATTGATATATTGATAAATATCAAATGTTAGAAGTTCGAAATTTTGATACATATCAGCTGAAAATATACATATTTAAAACCCTAGTATTGACTGATTCATGATATGTTTTGATTCATGACGGATAGGATAGGACTGACACACAGATGGTTTAGCTTGCTATAAAGCTTTTTTTGTTGCTAATGATCTAATAAATAAATAAATTTACAACCACATCACCTTATTCTTAATACATTACTAACACTGTGTTTGGTTGGAGAATTTGGGAAGGGATTTGAAAAGAGAAAGGAAAAAGTTAGGTGAAATGTGAATAAAATATACCTATATTTCACCTAATTTCACACACCTTTTCCCTTTCTGTTTTCAAATCCCTCTCCAAATCCCCCAACCAAACACAGCATAAGTCTCCCAATTCCGTAATGATTTCAAAGAGTGGTATTGAGATTGGTGTTATGATTATATATTAGCTGATATTAGACAACATCAATCTATACATTAGTGAATATCACCTGATTCTCAATACACTTGCGACTAACACTGATTCATATCCAAATAATGTTATTGAACTTTCTTTTCTAACATTCCATGGATACATGTCTATGTATACATATAGGGTTTGAGTACAAGAAGGACTCAATTATGGTGGTGAGTGATGAGGAGTATGATAAATGCAAATCCTCCCACCCTATGTTCTTCTCCAACAACGGCAACACAGTTTTCAAACTGGACAGGCCAGGGCTGTTCTACTTCATTAGTGGGGTGGCCGGACATTGCGAGCGAGGCCTGAAGATGATCATCAAAGTTCTTGAGCCGGTGAGCCCGCCTCAGTCGACGCCGTCAAATGGGACCTCCTCGGGTTCATCCCAAAACAGTGGTGCATCTTCTTCGACAATTGTGCTGCTCATGATCATGTCATTGTTTGGGGTTTTTTTCATGTAAATTTTAGGTGCATTATTGGTGTTTATGTTTTTTAATCTCATTTTTGAAGTTAATTAGGTGACTGCGAAAGCAGCAAGAGTAGTCTACTTTATTTGTTTAGTATGGGATTGATTTTCTAAACTATTAGTTTGGTTTTTATCTCTCTCTCTCTCTCTCTCTCTCTCGCTCTCTCTCTGTGTTTTGGTTTAATTTTGGACTTTTACTCTATGCCATCAATGTGAATGTGAAAGCATGATAAAGAATATAAAAAAAGATTAAAATGTAAATGAAATATTTTCCCTACATTTCACCCACAGCCTTAATGTTTCCTTAGCCTTTATTAAAATTCACTCACTTCCCTTCTAATCCCTTGTTTGGACAATTACATTTTGCCAACCTGAAAATTTCATCAATTCTTTTTGGAACAAGCTCATTCAGTCCTTCAGTATTAGATTGATACTGACAAATAAAAATAAACAGAATGTTCATAACAAATGATGTATTATTAATATTATTCATAAGCCTATCACTTCAATTCATAATTGCAAATTTTTTTTTTTGGAATTTTCTGTATGAAAGTAATAATTTTCTATGGATCATAATAGCAGTAAGACTAGGATTTCTTCTCCATTGCCCAGTGCACGAGGGAAGAACCTGAAAGACAGAAAACTCGCAACTCCCACACTTGTAATGGAGGGCAGGTAGAAATGGAAGGCTAGCTTGTTCTAAACCTACAGGAGGAGGAAAGAGAGCTAGGGAGCTTCATCGCAATGGAATGTAAATCAGGAGGAGGAAAGAGAGCTAGGGAGCCTCTTCATCACTATTGAATGTAAATCAGTCATTCAATTCCATGGCAAAGAAAACCAAAACTGTGCAACCATCCATATGCAACAGGATAACAAGAAACAGAGCCCGCAAGGCCCTTGAAGTCAAGTACCTCATCTAATGAGGTTTTCAGTACCACAAGTCCATCGGTCATCGTGTGGGTGGCCTAGATTTATTCCGGTTTAAGCAATCCCTCTTTCTCATTTTCACCATATGGATTACCAATCCGTCGGTCGTTGTGTGGGTGGACTAGATTTATTCTGGTTTAAGCAATCCCTCTTTCTCATGTTTCACCATATGGATTACCTATCTTTCGGTTTCCTCCCGCAACTCCCTTCAGTCTCCTTGAAAATAAGCAAATATCATGGCCCACAGAAAATAAGCAAAGCATAGCATCTTTTCTTTTCTTTTCCAGTCAATATAGTTGTGGGTGGTGTTGATAAACACTGATTTGAGAGGAAAACAATTCTACTTGATAATGAGGCAACAAAATTATAGAAAATGGAAAACCTAAAATATCATCACATAAAAATAGAAATCATAAGAGACATGAGTTTAAGTTAATGATCATCAACAACAAATTTCATGCCGGCTCCTTGACATCTAAAACCATTTCTTCGACATCTGAAAAATATGCCCCCATAAAGGTAACTTTCTTTTTGCACATTGGCCAATATTGAAGCCACACTTCGATTTTCTAGTTTTGAATTACATGAACTAAGTTTAAAGTAGTAGTTAACAAATAAATGAAAAACTTGTACAAGAATAAATTATTTGCTTGAGAAGAAACATTTCTTGAACTACAAAACCTCATTGCAAAATTGGTGCATAACATATGCGCAAATTGCTGATTCATATTTTGCTAATACCTTACAAATTGTCGCGTATCATCTCCTCCTTTTTGTCTCCCATAAGGGTTGCTCTCACTAAATCCATGACGGCTTCCTTCAACCTTGCGCGGTTTCTTCCTGAACTTGGATGCACTACTGTCTATGTTTAGGTTTATCTTTGGAGGACTAGTAAAACAGAATGAAGCAGCAACGGCCTGCCCAAATCCAAAAAATCATTCCATGCTTAGTATTTGGAAAGTTTCTAAAATCCAACAACCTCAGAGAAGAAAAGTTCATAGTGTCATGCCACCAACTTTAATTTCTATGATCAATAATTCATGAAATGTTCACAAATAACAGATAATGAATAACCTGGATTATCAACTACATTTTCTAAGTCCGAATAATTCAGCAGCGCAACAACGCTTCTATTGCCCTTGGATTAATTATTCATCATTGAAATTAATCTTTGAACTTCTACCCAACCCAACATCTAAAACCTATATTACATAGACTAGGGTGTGAGTTTCGGTGTGGGCATGTGCATTGGATTAATCTAATTCTCATGTCCAAGGACACTAGAACACAATTAAATTTCAAAAAAAAAAATCATTAATTCAGGGTAAATTAGTGTTTACAAACTGACATAGATTTAATTGTGCATAGTTTTAAAGTAAATTAAAATCTACTACTTGAACATATTTGTTGAGCGCATGTCAGATTAGACATGTCAAACATATATTCCATACCTCAGTTGCATGAAGCAGGGGAGCAGTGTACATAGAAGATTCTATGGTTGAGAGTGCCTAGAAGAGTGTTGATATATTTTATACATAAATATATTATAAGAAGTATTTTTGTTGAATATGTTAAATATCTACATTACATCACCAATAACATATATCCTTCTCGTCAACTCACATAACCTAGCATCTATCTAAAATATCCATCCTTTAATTTTAAGAGTTGAGACAAAATCTAAGATAATTATCCTCTCTCTCTCTCTCTCTCTCTCTCTCTCTCTCTCTCTCTTTTTCTTTTTTTTTTTTTCTTTTTTTGTTGCTTTGTAGCCTTTCTTTTATTTATTAAGGATTCATATGTTTCAATAATCCATCCCAATTGGAATTCTACACAAGTTTTTTACTCTTTTTTTTTTTTTTTGATAAATAACAAGAAGATTTTACTTCGAACCCGAGTGGGAGCGTCATCCCTAGTAGGAGATTCCTGCAACTATATTCCGTACCCTAAAAAGTGTCAAGTGTTTGACACAAGTACTAAACAAATTTAGAAGAACCTATGTAGCATAGTCTGCAACATTGTTGACAGAACTGGCTGTTAGTAATGGCTTCCTCAGAGTTTCCATAATATTATGCTAAAATATCTCAATGTTGAACCTAAAATGCCTCATTCAATCATGAATTGAATTGACACCATGTGATAAAAAAGTGAGAATCAACCTAAACATAACTGTCCTAGAAGAGGTACCTGCATATCAAGGCGGTGAACGTTAAAGATGTCCTTCATGGAATGTGAATTATAGGCTAATATGTAGGATCTGTACGCATCTTTAGCAGACTTGTTCAAATAATAGTTGTTGGCCACCAACTTTTCCTGCATCAGTCCAAATAGTCCATTTTAAGTCCCCAGGGCAAGTCATTACCCTAAAAAGGTAAATAAATAATAGATAAAAACATGCAGAAGCAGAATAAGTACCAGGTGAGATTGCACATTGGCCAACTTCTTTAAGTCATATTCATACTCCTTCACTGGCACTTTTGCTTTCTGAGGGAAGAAAAAAGAAAAAAGGGAAGAAAAAAAAAAAGAAGAAAGAATATTAGTGAAACCTCACAGAAGAGCAAAGCAAATGAAGAGGTGCCCCCCCCCCCCTCTTCTCCTTCTCTCTCTTCTATAATTGAAAAGCCTTTTTGTTCTTGTCCTTTTCAGCAAAGATTAGAACTGCCACATTACAATTTTACAGGACAACATTCTATAAAGCATTATTTCCCTCTTATGATGCAAGTAGGATAAGTTTTAGCATTTAAGGCTGCATTTGATACTCCAAAAGGGTAAAGGAAAAGAAAGGAGAGAGGAAAAGGAAAACGGGTTTCCTTCTCCTACTAGCATAAATGTTACATTAAAAAAAAAAACGGTTTTGATGTCAACAGAAGAGAAGGAAAATTGATATCTAAACTTGAACTAAAATTTTCTTCCATCGCTCTTCATATTTCCTTTTTCTCCCTGCTTTCTATGGTAACTACATACAAAAATTAAAAAATTAAAAAAAAGTTGCCTTTTTATTTTCTTTTTCATTCCCTAATCAAATCCACGACCCAAATAGGGGAAAAACAAATACACACATCTTTATTTGTGTCCTTTGTTTGCTAATTATTCATTATTTATATCATAGATAGAAAAATATACGAGACCTTAAGATAGTGTAGAAACTGCATTTCTTCTGGAATCAAGAAAAGAAGTGCATTCCCTTTTGCACCTTCCCCACGGGCTGTACGACCAACCCTATGAATATATTCCTGAAAACAGTTGTCCAAAGAAACATATAAGCTGTAACAAGAAAGGAATGGAGATATCAGTAAATACAGTGTGGAAGTTAACCAAGGAAAAAAGTTAAGCACCTTGGGCTCATCTGGGGGATCATACTGCAGAATCCAGTCCTATTAGTAGAGAAGATAAAGAAAATGAATCAACATGAACTATTGTAGATTCCATCTTGAAATGAAATAGTTCAGTCATAACAATTGGTACTTTTCCAGTGTTCCTTGTAGACAATTTTTGCAACCTTTTCATACATCTCATGGCAGTAAATTCGATGCTTGTAAACAGTTTTATACAGAGTCAACTGAAATAAATAGAAAAATAAAATTTCACAGCAATGACAGCTAACAGCAGGCATCACCATGGCATGCTTGGCAGAATTAATTTCATTTATCATCTAAAGGTGCCAAAGTATTTAACTGCTATAAATCCCTTCCTCATTTTTTCTTTCTGTTCGGGGTTGAGGACTATCATTGCTGGCATACTATATTCAAGACCAACATGCAAAAGAAAGTAACATACCACTGCAGGAATATCAAGACCGCGAGCAGCAACATCAGTACATAATAAGATGCCCTTCTCTGCTTTGCAGAAGTCAAAAAAAGTGGATGTACGTTTCTGCTGCTTTTGCTTTCCATGGATATCAAAGCAATCTACATGAATGTATCTGAGAAGTTCAGAGTGGAACTTGACTGAGTTACATGAAGAGAAGAAAACCATCACTTTCTTTGAGAGATTCCTCTTCAAGAAGGAATACAAAAGAATAAATCTCTTGGCACTTGGCACAACACAATAGCCTTGCTGCAGCCCTTCATTAGTGACCTAAAATAGCAGACATCTTATCAGGTTGTAGAAGCGGGTACTGAAGAAAATCATGACACACTGAATAAATTCCAATGATTAATTTACCTTCTTCCGCCCATCATCCACATCAATATAGACCGGAGTTGTCTGAAATGATAACCGAGCAAGATCCTCAACCTGAAAATTTATAGATATTTCTGCTTAAGCTTCCGTAAACACAGAATTTATAATTTTGGTGTTGGAAACACTTACAATGTTCAAGCAACAAAATTAGGAAAATCTTATCAGAATTTTATTCACTGTGGGAGTTTCTATAAAGAAAAGAATTCAGAGATATTGATATATATATATATTCAGTTTAAAACAATGTATGTTTACAATCTCAATAAACAAAGGAAATAATAAAAGCGTGTACAGAAATACCTTCTTAGTCTGGGTAGCTGAGAATAAAGCTGTTTGCCTCTTCTGCACATCAGATAACATCTCAATTAATTCAGACACAATGAAAGACACCAAATATACACTTGTATAACATTTGTATCGGTGACAAGAAGTAAACTTGAAGCATTTCAGTTACTGCAGGAACAAATTAACACATTGTAAAATCAATTATGAAGCTTCAGGGGTGAAACGCAGCCAGAAAATTGATCCCTGGTGAAGGAATCAACAAAGCAATGCAGAAAGCAACAATGTCTCGAACATTAGATTTTCCTTTCCAGGTCATTCATTCGGTCCCTTTGGGAAATCATATCAATTGGCATGTTTGTAAAATCTAAACCATATGACTCAAAAAGGTAAAATGCGCAATTATCTTCATCAGGAGGAAAAAAATCATTCTCGAGGTGTATATTTTGAAAAGAAAAAAAGTTTCAAATAGATATAGAATAGCCTACATCATTTTTTCAATTCAAAAAATTGAACAAGAATCTTTCAATTCAGAAGATTTTTTAGATTTTCCAATTAAATTATGCAGAGAGAATAAAAACAATCACATGATATTAATTTAATGAAATAAGGTGCCAAAACAATTTCATATCATATAAGGCCTTGATTCATAATAGCTGCATGACACTCTGTACCACATTACAGTCAATAATACAAATGACTAAAATATGATTTACCCTTGGCAGAATCTTAATAATTTGCTTCATTTCTTCTTCAAAGTTTGCTTCCAATATCCTGTCGGCTTCATCAATTATGAGACACTGCAAGTCCAAAAAAAGAAACTTAAGTACACATACAATAGAGCATGTAGCAAGTTATATACATACATATAAAATACAACAATGATTCATCCCACTAAAAACACCACCACTAATAGCACTAATGCATTAAAAAAGTAAAAAAAAAAAAAAAAAAAATACAATTCCAAGACCAAAATATCACATTATTACTGGCGGGACCCACTGCCACCTAATTAGTGGAAGCACTAATTAGTGCTCCCAAGCATTTTTCTATAAAATATGGTCTTCAGGAATTGGCATGATATAGCTTCAACTTGAGGTGGTGCCATACAAACTTTAAAATAACCATATAAGAAATGGGGGAAAACTCATGAGACTGCCCAAAACCTAGTACCTAATAAATTGTAACACAATGGATTCTACCCATAACTAGAAGGGGAAGTCAGTCAGCAAAATGCCCTTGCCATCCAAATGTCTGAGAGCTTCTTCACCCTCACACCTCCAATTTCATATAGTTTCTTGTGAAGTCATAAACTCATAATAATACAAATAGAAAGACAAATCATTCCCTCTCATATGTTTGGTCAAGAGCATTCGTTATTAATGGGCATCAATTTTTAGTCATCCATCTCAAAGTTTCGCTTCATCAAAAGAAAATACAAATTATTAAAAATTTCCATTTTTTTTGGTCTCAACTCTAATCTAATTGAAATCATTTTATAATCAATTCCTTCCATGTATGTTTATTAGTTTTAGTTTGGCTCGATCATACATGTGATGACCTCTTCCAAATGTAGAATAGTCAGAAAGTATGGCAATCTGCCACAAAGTATCATCCTAGATTACTGGAAAAATTAAGTAGATCTGTTATACCAATACTTTTCTAATTGTTTAACTTAAACTTCATTCCCCCAGAACCACCAAAAGGAGTCACCATCTACATAAAAATATATAGGTGATTTTCTTTTCTTCAGCAAGCTCCAACAAAAATGCCACCAACTAGATTTTCAGGAAACACAATTTACAAAGAGGAACTCAGCTTTTTGAGATACAAAATCATCTGAAGTTGTGGTTTCTTATGGGGTAGTTTATCAAATTGTTATTGGTGCTGTGCTATTGGTCCATCTTTCACTCGCCGGCTGAGGCTATAACTTTTTTCCCCTTTTTGACTAGTAGCATGCAGTCATAGTTTAATCCAACAAACTTGTATTTGCTCTCTTATTTGTATGCTATTTTATCATAAATTTTTATCTTCAATTGATTTTTCATTTTAAAAAAATGCCCATTATATGTTCAGTAATCACCATCATCTACAACAGACACCACTAACTGAGGATATATTTCAATCATGGTTATCAAAATCGCGATCCGGATACGATCCTACGATCCTAAATTGTCAAAATGATCCAAATCGTTGTAGGATCAATATTATAGTAGGATCATACTGGATCATGTAGGATCGTATGTCGGATTGTAAGTAGGATTACTAGATTTATGATTTTTCACCTTATTTTTAATATGTATAATCCTGATTTGTATTTTTACCTTATTTTTAATAGAAAATAGAATCTTACGATCTTCGATTTGATCCTACGATCCTATCCTACGATCCGATCAGCGAGACCCTCTCCACGATCCTATGTAGGATCCCGATTTTAACAACCTTGATTTCAACTAGACTTTCAACTTAAATTATTGGCATAAGAACACAACTAACTGCATTAGAATATGTAACAAAACAACCAAGAAAGTTTAGCTGGAGGTACATTTTACATAAGTCCCGCATAGACTATAGTGTGCAAACATAACTGGTGAGCATAGAAGAAATTGAAGACATGTATGAGTGAATAAAAATACCTTTAGATTTTTATATATAAATCCCTTAGTGTTCTGTAGGTGGTCAAGAAGTCGGCCAGGGGTTGCTACTAACAGATTTACTCCTTTCACAATACGCTCTGCTTCTCCCCTGCGAGCTGCACCACCAATAACCAAGCCAAGAGTCTGTGAATGATGATTAAGAAGGTCCTTTGCCACTGCATGTGTCTGCATCATTTCATTGGAAGATTAGTCCAGGTCGTTACTTAGAAAAAATGACAATCCATTATAATTGAATGCAGCTAATTTGGAATATGGGTATACATAGAAAGCAACAAGACCCCCAAAACAAAAGAAGTGTTATTAGAAAAGATGAAGTGGATTATCTTTCTTTTCTTAATGATTCAAACCAAATGAAATTAAAATCAGTAGGAGGTAAAACATGATTTCCAAAATTAGTAGAAAATGATGAAAAAAAATTCTTGAGAAGAGCTTAGAAGATGATCTAACACAGACAACAAGAAGTAACCTCTGCAAAATAATATTCTGAATGCACTCTAAGATTGAGAAAGAGTTGAAATAATGAAGGAAAAATACTTCTGTAATCAATATTAACCTTCTAGATTTATTATCTTTGCAGGAAGAAGGATACAAGATAGGGATGGCTTGTAATTGAGAGGATTATAGTGTAGGATTAATGATTGGAATCACATCACAGGCTATCTTGGGAAAAAGATTGATATTGATAAGTAAAAAAATAAAAATAAAATAAAAACCAGAATATTTACCTGTATGGCAAGTTCCCTAGTTGGGCAGATGACAATTACCCCCGTTCCATTGCGAGGAGTAAATCGGATTTGATGTAACAACTCCACAGCAGGTATCAGAAAAGCAAGGGTCTTTCCAGAACCTGTCCTTGCAGCTCCAAGAACATCTTTGCCTTCCAAAAGTGGCGGAATAGATCTGGCTTGGATCTGCAATTGTAATCACAAGTTAACTCAGGAATATATGTTCTATCTAAGGATATCCACATAAAGTAAATAGTTATGACAATACAAACATAACAATCAGCATATCAAATTTACATACAAATAATCCATGCTCTGTGTTTGTAAAGAGATAGGTAATTCATTCTGTCAAGAGCAAATTATGTTAACAACAATGATCAAACTTAGAGATTCATTTACATACGGGAAGTGTGTAATAACATCACGGAGCACTAGAAAATTCAGTGCACTAGGTTTCTTTGTTTTCTGTCAATGACAATAGATGAATAATGGTATGCCACGTTTATAATACATGAGAACTGGGAATCCATTAACAGGTTGAGACTTAGAAAAAATCATTTCAAATCTTTTCCTATCACCTCCAGGCATATAATTTGGGCACACATATTTTCTCAATTTTAATTATTTATTCTCCAATTACTATTAGAATGGGGAAAAAAGGAAAACAAACATTCATATCTTTGTTTTTTCCTTTGACAACTGTAAGAATGTGAATATCTAGTTAGCAAAACCATGTTAGTAGTATCTCAGGATATTCTTTCAGTCTCAAAATACAATGAATATGAGCTACGAGTCCTCTGCAACCAACAGAGTACAGCATAAGGGCATTCAACAAGGAATGTCCCAGAGCAGCAAATAGGTATCAAAACCAATCACACTGCCTCATTCAGAAACCAAATTCAGTTGCCACTTGACCTTAAGATATGTGACAAGCATACAATAGGACTCCCAAATGCAAGACACAGAACAAGTTCAGTTGACATTGACAACCCATTAAGCTAAAAACAAGCAAAACCCAAATCTCAACATCTGGATTTATCTCCACCACTACCAATGTGAGAGCTTCATCACTGATAATAAGTGATATAAGCCCTCGAAGAAAAGGTTTAATTCCTTACATTTTCCTACTTTTTCATAGCAATCAAATATAGCATACGAAAAAACTATTAAAACAAATAAATACTACCCAAATTATGTAAAAATGAGTTTAGAAGAAGAAAAAAAAATTACAATACCTCATTTTTCAGCTATTTTTTGCCAAAACAAAGAAAAACAAAACCAAAACTAAAGCTAAATACAGTTCAAGATGCAATTTTTTTTTCCTTCCAACTTGCAACGAATCAAATCACTAATCAGAATTGAAGAAACAACAAATTAAAGGTTCATGTTACCTCAGTGAGGCATTGGAATTTCATATCTTTGATAGCATTAAGAGTGAGTTCAGAGATTGGCAACGACTCAAACTTCTCTGTAGTCATAATCCCAGACCCACTATTCACCTTCAACTTCACTTTCTTTTCCTCACTCTTCTCCTCTTCCTCCTCCTCCTCCTCCTCCTCCTCCTCTTCTTCTTCTTCATTATCCTCAGTTGATTCATCTCTCTTCAACTTCTTATTCCTTTTCTTCTTCTTCTTCTTTCCATCTCCATTAGCTTCAATCCCAGATGCTACTCCGTTCTCTTCTTGCTCTTCTTCTTCTTCTTCTGCTTCGCTGTTGGGTGAATCGGATTCTGAGACTGGTCTCTTCTTCTTCTTCTTCTCTCTCCTTCGCTTGCGCTTATCGTTCTTCACCTCATCGTCGACCATGGTGTTAGGGTTTTTTTCTTCCATGGCCGCCACTTGCTCTGGTTTTTTGCGGTGGGTGGAAGAGAAAAGAAGCAAACGAGGAACAAGATGGCACTTTTCTAGGGTTTCTATTGTCCCCCTCTTCCGCGGGGTTTTCTGAATCTATCAAGGTCTCGTATGCAAATATGTTATTAATTTTTTAACTTTTTTATTAAACGACAATGCTACGTAGCTCAAATTTTGTGTCTTAAAAGTGGCTCAAATAGTTAAAACGACGTTGTTTTGAGTACAGAACAATATAAAAATGGCCAAAATGACGTCGTTTTGGCCATTTGAATCACTTTTGAATCACAAAATTTGAATTACGAGACATTTTTCTTTATTAAAATATGAAGTAAAAAAATAGGTAAACTACCAATAGGTCTTACTTTGGAGACTTATTACCCAATAGGTCCTATTTTGGAGACTTATTACCCATTAAGTCCTATTGATAAATTTATTAAGTGATAAAGATAAATTTATCAGTCTTTTATTTTTATGAATAAATTTATAGTGATAAATTTATCAGTCTCTTTGTTTTTATAAATAAATTTTTAGTGATAAATTTATCACTCTCTTATTTTTATAGTGTTAAATTTATTAGTTAGGACCTGTAGATAAATAAGTCTAGTTAATAGGACTAATTGGTAAGTATCCCTAAAAAAATTAGTATTTTTAAGATAGTTTTTTACGAAAAAAATATGTAAAAATTAGAAACAAAGGAAAAAAATTGATTTTTTTATTATATAATATTGATTTTTTGATTTTTTAAAAATAAATTTTTGACTTTCAAGTTAAAATTGAATGTTACCAAACAAAAGGCCTAAGTCTCAAACATATATAATTTAAACATATTTAGGCCAAGTTTGGGTACTCCCAAATAATTCAAAAAGTTACTCAAAAAGTTAAAAAGTTAACACTATTCACCAAAAGTCAACAATTACGGCTGCACAACTCCCAATTCAAATTTTTCTCTAAAAACCAATTTTCACAATTTTTTATTACACATTTTTTCATAAAAAGTCAAAAAGTTAACCCAAACATCCATATTTTCAACCTCAATTTTTTTGTCCAAAAAGACAAAAAGTGCACTTATTTAGTCTTCCCAAACAAGGCCTTACTCACCCAAAGAATTACAAAAATAAAATATATACTCATAAATATATTATGAATCAGTAAAAAATCCTAACTAATTAAGATTTTATTATAGATTTTTTTTAAAAAAACAAATTGTCTTCAAAAAGTATTTAAATTAGTATTAGAGTCTCATTTCTTGGTTTCACTAATGAGCATTAAAAATACTGAAGAAGTAAAATTATATAAATTTAAATAATAACATTTCGCTACAAATAATATAACAAAATAATGCATTAATTAAGTTATAAAAAGAATTTCACGAAAAAACTTAAAAACAATTGATTAAAAATTATAAATGAAATATAACATATAAAATTGGATAAAGGCAAATCCGTAATCATTGTATAAGATAAATAAGAAAATACTATAGATAAAGAAAATGTTTGGGACCGTCACAAAGGAGGACCTCCATTGATGTATTGAACATTAATGTGTTTAAATTTTTTTTTTCTATATTTGACAGTGACATGAATGGTACATATCATTTTAGAGGTTGTGAGGGTTATGTTTTAAGGGGATTTAGTGATAGATCCCTCATTGTCTAATTTGTCTTTCAAAAGGGCAAAAATTATATAGGTACTTTGAAAACCCCTTAATATTTAATTTATTTTTATTTTTTTACTATATTACCCTCATATCTATCAACTCTCCTATTAATCCATTCTCACAGTGTATTTCAGAGTAAAATTTTATTTTAAATCATAGTAAACTTTACTCTGATTTAGAGTTAACTTTACTCTGATTCATTATTATAATTCAAAGTAAAATTTTATATCATTAAGCAAATCAATATGTTTTTAACCAGAGTAAAATTTTACTTTGATTCATAATAAAATTTTACTCTGAAAGTATAATTTTATTATGAATCAGAGTAAAGTTTACTATAATTTAAAGTAAAATTTTATATTGTTAAACAAATCAACATGTTTTTAATCAGAGTAAAATCTTACTGTTACAAAAAATAAAATACATACTAAATGAATGAACCATAGTCAAATTTTATTCTAAGGTCTATTAACAAATAATAATAATATAAAAAGGCTAATTGGAAACAACAAGGCGACATCTACAACTCAGATTCATGTTCTCTATATCTATTACAATCTGTCTCATTTTCATCAACATCAACACAAGTAAAAAAAAAAAAAAAAAAAGTATTTGTTGCAATATGTTTCGTCGTCATCATCAACAACAACAAAAAATGATCTAAACTTATATAATAATAATAATTAAAAAAAAGAACTTGAGAAAGAAAATAAACATATCAAATTTTTGAACAAATCACAGCCTTTTATCTATACAAATAGTGTGATTGAACACCAAACAAAAGATGTGAGACCAAATTCGGAAGACCAGAAGCTCCCAAGCACAATCTCTCTTTCCAACTTCTTTTCTTCACTTTTGCCATTGGAGATCACTTCGCAACAATTAACCACCATAGGTACCAGAGGATCTTTAATCTACAATAATTATAGAAAACTTGCTCAAATCCACCATTAATGGAAAACAATTTCAAATCTCGAACCCTAAATTCTCGATGTCTTTAGAAATCAACATTCTAATGACAAACTTTAACCCTAGCTCAATCATTTAAAACCCTAATTTTAATAAAATCACAATCAAACATGAAGAACAATACCTTATTATGCATCAAAATTGTGAATAACTGAGGTCCATGGCGAATAACAGAGGTGAAGAAGAGAGAGAGTAGGTTTTCACGAAGGCAGTGGGTGAGGTCAGCCACTTTCGTAGTCGTCGGCCACGGTGGTGGAGAGGCCTGCGAGGTCGTCGACGTTAGTTTTGCTACCAGATCTGGTCACTCCGACAGATCTCCTTTGAAACCTAGCCATGGCATCATCGTCTATGTAAAAGCAATAGTTGTATCAGATGAAACTTGAGAGATTGAGATGGTGGTTAGGGAAGATTTAGTTAAGAATATAATAGTCTGATAAAATATTTAAATAACAATTTTTGTACTTTGTACAAGACTTTATAATTATAAGGGGGTTTTAAAAGTATAATTTTTTTTCTTGGTCCCTTTAACAATAAAAGGAAGATAAGAGGGGATTTATAGCCAAATTTCCTTATGTTTTGTGGGGGTTTCTATTATCACTGCTATGGATAATTACCCTTACTAGGGCTGTTCATAGAAACCGTGTATCTGCCTAACTCACCCAAATGGACCGGACCCAACACATAATGAATGGTCTCAACAAGGTAGATAGTTGGCTGCGGTTCATTTAATTTGATTTTTGCAAATTCACTGTCGGTAGGGATGTAAAAATGGCTCGTGGCCCGTGGGCAATCCGAAACCCATTTGCGACCTGGGGTAGGCCCGGCCTGGGCCTGGGCCATTATTTTGAAGCTTGGCTCGCCTAACCTAGCCTAGCCCATCGGCCTGCTAAAGGCCCACCCAAAACCCAAACCAAGGCCTAATGTTATTTTTGGTTGAAAACAATAAAATTTTGGTGGAAAAAATAGAAAAAAAAATTTTAAAAAATGTTCAGGCTCGGCCCAAGCCTAGGTCCGAATACCCCATGGGCCTAGGCCTAATTTTTTGGCCCGTGGGCTGGGCTGGGCCAAGCCGGGTTACATCCCTAACCGTCGGTAGTGGTTTTTGTATTTTTTTAACTATCGAAATGGACCCGACCGACATATAATGTACACCTGTCTTGATTTAATTAGTTTGTGATATTTCAATTATTTTTTGCTTTTCTCTTTAACCCATCTACGCACCACCCACCCACCAAGCGTTTCATATACGCTTCACACTTCACAATGTTTGTCCCTCACACTTCACAAAGTCTACTTTTGTCAACTTTTTTTTCAAAGAGAAAAACTGAAAAGGCACTCATTATTTTTCAAGGAGAAAAAATTGAAAAGGCAAAAAATATATATAAAGAGAGAGAAGAACGAACTAGAAAAAAGCAAGGCAATCACTCCCAACACTTTATTTCTCTCTTGCTCTCATGTAACAAGTCAAAGCTTCTCCTTGTTTTTCTATCTTTGAAGTTCAATTTGTGGATTTCTTTGAGATGTGCGAAACTTGATCTTCAACCCTAGAAGAGGGTTATTCTCCAGAGATTAAGGTATCTCTCTTAATTTATATTGGGGTTTTTATTTTTGGTGTTTTAATTTATAATTTGTAGCTTTTTGTTGGTTAATACTTCATATTTTGATTCTCTTAATTTATATTGGGGTTTTTATTTTTGGTGTTTTGATTTATAATTTGTAGCTTTTTGTTGGTTAATACTTCATATTTTGATTCTCTAATCATGGTTGATTTAGGGGTTTCTAAGTATTTTTCTTTTTCTTGTTTTGCATTTAGTGTTTGTAAAATATTTTGATTTAGGGTTTGAAAAATATTAAGATATGTTCATGCTCTGATTTAGGGTTTCAAAAATATTAATATTTGATCGTGCATTGATTGAGGGATTTGAAAATATTATGAGTTGTTTATGTTTTGATTTAGGGATTGAAAAACATTATGATTTTGTTCATGTTTTGAAAAATATTATGATTTGTTTACATTTTGATCTAGGGATTTAAAAATATTAAGAGTTTATATTTTGATTTAGGGATTGAAGATTTATGTTTTTATTTAGGGTTTTAAAAATATTATGTTCTGTTTATGTTTTGGTTTTAGAAAATTATAGTTTTGTTTATGTTTTGATTTAGAGATTAAAAGATTTTGGTTCATGCTTTTGTTTACGGTTTTAAAAATATTATTTTCAGTTTATGTTTTGATTTTAAAAAATTATAGTTTATTCATATTTTGATTTAAGGTTTAAAAAATATTATGAGATGTGTTCGTGTTCTGATTTAGGGCTTCAAAAATATTAATATTTGTTCATGTGTTGATTGAGGGATTTAAAAATATTATGAGTTGTTTATGTTTTGGTTTAGGGATTGAAAAACATTATGGCTGTGTTTGGAAGGGTTTTGGAACTTTAGTTTGCCTATGATGTTTGTTTGCAATTTTCAAAATGAAATTCCGCATTCACTTTTGAAAACTCGGTTGAAGGCGGGAAAAATTAAGCTAACCGATCGTCCCACAGGACGTCTAGACCAGCTGGTTGACCGGAACAGTGCAATTTATTTATTTTTAATTTTTTTTTTTTTGTATTTGACATATGTTAATTTTTATATATTCGAAAAAAATATTTTTTGAATTTTTAAATTTTTTTATGTGCTTTAATAGAATTTTGAGTTGTATGTTTGGTTATGAGTTGTAAGTGTTTGTATCAAATATCATATGTCACATCAAAAATTCCCCACTCAATTCAAAACTCTTTCACCAAACAAATTTTCCACACTCAAATCATAATTCCAAAACTCACAAACTCAAAATACAACTCATACTCTCAAATCATATTTAGAAGGTCTACCAAATGCAACCTATGATTTTGTTCATGTTTTGATTTAGGTTTTGAAAAATATTATGATTTGTTTATATTTTGATTTAGGGTTTTAAAAATATTAAGAGTTTATGTTTTGATTTAGGGATTGAAAAATATTAAGATTTTGGTTCATGTTTTTATGTAGGGTTTGAAAAATATTAAGTTTTGTTCATGTTTTATTTATCTATTTGTTGTAGATAATGGATTTTCCTACCAATGATGCCCTTGTTGATGGCCAACCTGCCGCTACTGCTGTTAGAACTCAATTCCAACCAGCAGTTGATACTAAAGCTACTGTCCCAACTACTACTAACAAGCCTCCAAGTCCACCCAAAGCTAAGAAGGCATGTGATGAGGCTAGTGGCAGAGTTAAATCTAAGGTATGGAATCATTTTAATAAAGTAAATGGTGAAGATGGAAAAATAAGATCTGTATGTAGGTATTGTCAAAAAGCATACTTAGTTGATTCTAAGTGTCATGGGACAAGTAATTTATTGGCTCATTTTGTCTCATGTGTCAAGTATCCATATAGGGAAGTAGAGAAGGGACAATCTACTCTGTCTTTTCAATTTAAAAAAGATGGAGTAGAGGGTGTTGACCCTGTGGCAACAACTTTTACGGTAGAAACTGTAAGAAAAGCTCTTGTTAAAATGGTGATTATTGATGAACTACTCTTTAAGTTTGTAGAGGGAGTTGGGTTTCAAAAATTCTATTAAATCTTGCAACCCAAGTTTGATAAAACCCCATATCGTATTATAATTTCCAGAGATGTTAATATTTTTAACACAGAGAGATAGCCTAAGGAAAGCATTGCATGGTCGTAGAGTTTGCCTAACCACAGATACATGGACCTTTATATAGAATTTGAACTATATGTGTCTTACAGTTTATTTTATTGATGACAATTGGAAACTTCAAAAGAGAATTATTAACTTTTGCCTAGTTAAAGATCACAAGGGTGAAACCATTGGTAGGAAATTAAGTCATGCTTGCTTGAATGGAATATTGATTGAAGTTTTACATTGATTGTAGATAATGCTAGTTCAAACAACACCACTGTTAAGTTCTTGAAAGGAAAAACAAAGGATTGGAAATGAACTATTTTAGGTCATGAATTGTTACACATGCGTTGTTGTGCACATATTCTCAATCTTATTGTGTGTGATAGTTTGAAAGAGTTGAATTCGTCTATTGCTTGTGTGCGTGCTGCTGTTAGATATGTGAGGTCCTCCCTAAACTGGTATGAGAATTTTAAAAAAGTCTGTTGAAAAGGAAAAAAATGAGTCAAAGAGTCTTTTGTCCCTTGATGTTCCAACTAGGTGGAATTTAGTAGGGCTGGGTATAGGGTTATCCGACTTGTCCAAACCGCCATACTTGATCCGACTTGTACACGTATGGGCGGTTTTGCAAATACATTAGAATCGAGTGCGGTTTGGATTTTGGCTGATTTTCGGATTGCGAACGGATTGTGGGTTTGAACCGCACCCGTCCAAATTAATAATTTTTTTTAATATTTCAAATCTGGACTATTCATCTTCACTTTATCTATACCTAAACAAAGAAAAACCCTGATATAATCTCTCAAACTTAAAAACACTCTATGCAGCTGTCACTCTCTCGTTTTTCAATCTCTCACTCTCATCTCATCAGTCTCTCACTCTTTCATTTTTCATCTGGATCGATCAACCTCGCAAGAGATCGACTCTCTCTCATGGCAAGATTGACTGATCGACCTCATTCTCTCATCGCACCGATCGACCTCGTAAGATCGAATCTCTCTCGGCAACTCTCAAGTATGCATCTCTCTGTCTCTATCTCTCTCTCCCCGAGCTTTGATTTTTTGTAGGCATTTAGATCTGTGTCTCTCTGTGCACAGCCTCTCTTTTAATCTCACTCTCTCGTTCTTTTATCTCTCTCTCTCTGTGTCAACCGGCAAAGAGACCGATTGACCTTTGCAAGATCGACTCTGCTCTGCAACTCACAGGTAAGCCTTTATGTCTCTAACTCTCTCTCTTCCCGACCTTCTCTTCATTCTGTCTCTGACTCTTTTTTTTTTTTTTTTTTTCATCTATGTCTCCGAGTTTATTTGTTCATTTCTATTTTTTTTTTAAATCTGTTATTCAATCTGTGTTAAATCTGAGAGTTGAATCTGTGTTATTGGAATTAAGTCTGTGTTATTGGAATTTCTGTTTATTTGTTCATTGGAATTAAATTTGTTTATTTGTTCATTGGAATCTCTGAGTTTTTTTATTTTTTTATTTTTTCTATTATTGGAATTAAATTTGTGTCAATGGAATTAAATTTGAGTTTGTTTGTTCATTTTTGTGATTGTTTTTTTTTTGGTGTGTTTTTTAAAAAATCTATCTCAATAGAGCTGTGTGTTTTCCAATTGTTAAGATTGTTCTTCATATGTTTATGAGGGCTATAGCCCTATTTGCATTCTTGTAGAGTAATATATTGCAAGATGAACTACAAATTTGCAATAACTACTTTTATTTTATGGCTCAAGGATTCATCAAAATTGGTCTGCATAATTCATTGAAATGCAGTGAGATGCCATTTACGACTTGGTAGAACATAAGGGAGAAACTAATCCATGTTTGCATATGTGCTTGTCAATTGTTTTTGTGGTCAGTTTCTTTCTTATAAGAAATCTATCCTGGTGTTGTTGTATGTCACGACCCAAACTCGTCCCTATAGGTTTAGTACGTAACCGTCCAGTAATCCGTGATTACCGAAGGCCTAACTGAACAAAGCAAATAAACGTGGTCAGCAGAAGCTATTATACAAGAAAACAAAACATCCAATGAGCTATGAATTTGCATGAGACAAAAGACATTGCTATATATATACACATATATACATGCGAAAATACAACGTGCTATTACAAGTTTGTCTAAAAGGACAATCAAAAAGGAAAAGTTACTCCCATCGATAACAATTATAATGCTAGTGACAACTGACCAAAACACATGAGTAAGTTACAAAAGGGTGAACACTGGCCACTCCAGAACTTAGGTAGATGGGAACCTCACGGTGAGGCACAGTGGTTAGCTTGACAAAACCAGAGCAAGACCGACGCCACTATGTCCTTTCCTGAGCTGGATCACCTATATGGTATGCCAAAATGTGAGCTAGGGCCCAGTAAATAACAACTAAATAAAGAGATTTTGAATGATAATTATAACATAAAATAAAACACAAGTTGAGCAGGTTCATACGGCATTTAAAAAGCATAACATTTTGCGTAGTATATTCCAAAAGTAATAAATACAAGCGGTCTAGAAAACCGAACAGATGTTCAAGAAGACCGAACAGACGGTCATGAAGACCGAAGATCAGATATGATAGCTATTGCCATATTAAACAGGAGTTCCATGAAATGGAACAGACAGAACTGTACTCACATGAAGAGGTGCCAAGGTTGTCATAATAAATAATGAAAACTGAGATAAAATTATCATTCATCCGTATAAGAAACATATCAGAGTAACGCATAAGTTGAAGCAAATAAAAGATAATTTAAATCAAATATATTTTTACAGCAGTGTTACTCACTGTCAGTTCTGTGTTGCAGGTGATTGGAATGAGGCATTTGACCTACACAGACAGATACAAGCGTTGTTCACTTAATTCATCAAATATCCTATTAGCTAATTCCATAACTTAGGAATTGATTGGTTTAAATGTAGTTTACTCTTGTTAAATGTTCATGCAATGCAAATGGATAGTAATTACGAATGTGACATACGCTAAAGGAGGTCCGAGAGTGGAGTAAACGACACAGAAAAGTGAATCTGAGGTTGCAAAACAGCCGCACGTGCGGGACCCTCTCCATACGTGCGCCCTTAAGTGCCTTTATTTTAGAATTGCACCTTCCCTTTCCTCGCTTTTCCGTGACGCGCAGGCCTACCCACAAGACGTCTTGGCTATTTCTCTCGCACATGGGCTCTCTAGCCATGACGTCTTGATTCGAAGTGTTCTGTAACCGGTTTTGCTTTGTTTTTGGGGTTCCAAATTTGTGACAACCCTCACCTCTGATTACTGCTAAACTGTGATTGAATATGATAAGTAACTGATTAGGATGAAATCTTAAACTGATCGCATGAGTATGTTGCTTGATTGTATTTTATATCTGTTTGACTGTTAATTGATCTGTTCATGTTTTAAGTTCGAACTGCAAATTGAAGGCCTTATCGACGGCTGAATCTGAAATTGATTTGTATTATATGTTAGTTAGAATTTATGTGATTTTATGATAGATTTAATTTAATTTCGATTTGGAATGATTAAAATAGATTAAATAATACTAAATTACATTAGTTGAGTAATTTACCTTATTGCCACTTAGTGGCTTGATTCTAGGCCATCTCCTTTTCACACCATACATGCTTGTTATATCATCTAGTTCATCTTTTTTAGACCAAAAACCGAGAGAGAGTGGAGAGTAGGAGAAAATTTGGATTCAACAAGATATTGGCTTGGAATTTGGAAGGAATTGTAGAAGATTTCCAAAATTAGACTCCCATACCTTGAATTCAAGACCTAGGTAAGGAATTCAACCTCTCAATTGTGTATTTAAGTTGTTACTTGGAGTTTAAAGTCAAGAATTAATTTGTAAGAGTTAGATTGAGGCTTAATTCATGCATGCATGTCCTTATATTGAAGTCTTGAGGTTGTTTTCATGGAAATTCCTACATGCATGTTTACATTTTGGTTGAAGTCCATGGGTTCATTATGTTTTTCCATCAAATTGCCAATTTAATCTTGATTTGAAGTGTTGGATTTTAAAGGAGATCATGCATGTTATGTTTGAGTTTGTTCTTGAAGTTTATTTGAATGTGGTGTTCAATTGACTCACCCTTGGGCTTTGATTTTACAAATTGATCTTCAAAACATGTTATATTATGGGTTTAAAGTGTTTTTCCAGAAAATAGGCCTAAGAGGTTGAGTTTTGAGGTGTTGAATGCTTGGTTTGAGCTTGGGAGGCAAATCTGGAAATTTCAGATTTTGGCTTCCACGCCGTTTACCATTTTTGTCTGAGCTCCGCCAGCGAGAGATCTTTGGATCGAGCGTAGATTGCAAGCTCTCAGGTTTTTGGTGCACGCAGACGCATGCTCGAGCGAGAGAAGTTACGCTCGAGCGAGGATCGTGTCTTACACTCGAGCGAGTGTTGAGCGGAGATTTTCAACATCCAGCACTTTTTGCATTTTTACAGACCGCTCGAGCGAGGAAGTCCATGCTCGAACGACCCCACTGTTTTGACAAGCTCACTCGAGTGAAGAAAGCCACGCTCGAGCGAGACTCCTGTTTTTTAAAAATTTTGAAAAGTGTTTTAAAGTGCATCTTTGCATCCTCATTTCATCCTAGGCATTCCTAGGCCTAGTTTAAGGCATCTTAATGAGGTTATTGAGGTAAAACCACACCGAGTCAAGATAGGGACTAAGTTATTGATTCCCGAGTGTGTAACTTAGTGTGTATTCGTTCTGTAACTGTGTAGGGTTGACATCCGAGGATGCTCTTTAGCTGCTATTAGCCCAGTGCTCTATGAGTAACAATGTTGTAAAGATATGTTCAATTATGAATATTTTCTGAATGATCAACTGTTCTATTTACTGAAACATTATTGTTTAATGAATGAATGTTTGTCCTATTTGTAAACTGTATTCGTGGCATCCATAGCAATTTACTGTTACTGCTACTGTCACAGAGATCTCTGTCGGTTCCATGTTTGGAACCACTACTGTTTACTGTTATGATGGCCATCAACTGACTATTCGGTTTGTTAAGACCTACTGTACTGTTTGCTGTTAGATGTACCACGTATAATTGCTATGGTTTCTAAATGACTGATATGACTGCTTAACGACTGAAAGGACATTCATTCTTAACCCTTTTATGCATTTGTTATTCACTGGGATTTAGCTCACTGTTTATATTTATATGTAGGTGTCCAGGCACCGGTCCGGAGCTATGAGCGTCGGGTTAACTCGCTTTTTGTCAAGCCACCCAGTGTGCCTTACCTCGAGGTTCCGAGTCTAACCGAGCTAAGGCTGTTTTAGGGTGTCTTAGTTTCACCCTTCCGTCTCTGTTTTGTAATACTGTTTAAAGACTTGTACTATACTGTGCTAATTAGGGATTTGGTAACTAACCCGAATGTTGTACATTTGGTGTATATATGTTTTCTTTATGAATGTGAATATGTTACAGAAAAGTCTTTTTGTATACAGACTGTCACAGCTCATTGGATATCTTTTATCATCGCTTTTGGCTTCGCCAAATTCACTGTAGACATCGTTTTTATCATAAGCCTTCTTAATCACGGATTCTTTGGGGATTCTATTTAAACCCATAGGGGTGGGTTTGGGTCGTGACAAAATTCCACAAAATCAACCCAAGGTCAATCAAATTGAAGGCCAAAACTTAACAAACATGATGTACAAATAATTTCCAAGTTCAACTCAAGAATAGGGCTTCAAATTCGAACTCAAGTTCCATAATCTCATCAACAACTTCAAAATTAGATGGAAACTCTATGTTTCAACAAAATTGTGGACGTCCAACTTAAAGTTAAGCAAGATCAAATAGATGAGCTTTATTTATATCAAGATTTGAAGAATTCCTCTTATTAGGGTTTGTAACACAATTTATTCTACCTAAGCCTTTCATTTCTCCTTATATTCTATGAATTCAAGGTGGAAACTAGTTCTTATGCAAGAGATTAGAAAGAATTGTACCTCTAGGAGTTAGTTTAGTCAAGTTGCCTCAAGATCTCCTTTACCTCCTTCATTTCTCTTCTTGTTCTCTAGAACTCTCTCTCACACTCTCTTTTCTCTCCCTTTTGGAGTTCAATATATATATATAGAAAAGATATAAACATGTATGTCTAATTTACTTAATTAATTTAATTAAATTAGAAATACACCCATCAAATGTTAACTGAACCCTTCCTTTTCTAATGATGGTGAATTAGGCTCTAATCACCTAGTCCACTAGTTACTACATAACCTTACGATTTAACGAATCAGATAGCTCTTTTTTATAAAAAAAAAAAAAAAACATATCTGTTAACAAATATGATGCATATAAATAAGCATATAAAGCACAGATAAAGACATAATTAAAATTAATCATAAAAGTAACAAGTAGGTGAGAGGCAGGTGTTATAGTCTCTCCCTCTTAGGACGTTTGGTCTTCCAAACTCAAGTACCTTATTTAGTGGAAAGTGCAGGATCTAATGGAAAAGTTCAGGATACTTCTCTTGCATCTCAATTTCTCATTCCCAAGTTGCATACAAGCCACTGTGGTTTGGCCAATCTACCTTTACCAACGGAATTTTTTTTATTTCTCAACTTCTTAATTCGACGGCTAACAATTCGAATGGGCCTTTCTGTGTACGTATAGTCATCATTCACAAGTATCTGAGTAGGCTTGATGACCTGTTGAAGATCTAGAAGGGATTCTCTTAACATAGAAATATGGAAAACGTTATGCATGTGTTCCATATCCAGAGATAAGGCTACCTAGTAGGCCACTGGATTCAGTTTCTCAATAATCTCATACGGTCCCACGTAAAGAGGTGTCAACTTACCTTCAACTGTAAAACGAGTGTGTCCCTTCATTGGTATAACTTTGATAAAAACATAATTGCCTACTTCATATTCTCTTTCTTGTCTACGCACATCAGCATAATTTTTCTGCCGGCTTTGTGCTGTTTTTAACCGTTGCTAGATTAACTTCACTTTTTCTGTAGTTTCTTGCACCAGTTTAGGTCCCAATAATGGTCTGTCCCTAATTTCAGCCTAACAGATTGGTGACCGACATTTTCTATCATAGAGAGCCTCGTATGGTGCCATGCCAAGACTAGAGTGATAACTGTTGTTGTATGTGAACTTAATTAACGGTAAATGTGTTTCCCAACTTCCTTGAAAATCCAATACACACATATGTAGCATGTCCTTGAGTGTCTGAATTGTTTTCTGTGACTAGCCATCTGTTTGTGAATGGTATACACTACTCAATCTTAACTCAGTTCTCATTGTCTTTTGTAAACTTTGCCAAAACCTCGAAGTGAACTTCGGATCTCTGTCAGACACAATCGATACAGGTACTCCATGTAGCCTCACAATCCCATTCATATACAGGGTAGCCAGTTTATCCACGTTATATGTCGTTTTAACAGGCAAGAAATGAGCAGATTTTGTCAATCAATCAACAACTACCCAAATAGAATCCATACCTTTACTAGAGCGAGGAAAGCCAACCATAAAATCCATTGTAATATGTTCCCACTTCCACTTCGGTATTGGCAATGGCTAAAGCAATCCTACGGGTCATTGATGTTCCGCCTTAACTTGTTGACATTGCAAACACTTAGATACGAACTCTATAATTTCCCTTTTCATTCCCGACCACCAAAATTTTTTCTTTAGGTCTCGATATATTTTCGTGTTTTCCGGATGAATAAAGAATTTGGAACTGTGGGCTTCTTGCAGAGTTCATCTCTTCACACCACTGTCGTTAGGGACACATAACCGTCCTTGAAACTTAAGTATGCCATCCTCAAAACTGAACCCCGATCTAGGTTTGGATTCTCATTCGTCCACTATTTTCTTAAAGAACTTATCTTGCAACTGTTTTTTTTTTTTTTTTTATCTCTTCAACTAGCGTCGGCTCACACACTACTATTTCCTGTCTGGTGAGTAAACATGCCAAGTTTCCCATGGACTTTCGACTAAGGGCATCGGCTACTATGTTAGCTTTTCCAAGATGATACATAATTTGCAAATCGTAATCCTTAATTAGCTTTAACCATCTTCGATGTCTCATATTGAGCTCTTTCTAAGTAAAGAAATATTTTGGACTTTTGTGATCCGTATACACCTCACATGTAGCCCTATACAAATAGTGACGCCAAATCTTCAATGCAAAAATCACTGCAGCCAATTCTAGATCATGAGTCGGGTAACTCTTTTCATACGGTCTTAGCTGACGGGATGCGTAGGCAATCACTCTTCTGTTTTGCATCAACACGCACCGAAAACCTTTATAGGAAGCATCACTGTAAACGGTAAAACCATCTGTGCCAGATGGTAAAGTGAGAATCGGTGCTGTCACGAGTCTTGTCTTTAATTCTTGAAAAGTTGTTTCCCTTCATTCAATCCACTCGAATAGTACCCCCTTTTGTGTCAATTGAGTGAGTGGCAAAGCAATCTTGGAAAAGTTCTTCACAAATCTAGGATAGTTTCCAGCTAGGCCCAAGAAACTACGAACTTCTATTACATTCGTTGGTCTCGGCCAATTTACAATAGCCTCTACCTTTTGTGAATCAACAGAAATACCCTCTTTCGTTATCACATGTCCCAGAAATGTCACACTATCCAGCCAAAATTCACATTTCAACAACTTAGCATACAATTTCTTCTCCCTCAAGGTTTGAAGAGTAAGTCTCAAGTGGTGTTCGTGCTCTTCTTGGCTTTTAGAGTATGTCAGAATGTCATCGATAGAAACCATAATGATCTCATCAAGAAATGGCTTAAAAACTCTGTTCATTAGATCCATAAAAGCAGCTGGTGCATTCGTAACCCCAAAAGGCATAACAAGGAATTCATAATGACTGTATCTTATTTGAAAAGCAGTCTTCTCTACATCTTCAGTTTTCACTTTTCGTTGATGATAACCAGACCGTAGGTCAATTTTAGAAAACACCTGTGCTCTTTGTAATTTATCAAACAAATCATCAATATGTGGCAACGGGTACTTATTCTTGATTGTCACCTTATTCAATTCCCGGTAGTTAATACAGAGTCTTAGGGTTCCATCCTTCTTTTTAACAAATAACACCAGAGCACCCCACGAAGATGTACTAGGCCTGATAAATTTCTTGGTCAACAATTCTTGTAATTGAGTTTTCAACTCTTTTAATTCAGTAGTCGACATCTGGTATGGAGTCTTAGAAATCGGTTGGGTACCTAGTACGATCTCAATAGTGAACTCGATTTCTCTATCGACCAAATTCCCGGATAAATCATCTGGAAACACATTTGGAAATTCTCTCACCACAGAAATACTACTTACATCTGGTTTAACAGTAGTTGACACCACTAGCACCGAACATAGGAATCCCTTGCACCTCTTATAAATCAGTTTATTCGCCTTCATGGAGGAAATCAAATACGGGGGAGGTATGACACTATCCTTACTAAGTGTAAATTTAGGCCTTTCAGGTAAACAAAACACAACTTGTTTGGTTGAGCAATCGATTGTAGCACAATATTTGGATAACCAATTCATCCCCAAAATTACATCAAAATTTACAATATCTAAAGGTAACAAATCCACATACAAATTCATGTCTCCAACAAGAATCTCACGCGCAGGATACATAGATGCACAAATCATAGTTCCTCCTGCCGGAGAGGTTACAACTAACACATAGTCCATTGGTTCCAAGGGTCTAAGTAGTTTTGGAGCAAAAGCATAGGATATGAAAGAATGTATAGATCCCGAGTCAATTAATACATATGCATTATGTGAACAGATAGGAAAAATACCTGACACAACCGTCTCTGTAGTCTGTACATCACCCGGTACCAATGCAAAAACTCGTCCTTGCTTTAAAGTTTCTTTCCCCGTAGCAGCTTTCGAATTTACCCTTGGTGCTGACATTGATGCAGATGAGTTAGCCCTAGTCTGGCTTGCGCTTTGAGACACTAAAGGACAATCCTTAATCATATGGTCTATTTTTCCACAAAAAAAGCCTACACCAGAAATTCTACAGCAAACTCCCTTATGTCTCTTTCCACATTCGGGGAAAATGGGTGTATCAGCCCCTTAGCTTGAGCTAATAGATGACCCCGTATTCTGTTTTTTGTTCAGTGGAGTGTTGAAGTTGTTCCGACCCTTCTTGAAATTAGATCCCGGCCTTTTACCCTTCTATTCAATCGTCGATGCCTTCGCTTGCTTTAGTGCAGTAACATTCGCCTCAACTAGCATGGACCTATCCAAAACGTCAACATATTTTTCTAGTTTGAGTACATTAACTCTATCCAGAACCTCAACATCCAAACCGCCTTCAAACTTTCTGGCTTTCTTATACTCAGTGTCTACTATATGTGGCGCGTAATACGCAAGCTCTGTGAACTTAGCTTCATATTCTGCTACCGACATAGTACCCTGCTTTAGCTTCTCGAATTCTGTCACTTTACGGTCTCTCACACACCGTGGATAGTATTTTTCATAAAAGACTTCTTTAAACTGTGCCCAAGTCATGGCAATCTGCTGATTCCGGACAAGCATCCACCATCTTCTTGCTTCCTCTTGCAAGGTAAAAGTTACTAACAAGACATTTTGCTCTTCAGTACATGGAAATACTTCAAATAGCTTTTCAATCTCCAAGATCCAGGCTTCAGCTTTGAGTGGTTCAAGGCCTCCTGGAAAGGTAGGCGATTTCAGCTTATTAAATTTCTGTGTCAGGGTAATAATGTCACCATTGTTGAGTGGCTCCACTAGAACTGGTGGCAGAGGAGGTGGTGGAAAGGGTTGTCTCGGTCGTTGTCTTAGTGCTTCCGTCAACAACTCCACCATTCGCTTTAATCGATCCATCCTTGCATCAAAAGTTTCAGATGTCTCTGCAGGTCTTGTTTCTTTTATTTGGCTATATATAAACAGAGTGATAATAAACATAGGACACATAAAGTTTACACATGCAGCTAATGTGCCTTAATTTCTTTCTAGACACCCTATAGCTCATTTGGTCATGTGTGTGCGGTACAACTTGTACTCTGATATCACTCTGTCAGGACCCAAACTCGCCCCTATGGGTTTAGTGCCGTAACCGGCCAGTAATCTGCGATTATCGATGGTGTAATTGAACAAAGCAAATAAACGGGGCCAGCGGAAGCTATTATGTAAGAAAACAAAATGTCCAATGAGCTGTGAATTTGCATGAGACAAAAGACATTGCTATATAGATACACATATATACATGCAGAAATACAACGTGCTATTACAAGTTTGTCTAAAAAGACAATCAAAAGGGAAAAGTTACTCCCATCGATAACAATTAAAATGCCAATGACAACCGACCAAAACACATGAGTGAGTTATAAAATGGTGAACACTGGCCATTCCAGAACTTAGGTAGATGGAAACCTCACGGTGAGGCATGGTGGTTAGCTTGACAAAACCAGAACAAGACCAACGCCACCACGTCATTTCCCAAGCTGGATCACTTACATGGTATGCCAAAATGTGAGCTGGGGCCTAGTGAATAACAACTGAATAAAGAGATTTTGAATGATAATTATAACATAAAATAAAACACAAGCTGAGCAAGTTCATACGGCATTTAAAAAGCATAGCATTTCGCGTAGTATATTCCAAAAGCAATAAATACAAGCGGTCTAGAAGACCGAACAGATGGTCATGAAGACCGAAGATCAGATATGATAGCTATTGCCATATTAAACAGGAGTTCCATGAAATGGAATTGATAGAACTGTACTCACATGAAGAGGTGCTAGGGTTGTCATAATAAATAATGAAAACTGAGATAAAATTATCATTCATCCATAGAAGAAAAATATCAGAGTAACGCATAAGTTGAAGTAGAGAAAAGATAATTTAAATCAAATATATTTTTACAGCAGTGTTACTCACTGCCAGTTCTGTGTTGCAGGTGATTGGAATGAGGCATTTGACCTACATAGATAGATACAAGCGTTGTTCACTTAATTCACCAAATACCCTATTAGTTAATTCCATAACTTAGGAATTGATTGGTTTAAATGTAGTTTACTCTTGTTAAATGTTCATGTAATGCAAATGGATAGTAATTACGGATGTGACATACGCTAACGGAGGTCCGAGAGTGGAGTAAATGACACAAAAAGGTGAATCCAAGGTTGTAAAACAGCTGCACATGCGCCCTTAATTGCCTTTATTTCAAAATTGCACCTTCCCCTCCCTTATTTTTCGCGTCTTGAACCTACCCCGCCCTTTGTCTTTGTGCTCTCTCTAGCGTCTTGGTTCTAAGTGTTCTAGAACTGAGTTTTTGCTCTGTTTTTGGGGTTTCAAATTCCACAAAATCAACCCAAGGTCAATCAAATTAAAGGCCAAAACTTAACAAACATAATGTACAAACAATTTCTAAGTTCAACTCAAGAATAGGGCTTCAAATTCAAACTCAAGTTCCATAATCTCATCAACAACTTCAAAATTAGATGGAAACTCTATATTTCAATAAAATTATGGACATCTAACTTAAAGTCAAGCACGATCAAATTGATGAGCTTTATTTATATCAAGATTTGAAGAATTCCTCTTATTAGTGTTTGTAACACAATTTATTCTACCTAAGCCTCTCATTTTTCCTTATATTCTATGAATTCAAGGTAGAAACTAGTTTTTATGCAAGAGATTAGAAAGAATTGTACCTCCAAGAGTTAGTTTAGTCAAGTTGCCTCAAGATCTCCTTGACCTCCTTCACTTCTCTTCTTGTTTCCTAGAACTCTCTCTTACACTCTCTTTTCTCTCCCTCTTTGAGTTCAACATATATATATAGAAAAGGTATAAGCATCTATGTCTAATTTACTTAATTAATTTAATTAAATTAGAAATACACCCATCAAATGTTAACTGAACCCTTTCTTTTCTAATTATGGTGAATTAGGCTCTAATCACCTAGTCCATTAGTTACTACATAACCTTACGATTTAACGAATCAAACAGGTCTTTTTCATAAAAGAGCATATCCGTTAACAAACATGACGCACATAAATAAGCATATAAAGCACATATAAAGACATAATTAAAATTAATCATAAAAGTAACAAGTAGGTGAGAGGCAAGTGTTACACTGTATGTATATATGAAATCAACTAGTTATTAATATATTCAAGAATGGCAATCTTAAATGTAATAATATTAAATGGGATACAAATTTCCCCGTTTACTTCTGGAAAAGGCTTTTGAGATTAAATCAATAATCCTTATCAGTTATGATAGTTGTGGTCCAATAAGAAACATCTTATGCTTCCATCCACAACAAAATAAAATAAGATTAATAACATAAAATTAAGTGACGTTCCTCAAATGCTATATAGCTGAGCTGACACATGAGAAAAATCCAAGTTACATATGTGAACTGCTTAAGTTGTGCAAAGAGTTTTATGAAAGGTTTATACATGAGAAAAATCCAAGTAACATATGTGATTTGTTATGTTATTAAAATATGTCATGTTATTGAATCTGTTATGTTATTAAATCTGTAATTATGTTATTGAAATTGAATATGTAATATGTTATGTTATTGAAATTGAATTTGTAATTTTTGTAATCTAGTTTAAATAGAGGATAGTGTTCAATCTCCCGCAATCAATCTTTTACCTCTGGAATCATCTAATTCTCAAATGAATCCCTCGTTAGCCGAACCCGCACCTGAACCTAAGCCTCCTAGACCTCCAAAGAAAAAGAGTGAAGATGAAGGGGGAGAGCGCCATCCACAGTTTGGGATCATTTTGATAAGGTTATAGGGACCGATGGGAAGCGTAGAGCCGTATGCAAATATTGCAAAAAAAAAAAAAAAAGTATCTGACTGACTCTAGACCCAATTGTAAAGAATATCCAAATACGGATAGAGATGGTCAACAAACATTAAATCTTAAACCGAAACAAAATGAAGAGGGTGTTGAGGTTGTAGCAACAACTTATAATTTTGATGCTTGTAAAAGGTCTCTTACGGAGATGGTTGTCATTGATAAGTTTCCATTTAGATTTGTAGAGGGAGTTGGGTTTAGAAGATTTTGTAATGTCATGCAACCGAAATTCACACCAATCCCCTCTTGTCATACCATATCTAGAGAAGTGCTTAACATATTCAAGAATGAAAGAGATAAGTTAAAGAAGGCCATAAAGGGTTGTAGAATTTGCTTTACCACGGACACTTGGACATCTATTTAGAATTTGTGTTACATGTGTTCGACTGCTCATTTCGTTGATGATAATTGGAAACTCAAAAAAAGAATCATAAATTTTTAACAAGTTGAAGATCACAAAGGAAAAACATTGGGTAGGAAAATTGAGTCGTGTTTGATTGAGTGGAACATTGATAGTATATTCACCTTAACAGTTAATAATGCTAGTTCTAATAATCTTACCATTCAATATTTGAAAACAATAACCAAAGATTGGAAGGAGACTATTTTGCAACATGATTTTATTCACATGCGTTTTGTGTACATATTTTTAATCTTGTTATGAGTGATGGGATGAAATAAATGGACGATTCTACTGTCAACATTAAACTTGCGGTGAGATATGTAAGGTCTTCTCCTTATAAGCATGATGCTTTTAAGAAATGTGTAGCTACAGTCAAACTTGATTCAAAAGCTCTTGTATGCCTAGATGTACCAACTAGGTGGAACTCTACCTATTTGATGTTGGAGGTCGCCGAAAAGTATGAGAAGACTTTTAACAGCTTGAAGTTTGTGGATTCCAATTTTGAACCTTATTTCAAGGATGTTGATGGTGGCATAAGGAGAAGTCCTAATGAGTTGGATTGAAAAAAAAATGTAGATTGTTTTTGAGGTTTCTAAAATTATTTTATCTTGTAACTAAGAAGTTTCGAGGTCTCTCTTTATTACTTCCAATGCTTTTTGCAAAGAAATGTTTGTTATTGAAAGCAAAATTAACCAATTAATTTTGGAGGAGGATGATACTTTGAGCACAATGGCAAAGACTATGAAACAAAAGTTTAGCAAGTATTGAGGGGATGAAAGTAAGATCAATTTATTATTGTGTGTTGCGGTTGTTCTTGATCCTACCAAAAAATGACATATTTGAGTTTTGCTTTTCAAATTTATTTCTTGGAGATAATAAAAATGTGGAAGATATGGTTGACAAGGTTAAGAGTTGTTTGAGTCATTTGTATAGCCATTATGTCACATTTTGTCCTTCAAATGAGAAACTTCCAAGTCTGAGTGAAGTTGTGAATATGGTGGAAGATGATGATAATGATCCTTATTCTTTGGTTGACTCCCAATTTAATTCCTATTTGGAGGGGCCATGCACTAGTGGATCTAAGTCGGAATTGGAATAATATTTGTCCGAGATTGAACATTTTGCAAAGAATCAAACATTTGAGATTTTGGATTATTAGAAGGTTGAAGCTCTTGTATGTACTCAAAATTGGCTTCGAAGCAACCTTTCAATTTCTCTTCGAAAAGCAATGGGTGATGTGGAGGAATTTGAGCAATATGACTCGGCTAATATGAGGATTTATTTATCTTCATTTTTATTTGTATTGTTTATTTTCTAATGTAAGTTTTATTGATCTTCTCTTGTTGACTCTTACTTAGGTACTTTGGAGTCGAGCCCATGTTCAAGTTCAACCTATAATGTTAATGTTAATGCTAATACTATAATTGAACTCTAATCTATTTGCTCATTGGTAAATTTTTCATATACTCAATACATTTTCTTATTATATTGAGATGCAATAATATATATACATTTGTTTATCTTTTTATTCTTTTACATTTTTTTTGTCAAAGGAATTATGAAGATTGAAGATTAAATTTTTTATTTTTCAGTTTGTTTTTGTGCAGGGTTCATCAACCAAATGCATGGAATTGAAATTTTTGGAACTTGGATGTGATTCATGATGATGGAGTTTGAGATATTGTGTTGCAAATGTTTTTATTTTATTTTATTTAACAACAATTTTATTTTTTATTGCATTTTGGATGAATGTGATAGTTAATGAAGTTTGTTTGACAACAAATTTTTTTTTTTCCATTTTATTATTACATTTTGAATGAATGTAATAGTTAATGAAAAATTACTTTTAGGTAAGTTTAGGATTTTGAATGATTTTACTTTAATTTTGTATTATTGGGTAGTAGTAGATGGAGAATGTTGAGAAAGTAGTTGGAGAATAAGATTGATGATTTAGCTTAGGATTGTGAATGATTTTACTTTAATTATATTGTTGGGTAGTAGATTAATTTTGAATGATTTTAGGATTTTGAATGATTTTGAATAATTTTAGGATTTTAAATGATTTGTTTGTGTTAAGAATTGATTTTGTTGTGTTTATAATTTTATAAGTTTTAATTCATTAATTATTAATGTTGAAGCATTTTAGAAAATTGGAAGAAAATGACCCAAAATAAATATTTACAAAATGGGAAAAAAAAAGGGGAATTGACTGGTAAATCCTCTTTTTTGAACTTATGGTCTGAATAGTCCCAAATGTTTTCTTATACACCACTAAGTCCTCATGTACATTGAATGACAATAATGCCATTGAGTGTAAACCATGTGATGAAAGCTGCCCTAAAATTAAGGAGTGAAAAGTGGTGCTTCAAAATTCAAATTCTTTCAATCATTCCCACGGCATAGATTTGGTGTGTCTTCACACAGATGTTGGTGGTCTCACGGTGCACCAAATAGAGGCATATATCAAAGAGAGGCAAACGTTGATCAACAAAACAGAAACGTGGGTCCAGCGGTTGTGGGTCATCAAACGTAAACGTGGGTCGTGATGTGGGTCATAAAACAGAAACGTGGGGCAGCAGATGTGGGTCAGCAAACAGAAACGTGGATCATCGAATAGAAACGTGGATCATCGAATAGAAACGTAGATCAACAAAAGAACGCGTGGGTCGCCAGATGTGGGCTAGCAAACGTGGATCACCACGGTGCATCACCAATCTCCACGACAACAACACCGCCGACGACAACGAATCAGGTATTGTATCAAAGAGAGACAAACGTTGATCAGCAAACGTAGGGCGTCGAATGTGGGTCAGCAAACGTGGATCACCACGAACCGCCGAATTCTTTGCTGGGACCAGATTTTCAATGGGTTTAACTGGGGTTATATAGAGCGGACAATTGGTGTGAGAATAGAACCACATGTCAACGCAATCGATGTGAAAGAAGTGGTTGCACTTGGGTAGAACACGACACAGATCGTTGTCTCCGAATTCGACTACGCACACGGAGCATTCTAGCGGAGAGGGATGAACTACGGAGTTGTAAACAAAGGTAGGGAGGGTCTTGAGGACGACCCTTTCAAGGCCTCTCCGATGAGGACTGGAAACGGTGGTGCCGGCGGCGGAGGCGGCGATGGTGGGTCGGAAGTTGAAGACGAGGTAGGTGGGCCTTGGGTTCGGGTCGGGGTGGTGGCGAGGGAGGTTGTGATTGAGGCCGAGATCGCGGTTGCTGTGTTGCTGTTGGAGCCAACGACAATAAAAATGGAAGAATGCTATGAGGATGCAAACAGCCACAACATAAAGACTATATGTGTATGTGAGAGAAAACAGTGGATCTGTGTATGATGTGGTGGTTGAAGCCTATGATGGGTTGTCTTTTTTCCCCAATAATACGAAGGCAACGACAGTGAGCCACGTTTGATCTATCCCACAAAATATGCACTGAATCCCATTATATACGTACCTGCCAACAATAAAAAAGGACAAATCAGTCCAGTCACACCTCATATAATTTGAATTGGGACTTGCTCGTCTAACAAACGTGCAAAATAGGACTTTTCAATTCAAAAGATTCAATGTAGGATCATAAAGAGTAACAGTTTAGTATATAGGACTTTCTGATAATTTCCCCAAAAAAAAAACTAAAAAATTAATTTTTGAAGGAAAAAATCCAAATCGCAAATTGCCCACACATCCGCAAACCCTATTTGTACAAACCGCAAACTGCACTGCGGACAGTTGTGGTTTGAATTTTCCTCAAACCGCATAGGTGCGGGCGGGTCAAAACCAAACCGTAAACCGCACAAATTCGATCCGTAAGCACCCCTAGAATTTAGGATTATAAAAATAGCCCGCGGGCCATGGGCGACCCAAAGCCCGCGCCGCGCCCCAAGGTGGGCCCGGCCCGAGACCTTTGGCGATCATTTTAAAACCTGGCCTATTGGCCAACTTAAGGCCCAACCCACTCGAGGCCCAATGCCATTTTTTTTTTAGGAAAATAATAAAATTTTGGTAGAAAAAAAAAATGTTCAGTCCTATCCAAGCCCAGGCCTATCAGCTCGAATACCCCATGGGCCTAGGTCTAATTTTTCTGGCTCGTGGGCTAGTCCGGCCCGAATTTTGGCAGGAGCCCGCGAGGCCCGTTATGGGTTGGGTCGGGCCAAATTTACACCCTTAGTGGTATTCTACCTACAATGATAAAGCGGTCCAATATGTGATTTGCCAAAACCGCCTGCATCTGATCTAAAATCTCGAATATCAATTCAGTCGAATTCGACAATTGATTGGTTTCAAAACGGTTGGGCTGAATGCCAATCCAATTAGATCCAGTCGGCTAACGGGTAAGGGTCCAACCCGTCCCTGACTGACCCGTGAACACGTCTAATCCTTACCCTCGTAAAGAAAATTCACTATAATGCATACTTTTTAAAAATAGAATAAAACTTAAGATTTTTAAAAAATTATATTTTAATTAGATAAGGTCTTTTACTAATTTATAATATTTAAGGACTTATATTTTATTTTTGTAATCTTTTCAAAGACTAAATATGATTGAATTAAATAGATTCAATTGATAGTGTAGGGGCTAAATGGACATTGATTTATATACTTAAGGACCTTAATAGACTCAATCAATAGTTTAGGATGTTTCTCTCCAGTCCTAATCTAGACTGAAGAAGACTATTTGGGCCTGTGGAGCCTATTATGGGTTTCGTTTTGATAATCCAAATCGTTCATTTTATCAGGTCCTACATATATATTATTTATAAATAAAAAAATCAAGTCGATCCAATGTTCGTAGCCACTTCATTTTATAGAATTTGTCTCTAAAAAAAATAACGGTCAATATGTTTTAAAAATGCACAATCCATTTTTAATTTTTTTTTGTACTAATGCGATAAAATGAAAAAGTTATGAATAGCGGATCGACCTAATATTTTTTGGGGTTTGACTTTTTTCAAGTTGTCATCTCAACTTAAGAAAGCGTTTGGGTTTCGTAAGCCTGTTTTGAAACCGATTTTCATGATACAAATTGTTCACTTTTTAGGACTCGTTGAATGAAATGTTCATGCAAAAAATCAAAATGATTGGATGACAAATATAGTTTCAAGAATAGCCATTTATTTTTTATAATATAAATTTGATTCAAACATATAGTTACTGATATCCTATCATCTTAATTTTTTACAATAATATTCTACTTTACGATTTTAAAAAGCGAGATGTTCAGATTATTGAAATAGGTCCCAAAATAGACATACCAAACTCAAACGCTCTTTCAAATTGAGATGATCAACATGATAAAAGTTCAATCCTATTTTTTATAGATGATATACACAAGACTTGATAAATTAAACGATTCGAAGTATCGAAATAGGGCTCGTAATAGACTTCACATGCCTGAACAATTCTCTTTAGTCTAGATCATGACTGAAAAAAAGCCTTTCTCTTAAAACATTATAAGGTTAGTTAAGGCCCAAATTGAACAGTTGAAAGGAGTTAACCGTTTAAAGATAAAAACCAGGGTTCCTCTTTCGAGGGTGAGAAGTGAAAGATGGTATTTGTGAGTGGTAATGTTATAGTACACACCCTTAAAATGGTGTGCATCATATGTAAGTTATATTCTTTATGAGTTTGATTATCACAAATGACATAACTCAATAAGAGTTATAACAAAAATAATGTCATAACTAGCATTACAAGTCATAACTAATAACACAATAGATCATATAAAATTTGTCGTTTGTGAGTATTTGGAATTGACCTTTTTTTAATGTTTTTTTGTTTATTATTATTTTTTGTTTTTAGTATTTTTTTTTTTAAATTTTAAAAATGGTTTAGACATTTAAGTTTTACTTGATGGGTGAAACACCAATAAATTTCAAAATATGATCTTGTAAACTGTTTAGTCTTTTATTTTTTTTTTCTTATGAACCCAAAAGTCTAATTAAAGTGAAAAATACACCAAAGGATAGTTACTTATATGTTTGGGTTTAATTTTTGAGGGACAAAAGTGAGTTTCTCCAAATATAAAATTGCACATTTAGACAATCCACATTATAAAGGTTTGGGATACTTATATGTAGGTCCTAATAAGTAAACTTATTGTCTAATAGGTTCTATAGGAAAAATTTGTCATAAAAAAAGTCACTAATTGTAAGTTTTAGAGACAATTTATAAAAATCATAATAAAAAAAGTCACTAATTGTTAATTTTTAGCGACATATAAAAAATTGTCACAAAAAAATTATTTTTAGCGACAATTTTTTCAAGACTTATTTTTAATGGAACTTGATGGGAATTAAATCCAACTATTAGGATCTATTAGTAATTTACCCTAAAGGTTTTGGATTTTCTTTCATTCCAGAACAAATCTCACATTACGAATAAGAATATAACACTTCAATACCGTAACACTTTAATGTGACACACTAAAAAACTCCTTTAGTGTACTTTTCACAAACATGACAACGTAACACTTAAAAAAAACTTCTTAGTATACTTTCTCAAACGTAACACTCCAATCAATGTTTTTTTTTTTTTTTTGACAAAACACTCCAATTTATGTAATCCCAAACATAACACTCTAATGTAACACACAAAAATACTAAAAAACTCTTTTGTGTACTTTTTTCAAACGTAACACTCACAGTTTGAAATTATACATTTGCCAAAAGCTTATTATAGAATTTTTGTACTCCTTTTGCAATGGTTTGAAAAATTCTACATCCTTTCGGAATGGTTTGAAGAATCTCATAATTTTTTTTGAGTGTTACATTGTAATGTTACGTTGGGAAAAAATACACTAAAGAGTTTTTTTGTGTTACATTGGAGTGTTATATTGGAGTGTTATATTTGAGTGTTACATTGAAGTGTTATAGTTTGAAATTATATATGCTTACTAAAAAGTTTTTGTACTCATTTTGAAATATTGGAAGAACCCTATATTTCAAGTCATTTTTGTACTCCTTTTAAAATGTTTGAAAAATCTCACTCCCAAACCATTCCAAATAAAAAAGATTCACATATAAAAATTCATACTAAATTTGATATTCATAAGTTGTGTATCTTGCATTTCTAGCACAAAAGAAGAAGGAAACAAAAAAAAAAAAAGAAAAGAAAAGAAAAGAAAAGAAGGAAACATAACAAAAATAAGGGTATTAATATATTAGATCTATCTTTTCAAAATCAATACGACTAATTGGTTTAGAAAATTTTTGAAATTAAACGGATCACCATTTCTCAATGGAAGATTTAAAAGTAAATTTTCCTTACTTGATTAGATGAACAACAAAAGTTTAAAAAATAAAAATGATAAGAAAGTTCACTAAAGATTTTTTTTTAAAAAAAAGTCAAAAATAAGTTTTTTTTTCTGATTGAATTTAATTTAATTTTTGTATTAGCATAATTTATATTTACATTTTTTATTTTTTAAATATAAATCAGAAAAATAAAAAAAAATATCTTCTAGATAAATTGAAAAAATAAAAAATTGGACACAAATTTTTTTTTTTTAAAAAAAACTTTAAAAATGAGGCTTAAGATAAAAGATTCTTAGAATCGTCCTTGTATTATCTTATTAGAAAGACAAGACTTGTTTTGAAAAGTTAGTTAAAAATTAATTTTTTTGACCGTTTTTTTTTAATTTTTCTTAAAAAAAACGTATAAAAAATAAAAAATATAAAAAATAAAAAATATATATAAAAAAATAAAAAAATTACTTTAAACATATTTCCAAAAACAAGCCTAATCTAGGCCATTGATCTAGTTGAGCATCTCGGATATGGTGCCAAAAACCATGTGATCGATGGTCAAATGCTTGGTGTTCACGGACGATGATGTAACTCAGGTGCACCATACCTGGCATTATTTAAAATGGGACCCTTTTCTCTCGGTAACTGACCGTTTGGGATCTGGAACATTTTGACCGTTACAAACGGTATTAAAAATTTTTGAAAAGTCAACCACTAATGGCACTCCAAAATTTATGCTGAGCAGTCCACTATGGATTATCTTGAACATAGAACATGCAAAGTGGGTGGGGTACAAAGAGCAAGAAATGGAGTGCTCAAATACTTGCCTTTCTGCTTTACCAACCGTCCATTTTATTCAAATCAACGGTTCAAATCCATCCCCAAATCACACACAATCTTTGATCTTTCCCCCCTTCTCTCCCTTTCCATTTTTTCACTGTTTGTTCAACTGTTTAAGCTTTGTTCAGCTTCCTCTGCTACACACTATCACAGTCTGTTGTATTGATTTTCTACCCAGATTCTGGCATTTTCCGGGAAAGTTTTTGAACTTGTCTACAATCCAATCAGTTCCAGCAACTGGGTCTTCAAGAAAATCACAACAAACAGCATGTTTGGATAGTGAGATTTCAATAGAATGCCTGTGTCTACTAGGTCTCAGATCAACACCAACCCAGAACAGAATGAGTCCAACCAAGACCAGAGGGAAGATCACCCACTGAGAAATCCACACCATGGATTGAAAGAGAAGATGAAAGCATTAACTCTCTTGTATGAGCAGCAAAAAAAATCCTCTGTAAGTCTCAAGAAGGAAGCAAATGAATTGAAACAGAGCAATGTGATGAAAGAGAATACAATGCCCAATTCAACTGTCACAAGAGCATTTGTGTTGCCACAGCCTCCAATTGATGAAGAAAAGGAGAACATACCAGCGGCTAATGGTGATGGATTTGTCGGGTTTTCTTGCCCGAGAAAGTCTCCTGTTTCGACCACGGTTGTGAGGAAGCTCTCAATTGGGAGCTCTGTTTTATTCCAATCTGATCCCAGAGGGGTTGCAGAGACCCAAAATGTGAATGAATTGGAGGCGATTTCGGAGAAACAGAGCACAGTGGGTAGTAGGATTCTTGTGTTTGTGAGGCTTAGGCCTATGGCCAAGAGAGAGAAAGAAGGAGGGTCGAGGAGTTGCGTCAGAATTGTGAACCGGAAAGAGGTTTATTTGACGGAATTCGCAGCAGAGAATGATTATCTCCGGCTCAAGAGGCTTCGGGGGAGACACTTCACGTTTGATGCCTCGTTCCCAGACTTAACTACTCAACAGGAGGTTTACTCAACTACGTGAGTTTGAAAAAATAAAAAAAATAAATAATTTTTTTTATTTTGTTCTATAGTTATTCATAAGCTAAATTATATTCAGAAGAGAAAGAGACTAAAATGTTGTTGTTTAATTTCATTAGGATCACAAAACAATCCATTTCTTTGCTTGTGTGGTTCTTTAGTTTTATGTTTTTGACGGAAGATTGTGCTCTACTTGGTGCTAATGTTGTTACTCACCATTTTGTTACTATTTATTCTTTCAAGTTGTTTGTCATCCCTCTTACTTTAGGCTGTGTTTAGATTATGGATTTGGATAGATATTTGGAGTTGTTTCCCTTTCTAATTCACCCACCTTTTTCCTTTTCAGATCCCTATCCAAATCTATAATCCAAATGCAATCTTATGTGTTTAGAGTAATAATAGCTCATACTTCTATAGCTCCCCATTTCTTTTATTTTTTTGATGATTGAGTGTCCGAGCTAGCACACCCCTTCAGAATGTTGCATGTCGACTAATCTCGGGGCCCTAAGCCGATTGACCAGGCAAAGACGCAGTGGCCCGCTAGTAGCCAGCTGGGGTGAGATTCGAACCTGAGACCTAGAGATAAATATACTCCTAAGTCTCTGGTCTCTTGCCTTCAACCAACTGGGCTACCCTTACGTGTTCTATAGCTCCCCATTTCATTTGCATATATTCATTCATTTGCTATTGTTCATCTCTAGTTTCATTTTTTGTTTAGAAATATTGTGCTACATACATTTGGTGCTAATATTGTTACTCCTCATGCTTTCTAGTTGTTTGTCATTCTTCTACTCTAGGGGTGTGTTTGGATTTGTGAAAGGATTTGTAGGGGGAAAAGAAAATGGTAGGGAAAATGAAATGAAATAGAATCTGAGTCTTCTTCCTATTAGGGGGAGGTAACAGTAACAATAGAATAGTCAAGTGTTTTGCAGTAATCAATGCTTATATTCAATTTTCCTTTGAAGTAAATCATAATGTCTATGAAACTCAATGTTAATGTTCTCCAGATTTCCAACACAAGCCATGTATTCCAATTCTCTAATTCTGTCAATCTAGGTTGTGTTTGGATTGTGAATTTTCATAGGGAGTTGGAAAGAGAAAAAGGAAAAGGTGGGTGAGATATAGCTATATTTCATTCATATTTCACCCACCTTTTTTATTTTCATTTCCAAATCCATACTCAAATTCATGATCCAAACACAGCCATAGAGATATACTGTTTTTCCTCCAGACATACTCAAGCTTGAATAATGATCAAAGTTGTAAGAGGATAATGAATACAAATTTCTCTGTTACATATCTTAATTGGTAGTCGAAAATGCCTGTTACTATATAAATTTTGAACCTAAAGTACTTGAACAAATAATGTACACAATCCAAATTCTTTATTGTTTATGAAATTAAGTGTTTTAAAAAATTTTCCTTTGGAGATTATTTGATTGACAATGAAGAATTGAAGAGGTATGCATGATGATTTTTTTCAGAACTGCAGAGCTTGTAGAAGCTGTTTTACAAGGGAGAAATGGGTCGGTTTTCTGCTACGGTACCACAGGAGCTGGAAAAACTTACACTATGTTGGGCACGGTGGAGAATCCGGGGGTGATGGTTTTGGCAATTAAGGATCTTTTCAACAAGATTAGGCAGAGGAGCTGCGACGGTAATCATGAGGTTCATCTATCCTACCTTGAGGTCTATAACGAAACCGTTAGAGATTTGCTTTCTCCAGGAAGGCCACTAGTCCTCAGAGAAGATAAACAGGTCAGCTTGAATATTTCACAACAACAATTCATTTTTTTGACCAAACTAGTTTTTAAATTTTAGATAGCAGATTTTGAAAACTAAACCAAACAGAGAGAGACATTCATAGTTAGTAGTTAGTTGATTTGAAGTTAGAGACGAGCGCAAGGGAGAAAATAGCTGTTTTGTTTCCAAGGAAATAATTCTATGTTTCGTTAAGTTTACAAAATCTATTTTTTGAAAAAAATTTCAAAGACTAGTTTGGTGGAAAAAAAAAAATGAAAATTGAAAAATAAAGAACACTCTTAGGTTTTGTTGCTTTCAAATTCATTTTTTGCAGCAATGGACTTCATCTTATTTGTCATAATTTGGCTATCAAATGGATAGTTATGGTATGTTCAAAAAAAAAAAAAAAAATGGATAGTTATGGACTTTATTTATTTTTGTTTCGTTTTGTTTTTGTTTTTTTGTGTGCATAATTTGATTATGATATTTACATTTTTGAGTGATAATTGAAAGAAAAAAATCTCAAATGTTTCAGGGGATTGTGGCACATGGTCTTACTCAATACAGAGCTTATTCCACAGATGAAGTAATTTTCCTATTCTCCTGCTCTATGGCATGTAATGTTATATTTACTTCACTAATTGGAAGATCAGTTTTTTGATTTTGTTTACACCATGACAGGTTATGGATTTGCTTTTACGAGGAAACCAAAACCGAACCACTGAACCAACTCGTGTCAACGAAACTTCTTCACGCTCCCACGCTATTCTACAGGTAGTTGCAAACACTATTTTGCTCTTTCTGAACTCTTCTGCTATTTTCTTAATCTTTTTTTCCATGTTAAAATCAGGTTGTGGTTGAATATCGAGTTAAAGATGCTTCCAACAATGTTGTCAACCGAGTAGGGAAGCTATCACTTATCGATCTTGCAGGTTCAGAAAGAGCTCTTGCTACTGATCAAAGAACGCTTCGATCACTTGAAGGTGCGAACATAAATAGGTCACTCTTGGCACTTAGCAGCTGCATCAATGCCCTTGTAGAAGGCAAGAAACACGTCCCATACCGCAATTCCAAGCTCACACAACTGCTTAAAGACTCTCTAGGGGGAGCTTGTAACACTGTTATGATTGCCAATATCAGTCCAAGCAATCTTTCGTTTGGCGAAACACAAAACACCCTTCATTGGGCTGATCGAGCCAAGGAAATCCGAACAAAGGTTCACCTTCTAAGATTCTCATTCTTGCCCGCCTTCAATCTTTTGCATCATTGTCATTGAGTTTCCACTTAAATCCTGTATGATTTAGTAAACATAATTTCCACTCTCATCTTATGAATTACAGGCATACGATGCAAATGAAGAAATACTGCAAGTACCCGAATCTGAAACAGATCAGGCTAAGCTATTACTCGAATTGCAGAAAGAGAATCGTGAACTACGTGTACAATTAGCTCGCCAAAAACAGAAGATACTAACTATCCAGGCACAATCATTGGCAGCAAACGCCTCGCCAACCCCTTCTTCTGTTGCCTCCCACTTATCTACTCCACTTTCTACCCAACCAAACAAAAAACTAAAACCCAAATCAACTTTCTTGGCTGGGAATTGTTTCACACCAGAATTGAAGACAGTTGGGGAGCTTCAGCGGGCGGTGAAGGCTTTGGAGGCAGAAATTGGGAAAATGAGGAAAGATTATGAATTGCAGATAAAGCAGAAGGATGAATTTATTCTTAAGCTTTCGTTGAAGCGTGCAAAAACAGCGAGTGGGGAGGAGGGGATGATGAAGAGAGTTGTCACAAGGGAAAGTTTGCGGCCAAAGAAGAAAATTGAGGGTGAATTGAAGAGCTCGAGTCAACGGTTTCTGTCTCCTGCACCAACAGCTAAGAAACGCAGTTTTTGGGACATAACAACAGCTAATAGCCCATCGGTTATGACATTAAATGGTGGAAAAACTAGAAGCCATGTTAATGATGAATCGAAAGCAGCTCGCTCCATGCTTCTTCAGGTAGAGTGATATTTTCCCTCCTATCTTTTTGTGGAAATTGATCGGCTTTGGCTCAAAAGATCAATGTTCACATTCACACATTTACTGAAACATGCATAATATGAACGACAAATTCAAAAAGAGAATCATTAGAGGCCCCAAAAGTTATTTCTTGGCCTTTGAAATTATATCTCCCTCTAAATTAGGCGGCAAAGTACCAAGAAAAACCCTGTCCTACCATCTGTATAGAGTTCAAAAATTATTGATGGGTTTTTTTTGGATATCTCTTTCTTGGAAGAAAAAGATTGAAACAACCGCTCAAAATTTCACCTATACCTTTGAGAATTTTTTTTTTATAATTTTCTTATGAAATGTTTATTATTATTCGGGTTCGATATTTTAAATATTTGCTCAATTTTCTTTTGTACTGCTACTTGCAACTTTCATATGCATGCTTTTGTTTTGTGTTTATTCAGCCAGGTTTCGCGTGTCGGAGGGCGAAAAAAGGATGAGCTGGTTGAGTGATCAAGTCCAAAATGATTGAAGATGGCATTGCTCAGCACTTTTATTCTTTCTTGCAATATTTTTTCTGCTTGATTATTATTTTTATTTTTTGTGAATTTGATCAACCAAAAAGCTTCATGGTGAAAACTTAATGTGGATTGCTTGTTATGTTATTGTCATATATATGTTGATTTCTTTCATTTAAGCTCACCAATGTATATAACCTATGAGCTGATCTTCCTAACTATTGGATTTGGGTTGATTGGAGGACAAGAACACATTAAAATGAAAATTATATTATTGCATTCTTAATTTTGCAGAAGAGAAACATACCAAAGTTTGAAAACAAGGGAGTTTTTTTATGGTAACATATTTCTTAATGGATAAGCAGCACTTGACCTAAGAATTTTTTAAGGTATTGGTCCAAAAACACTCTGTTTGGTTTGAAATTTTTAAAAATATTTTTTTGAATTTTCAATCCGTATTTTTTTTTTTGGTGATTTTTTTAACATTTTAATCTATATTTTGGTTTTTTCTTTTTATTTCACTTAATTTAGATATATTTAAAAATACAAAAATAGTCAAATAATTCATTGAATACAATAAAATACGAAAATGTACTAAAAAATGAAAAAAAGAACTTTTTTTTTTCCTTCAATTTTTAGGAAAATTTACCCATAAGTCCTAGTTTTTGAAACGTCGAACCATTTAGTTCTAAAAGTTTTCTTATGCTCCATTTAGTCCCATTTTTACATCAGCATGATGTAAATGATGTAAATGATCTGATGTTTCATTCTATAATTTCAAAATTTATTGAAATCTGATGAACATTAGATGTTTTTCATCTTATATTTTCAAACATTATTGAAATTTGATGAACATTAGATGTTTAAAATCTAATATTTGTAACATGACTATGATGTTATTAACATTGTATTTGATGTTATTAACATTGTAATGGGACCTTTCAGTCTATAAGAAAACTTTTAGGACTAAACAGTGCATGAGTTATTAATTTGGGATTTATTGGTGCATCCCCCTTTTTATTAACCACCACCTGCCAACAAATTAAGGACGTGTTTGAGTTAAGTTAATTTGAGTTAGAGCCATATGACATACAAATATTTTTGTAATATATATAGTTGATTCTTGAATTTGCTGGAGTTAATTTGAAGCCAACTTAAGAATTGAACTGTGACTTTTCACGAATTGAACTACTCAATCCAACGGGTTGGTTTGGGATAATTTAAATAAGTGTACTTTTTGACTTTTTATGAAATATGAGTTGAGTTTGAAGTGATGTGGTAGAGAGGTGATGTGACTTAAATGAGATGATTTTTTAACTTTTTATAGAGATGGCAAACTAATTTCTCACACTGAACCACCCAATAACAATTTTGTTATAATAATTATATATTTATAAATAATATATTATTGAAACTCATTAAATTAATATGATAATTTAATAATACACATCACATAATAAACAAAATACGATAATCATAACATTAATCTTACAAGACATCAAAGTGAACTATTAAAATTTTCCATAGCACCAAAAGAAGAATTTCATACCCAACAGGCTTTAACAACCGGGTATAATAATGGGGAATTTTTTTAAAGATCTTTAATATTAAAATTCTATAAGATAAAAAAATACAATATTTTTATAATAGTTAAGATAGTTCAACATTTTCACAGAGAAAATTCAATTTAAAAAAATTTTGGCCCCGACACAGAGAATTTCAATTTTCACAAAGAAATTTTTCTGATTTCACAGAAAAATTTCATCCGACTCAGAGAAATTTAAACTCCAACACAAAGAAATTTCAATTTCACACGGAGAAATTTCAAAATTTCTCTAATATGATTACAGAGAAATTTCATTGAGTGATCTTAGCTACTAGTAAAAAAAAATCTTGAACCTCTTCTACTACACAAAGTTAGAGAGTAATGTTTTATTAATTTTTCCTATAATATGGATGGGTATAATTTATTTTTAGAGAAAATTTATACAAAATTAATTACAAGAATAATATAATAGCATTTATGTAATTAAGATGATTTTTTTATTTTTATTTTAAATTGATGGACTCGTAATAATGTCACATTATTCTACATATATATATATGTTTTTATTTTTTTTATTTTTTTGCAGAGAGCATTACTCAGTATATATATATGGTTTTTAACTTCTATGTGAGCAATTCAAATAATAATAATAATAATAATAATAATAATAATAATAAATGAATAAATAAATAACTTAGCAGTCAACAAAATGAAAAGCTAAATCATGCTCTTCTGCAGGCTGAGTTGTCAGATAACAAATTTTCCATTGATATGCTTTTATAGACTTTGTCTTCAATAAAATATTTTTTTGGAGGATTCTCATGTTAAATATTCGATCATTGCTAGCACTAAATTCAATGATTGGGAATATCTAATACCATCTTTTGAGGAATATAAAAACAATTATATTAAAATAAAACAAACAGGAAAATAAAAACAAGAAAACATGCCTATTTGCCTAAAACAAACAGCATACCATCTTTTGGATCATATGTCAACATGTAAAATGGAATTCATTACCTATTTGCCTAAAGCGAAACCTACGCTATTATTTACGTTATGTTTAGTTGAGAAATTTTTTAAAAAAAATTAAATAATAAAAAAAAAAATATAAGTGAAATAAAAATAAAATATATTTATATTTTACATAATTTTACACACTTTTTTTCTTTCTATTTTTAAATTCTTTCTTAAATTCTCTAACCATACACAGCATTAAAGAAAATAAAGAAATCTAAAGTAAAAGAAAGGAAATAAAGAAAAAGAGTTTTGAACCTACCCATAAAAAAGAACTTGTTTCACATGTCGCACAAATGAAACTCTTGAAGTTCTTTTTGTAGTCAACATAATTTTTAAAAAATTTCTTTTTGTAAAATAACAATAATTAGGATATGAGATAACAATTTGACAATTTTCATTCCAAAAATAATTTAATTTTTCCTTCTAAGAAAAATTGAAAGTTAAGTTATCATCATGCTCATATCTTACAGTTTTCATCACTCCAACACCATATAAACACTAGAATTTTTATTTTTATTTTTTTTTCATCCTCATTTATGTTAACAAAACTCACTTTTTTTATACCACTGGGACTGCCTAGTAGAGAAGGATCTTCACAAGCGTGACTCAGGTTTGACTCTTAAAGGAGCGAAATACTGAGTAATTTCAGTGATTTTTTAAGGAAAAACTTGCTCTGTACTCCAATCAAATCCTGGACTCGTGTCCCTTCCTTTGGCTTGGGTTAAATCAGATTGGCAACCGGTTATTTTGGAGCCTAGGCTCGTTTTGTACTCTGATAGAATTTTGGACTCATGTCCCTTCTTTTGGATTGAGTTAAATCAAGCTAGCAATCGGTTATTTTCAGGCATGGGTCCACAGATGTAGTGATAATACCTCAGAAGATTCAAAAAAAGAAAAAAAAAAAACACACACACACACTCTTTTACGGGTCATTTCCCTCACTATACAGCTTGATCATGTAATGCACAATGTTCAAAGAAAACCGATACTCACAATGACCTTGTAAATTGCTTTGTGGAACAAAATACATCTACTATTAAATTCCATAGAAACACGTATACATAGTGTTGTCCTCATCATAAATGCTATGTAAATTTTTTTGCAATTCAATCCAAGGGAATTTTAATGACTCTGAAAAACAGAATCACACAAAAACACTCAACACTCACAAAGCAAATACAGATGGAGAGAGAAAGCATAAGATACCAAGAGTTCTCATTTCATCAGAGTTCAGACCGCAGACCCCAATATTGCATAATTTGGAACCAAAATGAAGAGTTGAGCATGTTTGCATTTACCTATTGCCATACTTTCATCCACATACATAGCCAAGGATACTTTGTTCCCAAATTTTTCTGTTTCTTTGCCTTAAAAATCTTACAATCATTGAATTATGTGAGAATATTAAGATATGATACGAGAATCGTGATGCATAGTCCAAGCGTTATGAGTATTTTGTGACAGAAGAACAGAGTAATTTGAGATGAAAATCTCGCTACATAATTCAACAACTACAAGTGTTTTGTGATAGAATAGAAAAACACATAAATTAGAGACATAAGATCCGGTGCCCATACATAATGCCTCCAAAATCCTTCCTACCATTGTACAATTGAGATTATATACATAAATCTTTATCATTCCAGCCAAAAAGAAAAACAAATACCCACTTTTCCATTTCTAGAGAGAGAGAGAGATTAGAGAGAACTAGACCTCCATGTTGGCTCAAGAGCTATCATTAGTTTCATCACTACTTAAGTCTAAAAATACTGGAAAAAAAAAAAAAAAAAAAAAAAAACCCTAAGAAGCTGATCAGAGTTTCCATGGCAGGCTTATTAGACTCTGAGCAAGTAAATACTAAGTTCAGGAGCACCGTTGCTATCTGGGTTCATCATATAAAAAGCCTCAGAATCTCTAGACCCAACAACCCTTTCAAACTTGGCCCTCATATACATAACTTCACCACCGCCGCTGCCCCCATCGCCACCAAACTCTTCTCCTCCACCACTATTATTCTCCGGCAAGACACCAGCACCCATTGAAATAGGCTCCACAGCTTTCAACACCTTCCACTCCTTGGGACCGCACTCTCTCCTCGTCGCAAACCCACACTTCTTCCCATTACAGTAAGTTCTCCACCGTGACTCCTCCAGCAGCAGCCGCCTCCTCCTCCTCCTCCTCCCCGTCCTCACTGCCTTTTTCTCTTCCTCCTTGTCCTCTTCCTCATCCTTATCGCACTCCAGTGCAATTCTGACCAATCCGGAAGCCATTTCCCGAACCAACACGCTAATTGGAGTAGCGAGTTGGATCAAGAAGGCAGGCTCCGAGTTGGCATCTTTTTGAAATGCAAAGTGCACGTGCCCGTGCCCATGTCGGTACCCAAAAAGAGTACCTATAACTTTTGGGCCTAAGCCCAATGGCCAGTGTGATTGGTTCTTGCCAAACACAGCGAGAACCGATCGCAGCCTGGAAACTGCCATTCCCTGGAGTTTCCTTCTTTGTGATTCTTTCCTTGGCACCTTATCAGACTCTTCTTTTTCATGCTCAGGCTTCAAGGTTGGAGCTGTTTCTTCTTCTTCTTCTTCATTAGTAACCTTGTTTGTCCAACGGAAGTGGGTTTTGGAGGAGAAGTCCTCAGAGGTCTTTGCCATGACTGTCTTCATCTTTGAGAGCTAATCAATGGGTAGGCAGTACCTTGAAGATTTGTGGGTGGAGAGAGAGTGATTCTGATATTTTCTTAGGATTGTGGGGTTTCCATTTATTGTTTTGTCCAATAATGTCAGGAAGGAAAATTATTGCATCCTCTCAAAATTACTATATGGTACTCGTGTCTAAGGAGAAATTGCAACATATACTAAAACTGTATTTATTTGGGGGTAATGCTATAGTGTGCAACTTACACCTTACACCTTACACTTACACCTTTTTTACCTTGCACTTACACCTTTTGTGTAAGTGGCACATGGTGTGCAACTTATACATTTCATTTATACCTTCCACTTACACTTACACCTTTTGTGTGAGTGGCACATGGTGTGCAACCCACTTACACCTTTTGTGGGTTGCACACCTAAGAAAACTCCTTTATTTGGAGGATTAAGAGTGATTTAGAAAGAAAAATAAAAAAGGTATGTAAAATTTGAATAATACATATTTATATTTTATCTAATTTTACATATTTTTTTCTTTTTTAAAGTTCTACTCAAATTTTTCAACCAAATACAGCGTAAAAGTAGTTGAGTCAAATCACAAAAAGACAAATTATATGTGTGTGGATCCTACACCATGTAAGAGGTTTGATAAAAAAACAACAATAATTGAGACTCCCATTTTTTAGAGACTTCCACAACCCTTTTTGAATCTCCACCATTGATGGTGTGGACCCCACACATACATGAGTGAGTCTCATACATACATTAATGCTGGAAATGTATGTGCGGAGCCCATACATATATTAATGGTGGAGATCCAAAAGGGGTTATGTAAATCTTCAAAAAAATGGAACTCTCAAATAGTTTTCAATAAAAAATTTGATAATTTATTTAAGACTCCTAGCATAACTCTTTGTGTAAAGGTAAATGAATTATCATTTGTCTTCCCACTACTCTTAATAAATATAAGTGAGTCAACTTGTTTTATTCATAATTTTTGTTTTTATTATGTAATTAATTTGAAACACTAGGTACATAATCTAACATAATAGCTCAAGACTACTAAATAATTACTCATTAGGAAGATCATATTTTAGTACCGTAAATTATTTATCACTTTATGTGTCAACGACATTGGATCTTCTGTCCTAAAATTTCTCTCTCCCTTTATCTCAAAATACAACAATTAAATCATATTTTGAAATAATCACAACTTGAATTTTTCAATAATCAAATGGTTCCAAGTATTTTGAGACAAAGAGTATGAAGATTTAGGAACTAGAATCCTCGGCTTGTGTCAACACTATCTTGACTTAGCATTCGTTTGAAATGTCGGTTGATTTTTCATCTTTTTAGCTTTTTAACTATTTAGATTGGGATTAAAAAGTCTCGTTTGAGATGAATTTTTTGACTTTTTAAACTTTTTTGAGAAAATAAAATAAAATAATTATGATTTAGATATGACATTCTGTTCTATTAACTTTTTAGTTTATCTTATTTTTTTATAACTAAAATACTCAAAAAAAAAACTCATGCCAAACATAGCCTAACAAGTTTCACACCACTCATACTTGTTATCATTATTAATATGAAAAATGACAAATAAATTATGATAAAGATTGTGATTTTCATAAGATTATTGTCATTTGATAGTTTATAGTCCTTTGTTGTAGTGGAAGAGAATCCTGAAAAAGTAAACATAATCTATCAAACCAACCATAGGGGGTGTTTGGTAGCGCTTTTTTGAGCCAGCTTATAACTTCTGGCTTTTAAAAAGTTATTTTGGACTGTTTGGTTAAACTTATTTCAAACAAATCGATTCTAACATTTTATTTTAAGTCAAAAGTCGATTCTGAGAAGCCACCCTTGCTTCGATTATCGGTTTATTGCCGACATGTTAATTCATGCTTATACTCTTAGATTTTTTTATTTTTTATTTTTTTAAAAATAGAAAAAAACCCAAATGGACTATAAAATATTATTATTATTTTTTATAAAAAATGTAGATAAATAGTGAATAATAAAAAATAAAAATTAATTGAAAAAGCTACTTCACAGCTTATTTAACAAACACTACTCAGCAACTTAAATCTATAATCCAACAGCTATACCAAACAGGTTAACAGCTTCTGATTAAAGTCATAATCTATAATCTATTAAGGTATAAGCTATAATCGGTTTCAACAGCTACACCAAACAGCACCATAGTAGCAGTAAAGAAAAAGAGAAGTTTTGAGATAAAGGAAGAAAGAAAAGAATCTGACTTAAGTATCTGGGGGAGACAATGTATGTGTTATTTCACTTTCTATGTGAGGTAGGGAGCAAAAGCAATTGTCTGACTCTGATGAGATGAGACTCTTTTTTGGGGAACTGAATCCAAAAGCAATAGGGAAACACAGAGGCATCCATCCTTATTCACCCCAGACATGCTTCCAACACAAATACACACCATTCTGTAACCATGTCTTTTTTTCTAGTAGTGTTTGTTGTTGTTAAAAGTTTTAGGGTTCCAGAAATTCCAAGTTCTTATGAATAAAAGAAGATAAATCTTGCAACGATAAGATTCTAAGACTGTGTTTGGAATATAAATTTAGTCAAAGATTTGAAAAAGAAAAATAAAAAAATGTGTGAAATATAATTATATTTCATTCATATTTTACTTATCTTTTTCATTTTTCTTTGTAAATTTCTATCCAAATCTATGATTTTAGCATAACCTAATCAAAACATCATGCTCAATAAAAAAATTCCAAAAAAAAAACCTAATTCCTAAGATGCAACAGGATCTCCAATGCTAATAAGCATTTTACCTATCTAAACATTACTATAAAGTTTACATTTTATTTTGTCAATCAACTGTTTTATGTTTTTACTCTAACCATACTCTTTATTTTAGCTATTTTACCAAATACTATTAACTTTATAGAATGCACAACAATAATAAAGATGGAGGGAAATGATCTTAATGATTAAATACATTTTGCCCAATCTTTGAAGGCTAACTACATGTAGCTAATAAATGGGAGTTGAGCTAAAATGCCTAATTATATGACTAGTACATTAAAATTGAAAAAAATAAATTATATTAGGTATTTTAACTAACAAACATATATGCCTAATAAATTGGAGATACTTATGTTTGATAAATTTGGATAGGGATTCATTTTCTAAATTCTTACTTAATTTCATAGATGAATCACAATGTTAATCATTTTCTAATTTCTTAGTTAATTTCACAGATGAATCACAGTACTAATCTTTGAAGAAAAATGTTCTAAGTTTCAAATTTTTTATCAAATAAATAACTAAACATTTTATACAAATATGAGTTCTATAAAATTACAGTTTTCACACTCATACAAGACAACTAACCATTTATTTAATAAAAAATTTGATATTTGTAGTATTATCCATCTTCAAATGAGCATACATTTCACCTACCTATAAAGTGACACGACATTGGTTCAGTGGTGCCAACTTAATAACCCACATTTAATGACCTATCAGAAACAATAGACAAATCAATCAAAAGCACACTCATTTTTTTGAACAATTAATGCTACAAATCTCATGAGAAAAAATCAATCCCTTTGCTTGGTTTACATTTTTTTTTTTTTGAAATTTTTATTTTATTTTATTTTCTTTCTTTTAGTATTTTTTTTTATTTTTGCTAAATTTTTTAAGTAATTTTTAGCCACATTTAACATAAATATACTTTAAAAATATAATTTTCTTGAAAAAAAAATCTTTAAAAAATTCACTAAATGTCAAAAATATAAAAATTTAATATATTTTTCATATTTTTGTGTATTTATTAATTTTTAAAAATATTTTTTCACAAATATTTTACTTTTTAGATACATCTAAATAAGGTGCATCTAAAAAAGTAAAAAAAATACTTAAAATTTAAAAAATATTTACTAAAAATAAAAAAAAGTACAAAAAATAAAAGTTTTAATTTTAAAAAAATTAAATTCAAAAAACTGAAATCAAACACGCTAAATAAAACTCTTAAAATTTCACATTACTGATCAAGATTTTAAATAGAATGTGACCTCCCAATAATATCTTTCAATACATATAATTGATTTGAAATCCATACCAATATTCTCAATATTTTATCTGGTATCATAGACTCTTTATTTTTAGCATGGTCAACTCATATATAACGTTTAGTTCATTGTAATTTGTAATAAAACAAAACAAAATGAAATGATCAAATCCACCCCCCCCCCCCCCCCCCTCTTTTTTATAATATATAAAATGATCAAATCCCTTTGATCTTATAAAATGATTATTACGTTACAATGATATTTCGTTACAATGATGGTAAATTATGATTATATTTTTAAAAAAAGTTTATACTTCTTTTAATAAACAAAACACAATAATGAACAGTATCATAGAATAATCATTTTATTTCTCAGTTACACTTCTTTCAATTAAATGTAATATACTCTAATTTATGATACCATCTGCTTAGAATTACGATAATAACCACATCAAATCAAAATTGTTGTTTATAACTTTTGGTCATGTTTGATTCACAAAATTAATAGTGAAGTATTAATAATCCTATTAAATTAGTATGGTATTCACTATCTAATAGGATTAATATCAATTGAATTAATAATCCCACCCCTACCCCATTACTAATAATCCTACAAATTTATTGAATTAATTATCTATTGAATTAATAATCCTAAACTAAAATATTAAAACAAACATAGGATAATTGAACCTACGAATTAATAATCTCAATCTCATACTTTAATCCACCCAATCAAACATGTCCTTTGAGTATATCACATTATCACTTTGAACAAGCGGAGTTCAGAATTATTTTGTTTAGTTTGATTTTTCAAATTATTTTTAATTAAATTTTTATTTGTTGTTAATGAATTTTTTTTATTCCTCTAAAGAAAATGATTTTTTTTTTTCATATTTTTTTGAACTTTTTAAATACACTTAATCTAAATGCTTACTACAAAAATGACTCAAAAATTACTAAAAACAAAAGAAAACTCGTCATCTAATGCTTCTAAAAAACAAAATCACTAAAGACTGAAAAAAAATCTAAAAATAATTTCTGAAAAATCAAAACAAATGGTGCCGTAACCAAACAGAATATGCTCCAGAGATTCAACAAGATCCTAATTGGGACCCATTGTGGAACAGCACCAAATTGAAAATCTATCATGCAATTGATTTAACAAGCGACCAACATATTCAGCATTCATGCCCCCATTTGTGTTAACTTGCCATTTAAAAAATAATAATAATTTAGAAGACAAAAAAAAGTGGTCACAAATTTAGAGCAGACAAATTTAAGTGTCAGACACATCTATACTAAATGTGGCCACAATGGTGACCAGGCCTTCCAGCCAAAAAAAAAAAAAAAAAAAGGAATAAAATACAAGTAAACGTCATAATTCTGAAATAGAAGCAAATTTGAACCCACTAATTACAATAATATATAGACATATATAATTCATAAAAGTACAAATAAACTCAAACAAATCTAGAGAATCTCAGTAGAGACTAGCCAAGGGCATTTTTGTACATAACTAGGATAAAAAGGTAAAAAAAAAAAAACACAGATGGAGAAGAACGTATGGAAGTAAGACGCTTGCCTATGGTTCAACATTAAAAAAGAGAGGGTCCTAAAGTTAGCTATTCACACCTGGTTTGAGTTCCGGTTGTTTGGGGATTGTGGCTTCGGGTTCCGATTGTTTAGGGACTGTGGGTTCAGGGTCTGGTTGTTTTGGAGTTGTGGCCCCACCATTCATTCTCGCCCGTGCCTCGGCAAACATCCTCTGCTGCTCGGCTAATGCTTCTTCCTCTGTCATTTCGGCAACATTGTTCCATTTCCCACTTTTTAGCGTGTCCTGCTAGAATGAATTTCCAAAAGAATAATCAATAAGCGTGGTTGTGGAATGTAGAAACTGCATTGATGATCAAATGTAAGATCACTTTTCCCATTCATCACATCCATTTAACATCTAATGAAAATAATTAGGGATAAGTGGAACAATTTAGACGTGGTGGAATCAGATAAACCAATGACTAAATCCAGACAGACAATCTGGTATACCAGTTCAATACATTTGCCTATTATTAGTCTTGCCATAGTTAAATGTGAGAAGGATCATGTAAAAATTGATAATTACCATAGTCTCGAGCCTGTGTTGTTCATATGCGGCATAAACCTCTTCGATGTATTCTCCAAAACCAAGAACCTGACAGACAACCACATTTGTCAGGACAACCACGTGTCTTTAGCATCAAGACAAATAAAATGAGGAGATGGTAATATTCTGGACTTGGAGGAAGGAGGGGGGCATGGAGTGTAAATGCACTAGATTCAATCTATTGCTAATCATATTTCACATCAAAATTGAGTATGCAAGACTCCTGGTTAAAAAGCTCAAGGAATGACTCCGTTCTCATTATCTCATAGAATAACAACAACAACATCAACAACAAAAACAAAATATCTCAAACTATTTGAATTCACGTTGATAATATTTACTACACAACTCTGAGACACACCAAATGCAATTTGGCTAGTCAACTTGGAAAATACGTTAAGGAAAAAGATTGAAAACCCTAAAAAAGCTCCCTCTACATGCCAACTTTTAATTTGTCAGCCCCCTTGCCATCTCATTGTGGTGGGTAAATTGTTGGTCTCTAGCATTCCTCTCATATGTAAAAGCTTAGCTGGAGAGACCACCTGTGTTATTTGAGTCTCAGGACCTCCATGCTTATAAAAAGAAAAAGGTGCTTTTCAAGAATCCATTGAAAAGGTACTGACAAATTGATTCTGCTCTAGAATACCTCATATTGATCTAATTCTAGATAAGATGGACCCCGATAAAATGGTTTCCATGAATTACACAATAATGTGCATCTAATCTAACCTCCTAATGTGCCTAAAAGTAAAATGAAGATGCCTTCATAAGCTTGATAATGATGGTAAAAAGCAATACAACTTGAAAGGTTCCAGGCCACTATAATTTGCAATACCGAATCAACAGCAGTACACACAAGAACAAAAATTGAACATAAAAAAAAAACAGGATTTATCAAAAACCTCTAAAGCCTTGAGTACGTGCTCTGGTGCAATTGTTCTCTTCTCTTCTCTGCTACAGACTTCATTGGACTCCGATGAAATAAGGTTTATGAACTCTGCAAGAAGAGCATAGAAGAAAGAAGTTTGTTCCATGAGAACAATGTACAATATGAACTGGCAAATGAACTTAACAAGAGAGCACATATAAGTCTACATAGTGAGAAAATCCTTATGGAATGATATGTTAGGTAAGTGGATACAATATAAGTACTATAAATAATGGATTGCGTCAAATGTTTACAACACAGACAAATGTAATATTTACTACCACAAAGGTGTATGGGCCATGAAACTCCAAAAACAAATTCCAGAAAGTGAGCGATTGAATTCTTGTCATACAAGTTATTATCTGAAATCTCCAAGTCAATCTTAAATATCAACAGAGAGGATATTGAAGTTAATCTTATAACTAAAAACATGATTCTTGAAACCAATAAAATCCTTTCTGTTTATAGGAAAAGGCATTGCTTCGAGTAAAATACAAACACTTCTTTCACAGAAACAATATCATTATAAAGAGAAGTGAAAAAAAAACGAGGGAGAAAGTTCCCCGAGGGATGGGGGATTGATAGATGCTGCACTGATACATTACAGTTGTAACTCTCTTGATTACAAGGTCACTTCTAAATTAGCTTAAGTTCAACGTAAAAAGACCAATTAGCTGGGGGTACTACACAGGTTTGTCTTTTCCCAGTTGACCCTTTGTAAAGCCTATTTTCCATTCAAATCCGAACAAAAACATCCCATAATCCTTAATATGTACAACTTTTATAAAGACCTCAACCCTAGTCCTTAATCCTCCGAATGACATTAATGAAGACTAGTAATGAGAGGCTAGTTGTTGGCATCACTATGCTCCAATTAAAAGGAATGGACTTGAGCTAGATCGAAGTTATGCCAAGAAGAATGCATGTTTGGCAGAACAATTAAACCCAAAATAATCTCAAAGAAACAAAGGAACATTTTCTTGCTTCCACACAAAATTCACAACAAATTCAACCTATGTGCCCTACAGAAAAATTCACACCACAGAAGCATAATATTGAAAACCTGATGACCATATGCTCTTGGAAATATCACTTACCCTCTCCACATTGTGACACTTGAAAGATCTCTTACTATAGAACTAATGAAATCAAAATGCTACCAAAAGCTTCCAACTGTCCAAGGTTCTTTATAATTTCAGTTTCTGAAGAAAATGAAAATAGATAAGAACTCAAAGCAAATTTGTAGTCTCCATCATAATCATCCCAAATTACAAGAATACAACCAGAAGATCCAAAAGCAAGGATGCAAACCAATTTGTATGTGCCGAGGAAAAAATACTCTACTTTATCTTTTGCATCAACCACCAATAATTTTTTCCCCAAAAAACATCACAGCATCCATATGAGTTGCACAATGGATAATTTTGATAGTCCTCCCCTTCACAAGCTCACATACTCAAATCTAATTCAATAATCATAACCAAACTCAATTGCCCCTTTTGTCTCCTAAAAACCTCAAAGAAACACAATTGAAAATACAAGGTACACAAGTTCTGAAGTTTCCTTGAATGATTATCCATCATAAAAAAGGTTCAACTTCAATTCTAACTACATATGTTCTCCAACGGATAGACAAAGCATGGTTATCTCCTTTTTTAGTCACAAAGAAGTCAAGTATCTAATATAAAAAGTTGCTAGGACAGGCTGAAGTTATACATAATGATCCCTCAATTGATCATCTGGTTATTAAACTAGAAATGCCCAACAAAACCTAGGACTGATGGGATTTGTGAGACAATCAAGCTCACAGCGTAATTTTTTTTTACAGTGACACTGTTTTTGATATCCCACTAAACTTGGAGATACACCTACAACTGAAAAAACAACTTGTACCTTACATACAATATGCTGAGGCCAAAACCAAATTAGCAATGGAGTTAATAGGACAAATAGGAGCAACGTGAATGAGTTGACGCAGCGAATGCTCTCTTCTTTCTCTCTTTGTATTGTTTTAATTTCTTAATTTGTTTTATTTCTTTATTTATTATTTTATCATGTGTAATTTGAGGAAGTTAATAAACCAAAAATGCCTTCTTCCTGTGAATGGTCAGTATTCCAGCACCCACTTCAGAAGAAAGATCGAAGCTCTTAAATGAAAAAAAAAAAAATCCTTTTAATGTACATTTCATCTAAGCTCTATTAATAAAAATCTCATAAGAACAACTCATAGAAAAATCAGTTACAACTGTGGGATATAGGGGAGAGGAATACCAGAAAAAATCTGAAGAATCACTTATCACTTGCTTGAGATCTTTTTTACGATTGATATCCTTCGCAAGCTTGTAATTAGGTAGAGTAAGGCATTCAACCACATGCAGAGGGAGAAACAAGCACATAACAACAATAGGGGAAAATACAAGTTAACAAAATGCAAGAAAGTGTTTGAAAGAAGAAGATCCTAACTAGTCCTCCATTGATGAGAGATCTTCCAGTCAACTAGCAAACTTGTCACGACAAGATGACACCAGCAGAGCAGTTCAAGATTTATATCAGCAAAAATGTAAATTTTTGGAGATAAAATGTTCAGCCTCTCTCAACTTCCACTTATGGCTTTATAATCAGAAAAATTCTGTAGATCTAAGGCTAAAGTCCTTTATTGCATGATAACATGGTTAGGATGAATTGTAACACACTGTGATTAACTTTAAAGATTTCTCCTATACAAATAACAGAATTCTGCTAAATAGTCCTTGCAAGATCTAGTCATACGGATATTATTAGCATGCTAACACTTGCTTATCCTAATATATGGATTGTTTTTCCACCCTCTTCATCCAACATTTAGAGCATCTCCAGCCCATCCTTCAAAACTCCAAATATGAAGGATCCTTCCTAATTTTGAGCTCCAACCAATCCTTCATTTCTTCCTCCCAAATGAAGGAAGATGGATTGATCCTTCAAATATGAAGGGAGGATGAAAAAATGAAGGAGACCTCCAAAACACTTTTCACTTTATATTTTTTATTATATTTGAAATAACTTTTAATGTGTTTATTTAATTTTTATAAAATTGAAATCAATAAAAAAGTATAAATCATACCTTTAAAATGAGTATAATATTAAATATATTTTACAAAAATTTTAAAATTAAATATTTATTAATAAACAAAAATTACTTTTTGATTGGAGTTTGAATGAAGGAAATAAAGGTTTGCGGTTGGAGTTTGAATGAATAGTGACCTCCTCTATATTTACTTTTTGAATAAAAAATATTATTGCCATCCTCTTGAGAAGAGGATGTGGTTGGAGATGCTCTTAGGGTTACATTATACCAAAAACTCAGAACTAGCTCTGCTTTGTCCCCTCACTGAGTCACTACCCTTAATTCCCATAAACCACAGTGCCGGACGTTTGGTCATACCTATATCATCTGTCCTCGTGTTATGATCATACTGTTTTATAAGCTTCGTGATCATACTTGTTTTGAAAATAAGATTCTCTTCACCAATCTAGGAAGGCTCAAGGAGGTAAACTTCCATGGAACTTTTGGTGCAATTACTATCAATCCATGACATTTTAGAATAGAAACAAAAACAAGAACCTAATCCGTCAAAAACACAAAAGGGAAAGGTTGTCATCAAGAAAATTGCTGCAGTCAACCAAACAAAGTTGCTACTAAAAATTTCCAGTTATATGCGACACGACATAAATGAGAAAATAATATGACACTCATATCACTCAAGGTAACATTTAAAAGACTTCACAATCAGCGCGATAACGACAATTATAAAGTGCTGTTAATGTAAATAAAGAATTTATATGAAAGCTATGAAGTTCTATAATCAAATTCTCACCGACACAACACTCAATTAAGAGATCTTGAGCATCTCTTGCTACACGAACATCTGGAGGCAACATCTCCTTAATGATCTTAGTCATGGTTGCTGAAAGCACATAAGATGCATTAATTAAGCAAAACAATAGACTACCCCACTTAACAAAAGCAATAATACACAAAGCAAAAAAACAAACTCAAGTAGAATGATATCCACTAACTTTGCTTGTAGTAGAACTCAGATAACAACCAAATGCATTGTAAATTTAACCAGTGGTGAAAATTAATGCACCTACAGACTCACAAAGAAAATGATATGCCTTTCATTCTCTTGGTATCATTCATCTTAGCAACAGTTTGCTTTCTGCATTAGGTTTATGAAATGCAAATGACAACCCACTTCAACTCAACAAGGTGTGAGCTTAATATGTTGACAGGTTAATGAAACATTCAAAGGATACATCACATTAGCTAAGAGAATAAGATGCCCTAAATTAACAGATTAGCAAAGGGCATTGCAGCTAAGAAGACTATGAATTGAACCAAAATCGTAGAGAAAGAGCGCAAAACCATGAACCAACTGGGGTTAGCCAGAACCCCAGCACCTCATTAGGAGGTCATCGGTTCAAGTTCTTCCATAGGAAAGAATACCCCAACTGGAGACTATGGCCTTTGATGTACAAAAACCAGAATGCAAAAACATCATTAGGTAAAGTGTGTTGGCTTAGAACTCCTCTACTATTGTTTATGTTTTGTCAAATAGAATCTACTGCTACAAACAAAATTGGTTGTCTCAATTATAGTTCATGTGCAATATACAACATGGAAACTATTTAATTCTGATTAAAAACCTTTTATTCCTTCCTTAAATGTCTCTGGCTTTAACCAAAGGTTAGTTTAAGAAACCAACACACAATTTGCTCCGAAACCATTATACACATGCCTAACAAAAATATGTATCAAAGTGGTAATCGAATTAAAAGCGGGCAAGTATCTGAAGCTGTAAGTTCACCATTACCCAGTAACTTCAACAAACATCTATAACTCAATTTGCTCACAACAAAATCAATGGCTATTTCCTTTTTGTTTCTTCTCATTTTTTGAAGAAAGTAAATTTCAATACGCTCTGTTTCCCGTATTTTTTGGTGTTTCGGTATAATGGAAAACGGAAGTCAACGGAAAATAGGCCTACTTGGATAGAAAATATTTTCCACTTTCAAAAAGTTTTTCGGACTAAAATCTTACCAATGTCACCACACTATCACCTTCACTCTCACCTCCACCACCACACTACCATCACCCCACTACCATCACCGATGCTATGACCACCGCCATAGCCCCACCATCATGCCACCACCTCCACCTTCATTTTACCACTATCACCACCAAACATACAAAAATGTTTTCTCTCGAAAATATTTTCTAGAAAAAAATTTTCTTGAAAATGTTTTCTACCCAAACAAACAGTGCGTAAATAATAATAATTTTTTTAAAAAAAATTGAAGTTTAAACAGTTCAGAAGTTGCTGATCTAAGGTTAATAATAAATAAAAAAAATTAAAAACAATCAATTTTATGGGGCAGAGTTCCACTGGAAATCTGATTCATGAGAATAAACACACTTTTTTTTTTTTTTTTTGATGCAGTTGTATTACAATAATAATAATAATAATAATAATAATAATAATAATAATAATGATAATAAGATAAAAATCGCACAAAAATGAACTTATTGAATCACAAAACTAATAATTATTATTATAAATACACAAACATACATAGGAAAACAGAAAACATAAAGGCAGACACATATAGATAGAGATTATATGCATGAATATGAATTAAGTAAGAAAAAATGACAATAATAAAGAAATAAAAGCAAACCTTTCGGAAGAGAAGCATCCTCTTTCGTCTTCCCAACGATGTCCATAGGTTCCATTTTCCAACCTTCATAAAGTCAAACCAAACCAAACCAAATCAAATCTCAATCGCACAAGATCCAAATCAAACAAAACAAACACGTATATGAACGCATTAAACTCAAATTCAACAGATCTAAAAGGCCAAATCGATGAGAGAACAAAGAGTTGAAAAATTGACTCACCGAGATATCGAAAATTCTGAATCCAAAGATCGAACAGAGTGCCGAATCGAGAGAACCAGAAACGAATTGAATTAGAAGATCGAAGTTGCAGAGAGATCGGCGACCATATAGATAAAGTAGAGGAGGGAGAGAGAGGGGGTGTTGGGGATTTCGAAGGCGATTAGGGCAACATTTCTCTATGGCGCGTTGGATCTGGGTTTTTCACGCGCTTTGAGAGCGCGTGGGTTGGATCCACGAGTTTCTGGCTTTTGTTGTTGTTGGAGTGTGTGGTGCACGATTAAGGAGAGTGTGTGGGTGAGATTTGGCGATGAGACTTGTGGATTGTATATATCATATATATATATATATATGCTATGCGTGATGATGTATGTAGAGGTTTTCTCAGTCTTGGAATGACGAACTGGTGTTCGATGAATTGCCAATGAGGGCATCTTCAATTTTTTTAAATCTTTTCATCGAATTAAGTTTCCGTTTGAAAAGTGGTTTGATTCAAAAATTTGATTTGAAAAGGACTTTTTAACTTTTTTTTAATATTTTGATTTTTTAGTGAGGTGTCATCATGTCAAATTATCAAACTGTCCTTTTTAGCTTTTGTTTTTATTTTTTTTATTTTTTTTTTGTTTATGTTTTTTTTTTGGTTTGGTTTTTCCATATTTTACTTTGTTTATTTATTTATTTATTTTAATTTCGTCGCAAGTGTGGGGCGTTTTTTGCTTAAATTTATTTTTATTTTATTTTGATAAAATATTTATTTTTTTTCTTTTTTGATTTGGCGTATCTTGTTTAAATTTTATTGTTTTTTATTTTATTTTATTTCAGTTTTACTTGGTTTATTTTGTTAAAATAATTTATTTATTTTTTTTTTTGTGGATCTGGCTAATTTTAATTTTCATTTTATACTTTACTTAGTTCATGTGATTTAATTTATGATTTTTGGCTAATTTTAATTTTATTTTAAGTTTAATTTTAATTTCATTTTAAGTATTACAATAATGTAAATATTCTAAATAATTTAATTAGAAAAAGTGGAAAACAAATATTAAAAAAATTTAATGAGAAACATTTTAATATTTTTAATATTGACAAAATTATTTTAACAAAAAAATGTAAATATTGGCATTTACTATTGTCAAAAAAATGGCATCGTAAATATTGCTTAAATATTCAAAATATTATACGCATTTCCGATCTCGTGCATTTTGGTTTTTCAAAGTGAGGCACGTCACCAACTGCAAGGGGGTATATCCCCGTGTAAACACATACATATTGTAAATGATATATTTCAATACAGTCTGTTCCACGTGTGTCATTAGTAATGTTACAACCCTACGGAAATTAGGTCAACTTTTATATATTTCCTAACATTCCGTTCTTACGCATGTAACATAATTTGTCGCGTATGTGAAGGCGAACCAATACCATATGCAGGTCCTCATCCCCAACCATTAAACCATCCTCGTCATGTTCAACTTCTGGTATGGCATTTACTATTGTCATAGCCTCTTCCTCGTCACAAATTGGATGAACATTTGTAGGGTTACCTGTGTTGCGGCGTATATAATTATGTAATGCCATTGACGCACCTACTAACTGCACTTGCACATTTGCAAAGTCATACCGAGGCATGTCTCAAATAAACCTCCATCGATTTTTTCAGGCACCAAAGGTGCGTTCCACCACACTGCGTAAGGACGAGTGCACTTTGTTAAATAATTCCCTTGGCGTGTTTGCCGTCGTACTCCGTTCAATACGTCAAAAATCTTGTTGGTGGTAACGGTGGCCTTTGAATGGTGCTAAGTACCCTGTCCGGTTTGGATAACCCGAATCGACAAGATAATATTTGCCTGCAGAAATTACGACAACGTATGACACCTACAATTTGTACTGAGAACCCCCTAAATCCAATTGACATGGGCATGTGTTACCTTCGTCAGGATGTGGGAATGGGACATTGTCATTATGTAATATCTCGTTGAATATGCGATTATCATGCATACTTCCTTCCCATCCGCATGAGATGAATATGAAACACATGTCAAAATCGACTGCGGCCATGATATTTTGCGTGTGACAGTATTTCCTACTGAAATATGTTGCTGCATCTAGCTCCGTTACCCATGCACTTACATGTGTTCCGTCTATTGCGCCAATGCAATCCTGCAAACAACCCAATTCTTTTGTTGCTTAAAAAAATGTACGCTGTTTTGTATTTTCCGAACGTCACGTCCAGTTACTAATAAAAACAAAATAAAAGTTTATCTTTATGTACACGTTTATAATGCATTTCGATTGTACCTTGAACGGTAGGTATTTACGTCTAGACCGCACGTATGGATGTATACGATGCTGATTGTATGTGGGCCGGCAATGAACAACAGTGAACTGCTTCATGGAATTTAATACGTTATGCACATGCCGAGACACAGTTTCCCCCGAATGTTGGAACCGTTCTTGGATTTCCCGATTTTGCTTGCCTTTCAACACATGGATAAACATTGCAACGCTTTCTTCAACAGCTAAACCATGTGGACGTTGCGGGACTTGTAACCCAAAATCATTCACTAATGTTTGACACAGTGCGACAAAAACTTCCTTCGGCATGGACACGTTTTCCTCAAATCGGCCCATATGTCCCGCATATAGTTCGGATATCCATGCATTCCCGGTCAGTATAGAAGTGTGACATGGCGTTTTAGCAATGTGTTTTCCGTACCACTCTGTCGCATACTGGCATGCTTGTACAATTGTGCAGTTGTGTTCTTGTTGCACCTGGACGGCCATTTGATTAAGCATTTCCGTTATTTCGTCGTTGTAGCTTCCATCCCAGGGATTCATTACGTCTTCCTTGATTCAAAACCTACAAGAGTGGCACTGTTTTAATCAGTTTGCTTCCCCAAATCGGATTCCATTAATTTGTAAATTTGCAATACTAAAAATGCAACATGTTCACATTGCGCCAATGCCGTGACGAATGTATGTTTTAACGCATAATGAAGTGAAAATTGGAAAAATTGTGAACCTGCTAAACTGCTAATAACATCGCACTTTGGAAACTATAAACATACACAAACCTAGCAAGGAAATCGGTTGTACCCGATTGTATAAAAAATCCATACATTTACTTCAAACATAAGCATCCCATTCATGTCTCACAAAGTGTGCACATACAACCATCCTGTTTCAGCAAATGGCATCCCATTCATGTCCCATTCATATCCATACCTAAAAGTTTTGGGAACCATAGGTTGCAAGAAAAAACATAAACGAACGACAAAAAAATAAAAAATAAAGTCGCCACACAACCATCCTGTTTTAATACAGTGCCAACATAAACATAAGTAAAAGTTTATAGAAAGTAATAGAAGAAAAGGTATATTCAGCACTGATAGAAGCGCTGCATCACATCCGGCGAGCCCCGAACAGATTTGCAAAAGGCGCCGACGTAGTGCACTGGAGCTGCTTCTGGGTAAGCCACCCTATGATGGAGTCGTCATCAGGCTGGCATATCATAACCTCACGTAAATCGGCGTTATCCATAAGTGATGTGGCGAGGTGGAATAAGGGCGTACTAGCCAGCGATGTAATACCTGTCAGGCGATGCATACACTCCGAAATAGTAAAAAGCGATTCGTTGCCTGTGATATGCCTTACCGTAACCTATTGATTCTTTGTACGCACCACATTGGTAAGAGTGTTCATGCTTTCCGCAATAACTGACGCGTCACTTGTTGCCTTCTTCGACTTTGAAACACTGCTTGATGGCGTCTTTCTCTTTTTCTCCTTTTCAATCGGAACATGCTCCAGTGAAGAATCTGAATCCACGTCCTGTACTCCTAAAGGTATCGGATCAGCAAATGGCTGGGCCCCCAAACTGTGCATTGAATCAGATGAGTCCTCAGCAACTTCAGGAAGTTCCTTGCCCGGGGTCCAATGGTGCTTCCCAGTAACTGATGCCCCCATGAAGACGGTCTCCATCAAGTCACGATGTTCCAAGGTTTTTTTCCTGAACTTTGCACACATCTTGTTTATCTGTTGAAATAGAGAAATATGAAAGAGAATGATGTTACATTTGATTTAATTAATAACAATTGAACTACAAAAGTTAAAAATATACTGGTGAATGACACATATGAAATATAACAGTATATGTACTTACCGATTCCATTTTGTCCCACCACTCCTCGGGTGCCTGAAACATACCGGTGTCAACTTCAAACCCTATACCTGACACTCCTTTGCTTGAATCCATTAACTTTGTCCAAGCTTGCCACTCTTTTTTCAGACGCATGTACTTATTCTTCAACTGTTTGAGTCCATGGTGTCTTCCTGTTTTTCTCTCAAATTTTCTTCCCAACGACTTGTACCCTGCTTGGCTGAGGACTAGGAATGGGCGATTGCCTTTACTTATCTCATTCGCAATCAGTTGCAGAAAAACGCGGGTTGAGGCACTGTCCCATGTGGCCTTGTGGCTTAAACGACTGTGTGTATCTTCAAGACTGCTTGACTTGTCAATGACAACGCCTTTGCTTTTCGATTTGGTACGCGGAGAAGTACGTACGGAAGCCATTACTAATGTTCGTTTACAAAAGATTACCATCACACATACGGTTGTTACATACAAACTCATAAGCTATTTGTAACAACGCCCGCGGGGGACCTCGCTACAGTTTGGACTCGATTTTGTTACGGTTCCAAATCTTGAACCAAAGAGTCCAAATCCGGCAAATCGTTTTTGAGAAAAACAGATTTTTTGAAAGAAGTGCCAAACATGGACTGCTTTGCCAGATAACAGAGTCGCCACCTAAATATTTTTAAAATGGAAAATTTAGGAAACCCTGACTCGGTGCCAAAAGGCCACGTGTCCGTCATCACCAAAGTTGGCTCGGGAACTTGGGTACGATTGGGGAAGGTCACATCGTGAGCACCCCCGCTCACCCGGTCAAAGACCGGCCTCTACTAACCATGATATCTGATTTTGAAAACTTTGTGAGTTCTTATTCCGATTATTAGCCTAGGTTACTATGTGATGCGCACAGCATACAAGTATAGACTGGGTCGCTTGAATTGGAACAAAACACTTCATGTTTGTTTGTTTGAAAATGGTTTGATGGTGCTACTCGCAAGTAGGCTAAGACGCGGATTTGCCACCCTCAGGTGGGCTTAAGAAAACAATAATTTTGCCACTATCTAGTGGGCTTAAAACAAACAGTCGATGAATTGTCCCAATTCAGATAACTCAACCTCCACCCACAGGCATTCAAGGCAGTTATATCACATAAGCATATAGCCTCATGGTAAGCATGCTGTTATGGCAACACCCACACGCATGCAAGGATGCTAAAGCATAAAAACTTACAGAGTACTCCAAGCCAAAACAGGAAACTGATTAGAAATCTATGCATGATCCTAAGTATACAGAATGCCTAATGCAACACATGCAAAGATGCAAACTATAGCAGGCTCGGCTATTCTAAACATGGCATATGAGATGCAACAGCTATCAAGTACTCAACTTGGAATTGAAATACAAATGCAGTTTGTATGATGCGCCGTGATCAAAAGCAGATGAATGATGCAAACATGCTATCATACTGTATGCTAATTGAAATATGCCCTATATCTAACCATCGTAAGCGGGTAAATAAAAAGGAGAAAGAAATGGGGGTTGGAAGACATACATCACACTCACACACCCTTATTACAATTTTGCCCTCGCGCAGAGGGTCCGAATAAATAATACAGACCCGAATAAAAGAATATTACAGATTTCTAATTAATTAACAAAATAATTACAAAAAAGAGTAACACTGGCATGCAAGCCAGGGACTGCCTTGCTACTGCTCCGGATGATGAAATGATGCATACCCGGATGCCTTTGCGCGGAAATCCACGACGGTGCCCCGATTAGCCTCTGTTTGCATTTTTCTTGAAATGCGTGCGAAGTTCGAAGGTTCTTGATTCTTCATTTGTCGCAACAGAGAGCGAGAAAGGCATAGCAATGTATTTCACAAATATATGCATGCCTCGATCCTCGTGCCACCAATCACGCATCTCGATGCATGATGGCCGAGGAATCGGATTGCACAACTCAATATAGGATGAATGCAGATGGATGCTACAACAAAACCTAACTCCATCATGGGTAATCCGGAGTGTCGGTGACTTGGAAATTGAGACACACTCCGTCACTCGGAGTACGGAATGTACCTCGTTTCCCGTGCCCAGGCTAACATCTATCCCGAACACGATGCAATATGCATGGTATGCATGAAATACAGCTAAAATGTGATATAGCATGCACAATGTTGTGAAAATGAGATGCCTCGAAATACGTACACGCGGGCACGCAAATCGAGAAAGTGCATGAATGCAATCTAAGATACAACCTAGTATGCACAATTCGGATGAAGATGAGATGGAAATAAGATGCCTCGAAAAGCGTGCACGCGGGTACGCGAACCGAGGCAATGATGTGAAATGCAAGTCGGATAAAATCGAAGTGCCTCGAAATGCGTGCACACGGGCACGCAAACCGAGGAGATGATAAAATGAAAATCGGATAAAACTGAAGTGTCTCGAAATACGTACACACGGGCACGCAAACCGAGGCGATGATGAAATGGAATGAAATGGCATACGGAATGCAGTGATGGGCTTACGCCGACATGGGAGAGCCTCGGCTCTCAGGAGGCCGTCGGGTAAAAATAAAGCTGCCTCGAAATGCGTGCCCGCGGACACGCAAATCGAGAAATGCATAAAATAGCATATGGAATGCAGTGATGGGCTTACGCCAACATGAGAGAGCCTCGGCCGCACTCACATAGGCTGCCATAATGATAAAAGGAGATGCCTCAAAATGCGTGCATACGGGCACGCAAACCGAGGAAATACACTAAGGCATGAAATGACATGGAAATGAGATGTAAAATGCAAATTGGGCTTACACTAACATGAGAGAGCCTCAGCCGCACTCACATAAGCTGCCGTCGGATAAAGAAGTCGCCTCGAAATCGTGCACACGGCACGCAAAACCGAGGCGATCTTGAATGACATGCGAAATACAAATTGGGCTTATACCAACATGAGAGGGCCTCAGCCGCACTCACATAGGATGCCGATGAATGAAGCGCTGGCGGCGCCTCAGGCACGCAAACCGAGGCAATGACAAAAAGGCACAAAATGGCATGGAAATGATATGCAAGCATGCAAACTAAATTCCAGCAACTAAATGAAGGGAAAAAAGCCTCAAAATGATGATAAAAATGCACCCGATGCCCAGAATGTTCCCGAAATGTGATATTTAGCCCCCGAAATGGCCTACAGCTATGCTATACATGCAAAATTGACACATGAAAGCAAAAACAGTAGCAAGGCAGCCCCAAAAATAGCATCTTTCCAGTACAAAACATGGCCAAATTGTAAGCATAGATATGACAACAATAGCTTGCAAAAATACGGAAAAAGAGAGGATTTACAAAGACAGTGATATCTACAATGATCAAACCCAAAAAATCAGTTCTACAACATTAGAGAGGGACTAAAAATATGCATTTTTACAGAAGATGAGATCCCCAAATTCAGTGTGCAGATATACAATACATAGCATGCAAAATAAGGGTCAAAAGAGATTTATAAAGAGAGGTATCATAAGCAATGACCAAACAACTTAAGACCCTTAATAAAACCTGAAGAAGAGACCAAAATAAGACACTTCACAAGCCTGATGAAGGCCAGAAACAGAAGCTAGAATAGCCTAAACAATCATGCAATTTTACGGTAAATTTGAAGAATTTCAAAGCAAGTACTAAAACCAATTACCAAATGGCTTAAGACCCTTCATAAAGCATGATTTATGGACCAAAATAAGACTCCTTAAAGGCCTGATGAAGGCCAAAAACAGAAGCCAAAATAATCTAACAAAGCATGCAAGATAGGCGTAGAACATGGATTCAAAGCAAGTGTATGATAGAGGAGGCAAACATGGTTGAGCCCTTCTTCAATGTTGAAGAGGGGCTCAAAATGAGCACAATATCAGTAGGTTGCATACTCCAAATCAGATCAAAAATAGGCTAATTAACTCATGCAATTTTACGGTAAAATTGAAGAATTTCAAAGGAAGTGCATGCTAGAGCCACCAAACATGATGGAGCCCTTCTTCAATGTTGAAGAGGGGCTCAAAATAGGCCTACTAACAGTTTATGGTATGCTCGAAATCAGATCACTCAAAAGCCAAACAAAGCATGCAAAATAATGGCATAAAGAGTGATATTGAAACAAGTGTATCATGGAGACACCAAATGGGGTTGAGCCCTTAATCAAACATGAATATAAGCTCAAAAAAGACCTAATCTCAGTGAAGTTCGGAGCTCAAAATAATAAGAAAATGGGCTTAAGAAATGGAGCAAGAAAATGCTACAAAAGAGGGAAATGGAGACTTACCCTTGTAGACCTTCTCTTTTCTACTTCTTGGCTTGATAAATGTTGCTTCTAAGCCTCTAAGAACCTCTCCTTGCTGCTGGAAATGGAGTGGTTATGGGGATGCTTGATGGTGATGAAGAAATGGCACCAAACTTGAAGAAAAAGACTTTGGAGCTATGGAAAATGGAGAGAAAATGGTGCATCTATCTCTCAAAAATGTCTAACAATTCTCCAACCTTGTAAAATGATGAAGCAAAACCTCCCCTTTATAGAGCAAAAATGCACCAAAAATATCCAAAAAGCACCAAAATATCTAAAAAGCAACAAAATATCTAAAAAGCAACAAAAATATCTAAAAAGCAACTCTCTAATCCTCCATACACTTGCTGGCCTCCCACCCTCCAGTGATCTTCCTGGTGCTAAAACAGAGGTACCTGCCAAAATTGAACAAAAACTAATGCAAAACGAAAGCTCAAGGACCAAAACCGCGCGGGGTCCCGAAAATGGGCTGCAGGCACCGAAAGTGGCGTTCGGCCACGAAGTGGGTATCAGAGGCCCCAGTGTCCCTCGTTATGCTAAAACAGAGGTACCTGCCAAAAATGAACGAACAACGATGCGAAATGAATGCTCGGGGCCTAAACCGCGAAGTTCGGGGTCCCGAAAATGGGCTGCCGGGCATCGGAAGTGGCGTTCGGCCACGAAGTGGGTATCAGAGACCCCAGTGTCCCTCGTTATGCTAAAACAGAGGCACTTACCAAAAATTGGAGAAATCGGAGATGGTTGGGCGGTCCCGAACCGAGGCACACGGCCTGACGATCCCGAAAACCGGGAACCGGGCTCCGAAATGGGCAAAATGGCCTACGGCCACAAAACGTAGCCTACGGCCACTGAGAGATAGTCTACGGGACCACTCCCTCCCTCGGAAAGAAGCAGAAAACCGAGCCTGGTTCGCAAACCGAGACAAGGCACAGAAGAGGGTTCGGGAGTCCGGAGGTAGGGCGCACGGCCGCAACTCTGAGACTTCTGAACGAGCACAGTATGCAACATCACCGAGCACTCAATCGGTGACATCTGAGTCTTAAGGCCGGTCAAAAATGGGGTGTCTACACTATTACACATTAATAACAAATAAACAGAGAGATAGGATGCTAAGTTACGCAGCATTTAAACATTGCACATTAATTATATAGTACCACAGGTTGCATGGAAGTTAGAAGTGCACATAGTTATGATAGTCAGTAATACGTCTACCGTTTCGAAACTACCAACATAGTAACGTGTTTGTACATAGTATTTTACATATTACCAATAAAGAAGCAACATAGTAACGTGTTTTTACATACTGCATGTACGTAACGTTGCTTACATACAGAACAACAAAACGACAACGACAATGCATAGCACATACACGATGGTCTTAAGGACACGGAAGGATTGTTGAAGGTCTATGACATCAGCCCGCAATTGCATGACAAATTCATCCCTGGGTGACGCATAGTCTTGGTTTTCTCACCTGGGTTCATCGCACCAACCAATCCAACTGACACAGGGCTGATAAGTGCAAATTATGGAACTATTAGTTTCATGGGTTGTTAACGAAGGGCAGTTATGACCTAAAAGAATGGGTCACTCACCAAAAGGCGGGGGCATGCAAAGTAGGGACGCCCTGGATTTTTGGTGGACCTGGAAATCTTAACAACACAGGGGCTATGTCCGTAGGCACACATTCGTGGCCATGTAGTGGAAGTTGTAGTAGATGTAAACGAAGCCATGCTACAATTTACAAACAATAGCGTAAATATGTTTTTAAATGTACATGACTGAACATCGAAACGTACAAATCTTAACAAAATGAGAGTTTCTGATTCCGACCATGGACACGTAATTATGATAAGGGTATTGTGCATCTCCAAGCAGTAGTACATTAGTTGCCTCAAGTGTTTGACAATATGTATAACTAATAACTAAATTTCGCTGATAAAAAAAAAAAATTATAAAAAATTAGTGTGGACAATTGCAAAGTGGTAGTTGCCGGGATTGAAAATTTTTGTTTGAAAGGGGTTAGGGTGTTAATGTAACTTTAGGTTACTCCGAAAGGGTGATGTTATGCTTGAAATGAGACCACACTTGCCATGAGTTTTGGAATAAAACGTATGATTGACACCCTCTTTTGCTAATTTACATTTTTTTTTTCTTTTTGTTGTTGAGGAAATTACAATGTAATGGAATAGTGAAGAAATATTTGTATTTTTGTAGTCGTATAAAAATTTTCTATGTATGGTCGAAGTCAGTCCTGTGTTTGTTGCAAGTGTTTATGTGTCCAAGTTGCACCAAGAAAAATTTCATCAATTGTATAATTATTTTTCCTTATTCCACTTAAAAATATGTAAATTACAATGTCAGTATTTATGGAAGAAGAACAGAATCAGAAAAAAAAAATGTAATTAATTTGATAACCAATTATTTTAACAAAAAAATGTAAATTGCAATGTGAGTATTTATTCATGAAGAACATAATCTGAAAATTAGAAAATGTAATTAATAAAAATCCCATACATGTATTTCAAAAAATGTAAATTACAATGTGAGTCTGTACTGATGAAGAACAGAATCTGAAAAAAAGATTTTAATTAATTTGATAACCAATATAATTTCAGAAATGTAAATTACAATGTGAGTATTAATTCATGAACAACAGAATCTGAAAAGTAAAAAATGTAATTAAAAAAAAACACATACATATATTTGAGAGAATGTAAATTACAATGTGAGTCTGTACTGATGAAGAACAGAATATGGAAAAAAAAATGAAATGTATTTGATAAGCAATATAATTTAAAAAATGTAAATTATAATGTGCGTATTAATTCATGAACAACAGAATCTGAAAATTAAAAAATGTAATTAATAAAAAACACATACATATATTTGAAAAAATGTAAATTACAATGTGAGTCTATATTGATGAAGAACAGAATATGGAAAAAAAATGAAATTAATTTGATAACCAATATAATTTAAGAAATGTAAATTAGAATGTGAGTACAGGCCATAGTTCCAAATTAATTAATTTTATCATCTGCTTATTTGAACGAAAATTAATTTTATGAATTGTAATTTATCATCTGCTTATTTGAACGAAAATTCTACAACGACATACGAAGATATCCCCAGATCGGCAAATTAATTTTAAGGGGGGGAAGAAAAAAATATGAAAAAAAATATTGAGGGAAGGAAATTAACAAGAAAAAAATTGTAATACAGATTTTTGTGGATCGGGATATTTGGATTTTAAAATTTTTAATACAGATTACAAAACAATTAACAAGGAAAAAATTTTAATATCCCCAGATCCGCAAATCTACAACGATATACCATCAATACAGGCCAAAATACACTGCGATCTGAAGTGGGGGAAGGCAAAACGTAGAAAAAAATATGAACATTCCATTCATGAAGCATTGGGTATTACGATCTACGAAATCAGTTTTGATTTGGAAGAGTTACCAGTTAATCGGTGGTGTATCGACAAGTTCTCTGCCGCCAGAAGCCTATGCCGGTGCCGATCGGTCTAGCCAAGCCGTAGATTGGATGTCATCACCGGTGGTTGAGAGAGATCGCTTGGGTCGCTCCTTCCGTGCCCTAGCTGTGTTGCTTGTGTTGTGTATGTGTGTTGTGATGCGTAAGGACGAAATGAGTTTGGAAAGAGATCTGAGGGTATTTCGGTCAATTCACCCGTAAAAGAGTTCCTCCCCCAACCCTAGCAACCGTGTTTTGTCGCTTCTGGCTAAATGAGCCTCACTTGTCGTATGTGGCTCATATAGCCCGTGAGCCCTTCCCAAACAGCACCTAAAATAAGTTGAAAAAGTGTTTGAAAGTTCCCTTCAAAATACTTAAAAAAATCAATTTACATTAGGCTTAGAACTATTTTAAAAAGATGATTAAAAGTCATCTTTCACTTTTTAATTCATTTTAGATTATATCATCTGTTACATTTTTTACACATCTTAAAAAAAAAAAGATCAAAAAAATCAACTTTAACCATTTTTTTAAAAGAATCTTTAGTCTCCGCTAAGAAAGATGATTGGACTAATTTAACTCACTAAAAATAAATATTTTAAAAAATTAATAAAATAAAATATCACATTTAAATTATAATTATTTTATTTTTTCTCTTATAAAATTATAAAAAATAAAAAATATATATCAATCGAAATTTTTTTTGTCAAGCTAAAATAGTCAAAAATGACAAATTACCTCAACATCTCTTGAGGTTTAGCTAAATTACAAATTCCCTCGAAGTTTCAGAAATTACATCATGTCCTACGAGGTTTATATTCGCATAACAATTTAACTCTTACTGCTAACTAAACATTAAAAATGGTTAACTGACATCACCACAATATAAATTGATGGACAATATTGCCCTTACTGAAGTCCTTTTGATAAATCAACAAAATTTACAAAAGAATTATGTTAGATGGAAAAAAAAAAAAAAATTTACAAAAGAATCATGTTTGATTTGTTGTTTAAAAAAAAAATAATCAGAATTTAAAAAAAAAACTAATTTAATAAAAATAAGGGTAAATTACATTGACAACCTCTAAGGTTTATATTTATTACAATTTCTCTCTTACCTTTTGGAAATTACATCCCCCTCACTGAAATTTAAAGTTTCATTACAAATTGCTCATTGAGGTTTAAAGTTTCATTACAGATTGCTCCCTGTAGTTTAAAGTTTCATAACAGTTTCCCCCTCATTGTAATGATCATCATACATAAAATTCAATTAATAAGGAGGAGTTAGTGTAATTTCCCAAATGTGATGGGAGAAATTGTAATAAACATAAACATCAGGAGGTGTCAATGTAATTTACCCTAAAAATAAATATGAAAAAATATGATTAATTTGTAAAAATTATTTCTAACCACTCAAAAAATAAAATTATATAAAAATATTTTTTATTTTTTATTTTTTATTTCTTAACCAAATTAATTTTTAATTTTTTTAAAAAAAAATTGAAAATAAATTTCTAAAAATAAACCAAACATATTGTAAGAATTTTTTTGACAAGTCATTTATTGTGTTTTTAACTTATTTAATTATTTGTTAATTTTATAAATTCTCACCATCTGACACTACAACATATAAAAGTTTTAGAGACCAATTTTTTTTATTTTATTTCTAAAAGTGAAAATTTTGTTGCAAAAGATATTTAGAGACTAATTTCTATCATCGCGAGGATAGTCGTTAAAAGGTCGTCTTGAAAAGTGAAAAAATAAGGCTTTTTGCGATAAAATTTTGAAAATGTCAATAATAAATAAACTTTTAAGGACAAAATAATTTGGTCTCAAAATGGTTTATTTTTTGAGACAAAAAATTTGATACTAAAAAAATGATAATTAATGACTAATGTTCAATTTTAGTTGCCAAAAATATAATAGCACTTTTCGCAACAAAAATATTTGGTCCCCTAAAAATAATTTTGTCCCTAAATTTTGGTCTTTAAAACCTTAATGTTTTATAGTGTGATAAGTGTTTTTTCCATTTTAATTTTACATTTCATGACTTATTTAAAAATGATAATTTAGCTAAACCTCAGGGGAATCTATAATTTAGCTAAACCTCAAGGAGTGTAGATAATTTGTCCTTATTTGTCAAAAGGGCATTTTAGTCAATTTATAATATCTGTTAACGGCGTTAATTGTGATGAGACACTGTAATTTTTGAAACCTTAGGGAAAAATCTATAATTTCATTAAACCTCAAGGGAGGTGTAGGTAATTTACTTGCCAAAAAATTAGGTTAAAAAAGTTCTTCCTAATCTTTGGATAAATTAGAAAAACACAATTTGTTTAAAATACAAATTGTCTCTTATAATTTTAGCCAAAAAAACTAGCTTTTTTACCCAAGTCACTACCCAAAAAACTAGCTTTTTTGGTTAAAAAAGTCAAAAGTCAGCTTTTTACCAACTTTCCAAAACACCACATATAATGTCTCTTCAAATTTTTAATCACATAATAAATGATTATTTTATTAATAAATTATTAAATCAATTACCAATTTTTAATATGTCATAAATGTATTTCAATTTACAATTCAAATAATTTTACTATCGTATAAGAGCATAGTTATAAGTTTTATTAAATAAAAAATTCTAATAATGTGGGTTTTGTAATTTTTAAAACCACCGTATTTTAATTAAACCTCATAGGTGCATTTGTATTTTACTTAATCCTTCTATCAAATTTTTATCGGATTAAGAGATAAATATTTATTTGAGTAAATTATATTTACTCTTTTTATGTTTAGTTATTTTTTCACTTTGGTTTTTAATGTATGTATTCTCCAATTTGGCCTTTATTGTTTTAATTTTTTCTCAATTTATTCCAAAAATTAATTTATATTCAAAATTAGATTAAAAAAATAACACATTAACAGTCACATAACATAAAAATATGTTACTATATATAATTCACACCTCTAACTAGGACTGTGCAAAATACTGTACAATCTTCTAAAACCACACATATCCACATTAATCTGCGACATTCTATCTGTTAATCGCGAATTAACCTTTATAATTTATAATTCGCCTTCGAAACCGCTCCGATTCACTATAGTTAATTGTTAGCAGGTATTTTAATATCATAATGTGTTATTGGTTTCCATTCTAGTCTTTTCTTAAGTCTTTGCTAGCCTTATCTATCCAAGTCTTCTTCTAGTCTTCTCTCCTATCCATTCAAAGACTTGGAAGTTAAGCAATCAAAAGTCTTCATCAAGTCCACCAATCTTATCCACTTCAAGGTCTTGGTCAAGTCTCCTGTAGCTTATCCATCCAAGTTTTCATCCGTTCCTTATCCACCAAGGCAACTTCCAAGCTTTATCTCCTATATATTTGAGCTAGGGTCCTATCTAGATATATATACATGAGAGGTGAAGAAGTTTTGGGTTGCTTTAGTTACATCTTGAGTGAGATTATTAGGCAAATAAAAAAAGGTGTGTGTGATAAAGCTTTGGGTTCAACCAATCGTGCAGTATTGGTTAACCATACGACTTAGTTGGGCTGTTGTATCTTGGGGGGGACAAGTCAAGGTTTTTTTTGCTGCACCGGTGTGAGGCTTTGCCTAACCGCAGAGGGCTTGAATCTCCTTAAAGAACGAATTTTCCGCACCTCAGCCCTTTCAATAATTATTGTAATTTCTATTTTCTAGTGTTTTATTTGTAATTATCACCAACAATTTTAAGGAGATTTAACTAGCAAAAGTTCATGGAGCCAGTACTGGAGAAGCCCAACGAGAATACCGGTGATCTCAACAAGCCCTTCCGGTTCAAGGGAGCCCATTTCAAGAGATGGAAAGGCAAGGTGCTTTTCTACCTCAGTCTCCTCAAGGTGGCCTATATCCTGACCGAGAAAAATCCAAGCAAAGTCCCCACTAAAGAGATGACCAACGAGGAGTATGCTGCTCATCTTGAAAAAATCAAAAAATACAACACAGATGAGTATAAATGTCGATACTATCTTTTGAATTGCTTTCAGATCAATTTTATGATTATTATGATACTACTTACACCACTGCCAAGAAAATTTGGAAAGCCTTGCAGAACAAATATGACACTGAAGAGGCAGGAGCTAAAAAATATGCTGCAAGCCGTTTTTTTCGCTATCAGATGATAGATGGAAAATCAGTGGTGGAGCAAGTTCAAGATTTTCATATGTTAGTAGCTGAAGTTAGATCTGAAGGCATCAAAATTTGAGACAATCTTGTTGTAGCAGGTATTGTTGACAAACTTTCATCATCTTGGAGGGAGTTCTAGAAATCGATGCGTCACAAGCAAAAAGAGACGTCCTTGGAGACTCTAATCACACGGATTCGGGTGAAGGAGGAAGCACGAGGACAAGATGCGCTTATGACACAAGAGCATTCCACTACAAAAGTAAATTTAACTTCTGAAAATATTTTACCTAAAAGTTGATTTCATAAAAATAGTCACTTGAAGCCAGTTAAGAAAATTTGGAAAAATACTAGAAGGCCACAAAATAAAAATTACCCGAGGCAAAAGAAATGGAACGAAGAACCCCCTTCACAAGATTTGACAAATGTGACATGTTTTGTGTGTGGCAAAAGTGGGCATATTGCTCGAACTTGCAAATTTCGGAAACAACAGTCTCGACCACAGGCTAATGTTACCGAGGAACCATTTGTGGCTATGATTACAGATATTTTTATAGTTCAATCTGTAGAAGGGTGGTGGGCAGACTCTGGTGCCAATAGGCATGTCTGCTATGATAAAGATTGGTTCAAAGATTTCACTCATTTTAATGAGGAGGGGACTGCTATGCTTGGTGACTCCAATTTAACCAAGGTGTTCGGGTGTGGGGATGTTGAGTTGAATTTTACCTCTGGACGTATGCTTGTTTTAAAAGATGTGTTGTACACACCGTCCATGAGAAAAAATTTGATGTCAAGTTATTTGCTCAACAAAGTTGGTTTCAAACAGACTATTGAATCTGACCAATATGTAATCACTAAAAAATGCATATTTGTGGAGAAAGGGTATGCCTGTGATGGAATGTTTAAATTAAATGTTGAGAATAAGAAAGCACATGTTTCTGTTTACATGCTGTCTTCTATGAATTTTTAGCATGCTCGTCTATGTCATATTAATAGCCGATATGTGGGAGTCATGAGTAGTTTAGGATTAATTCCTAGACTACCAAACAAGTTTGAGAAATATGAAGTTTGCAGTCAAGCAAAAATAACTAAAAGGCCTCATAATAGTGTGGTGAGAAATACTGAATTGTTAGAATTAATTCACACTGATTTATGTGAATTTGAAGGAATTTTAACATGTGGTGGAATTAGATATTTTATCACTTTTATTGATAATTTTTCAAAATACACTTATGTATATTTGTTGAAAAATAAAAGTGATACTTTTGAAAAATTTAAAGAATTCCTTCTTGAAGTTGAAAATCAATTTAGTAAAAAGATTAAAAGGTATAGGAGTGATAGAGGCCGGGAGTATAAATATTTTGGATTCAACTCGTTTGCTCAGTCTTTGGAAATAATTCATGAAACTACTCCACCATATTCACCTGCTTCTAATGGTGTAGCAGAAAGGAAAAATAGAACTTTAACTGATTTAACAAATGCTATGCTAATTGAAGCAGGTGCTCCCTCAAATTTGTGGAGAGAAGCAATTTTAACTGCATGCTATGTTATGAATAGAGTGCCACATAAAAAAACAAAAGTTACACCTTTTGAGTTGTGGAAAGGGCATAAGCCAAATTTGAGATATTTGAGGGTTTGGGGTTGTCTAGCTTTTGTTAGATTTGTGGATCCTAAAAGACCTAAATTAGGTGTGAAAGCTGCCACTTGTGCTTTTCTTGGATATGCAACAAATAGTACAGCCTATAGATTTTTTGATATTGAAAACAAAATAATTTTTGAATCAAGTGATGCAATTTTTCATGAAGAAAAATTTCCTTTTAAATCTAAAAATGGTGGGGGTCAAAATTATCAAGAAAATATTTTATCTGAAACCGGTTCCTCTATTCCTCTTTTACAAAACTAAGATACTGTAGTTTTTGAACCTAGAAGGAGTAAAAGAGCCAAATTAGAAAAAGATTTTGGTCCTGATTATTATATTTTTAATGTGAAGGGAACTCCATTAACTTTACAAGAAGCTTTAACATCTCCTGACTTTGTTTTTTGGAATGAGGCTGTAAATGATGAGATGGAATCATTATTATCCAATAAAACTTGGGTATTAGTAGATTTACCACCAGGTTGTAAAATTATTGGCTATAAATGGGTTTTGTGAAAAAAACTTAAACCGGATGGAACTATTGATAAATATAAAGCAAGGCTTGTTGCAAAAGGTTTTAAACAACAAGCAGATCTTGACTTTTTTGATACATTTTCTCCGGTTACTAAAATTACATCCATTAGATTATTAATTGCAGTGGCTGCAATTCATGATCTAAAAATTCATCAAATGGATGTTAAAACAGATTTTTTAAATGGAGACCTGGGTGAAGAAATCTATATGGATCAACCTGAGGGTTTTGTGGAACCTGGTCAAGAAAGCAAAGTGTGCAAGCTAGTTAAATCCCTTTATGGCTTAAAACAGGCCCCTAAACAGTGGCATGAGAAATTTGATTCTTGCATGATTGAGAATGGCTATAAAACAAATGAATATGATAAATACATTTACTATAAATCTGAAGAAAATTCACATGTCATTATTAGCCTCTATGTGGATGATTTACTTATATTTGGCTCTAATTTGTATATCATCATGGAAACTAAAAATATGCTTATTAGTCATTTTGATATGAAAGATCTTGGTGAGACTAGTTACATTTTCGGAATGAAAATTACCAAAACCTGTAATGGCATATTTCTTGATCAGTAGAAAATTTTGAGAAAATATAATTTTTATAAGTGCAAGCATGTTCTTACTCCTTTTGATCCTCATGTGCATTTATTTCCTATTGAAAATAATGAGGATGTAATTAATCAAAAGGAATATGCTAGTATGATTGGTAGCTTGCGTTATGCGACTGACTGTACTAGACTTGACATTGCCTATACAGTTGGAGTACTTAGCAGGTTTACTAGCAAGCCTAGCAGTGATCACTGGCTAGCCATTGAGCGTATTATGAAATATTTGTCTGATACCATAAAATATGGCTTGTTTTATAATAAGTTTCCTGCAGTACTTGAAGGTTACAGTGATGTCGATTGGAATACCTTGTCAGGTGATTCATTATCAACCACTGGTTACTTATTTACATTGGGAGGTGGTGCTATAAATTGGAAATCGAAAAAACAAACCATTATTGCTAATTCAATAATGGAGGCTGAGCTTATTGCTTTAGCTACAACTAGTGAAGAAGCAAATTGGTTGAGAGATTTGTTAAATGAAATCTTTTGTTGGGAAAAACCGATTCCACTTATATTAATTCATTGTGATAGCACCGCAGCAATTGGTCGAGTTAATAACCGTTATTATAACGGTAAATCCAGACCTATAAGAAGAAAACACAGTATTGTGAGATCTTATATGAATAATGACATTATAAATGTGGATTATATTAAATCTGGTGATAATCTTACAGATCCATTAACTAAAGCCTTAGCAAGAGATAGAGTCTGGAATACATCGAGGGGGATGGGGTTGAAACCTATTGAATATAGCAGGAGCCATGTATGAGGATACTCAACCCAAGGACCAGATATCTTGTAACTAGGTTCAATGAGAAAAACGATCATATGATGGCCGTGAGAAATGCACTAAATTACTTTTTACCTATCCCTATGATGTAAGTGCATTTATCCTGTAACGTTGTAGAGGTTGAGTTATTAAAAGAACTCTTAATGAATTTCTGTAGCTCTTATTGAGTGGGGTGTCATAGTTACAGGAACATCCTTGACAGAAGGTAGTGGGGCTGCTACTTATGAGATTTGGGCTAATTCTCAAATACACTCATGAATCCTGGGATCGCACAAGGTCGTAATGTGCTAGCTTTTAAAGCTTTTGTGAACACCTGGAATATTATGTGTGTACAATAGTTATTTATTTTCTTTAAGTAGTCATAGTTCAATGCTGAGCATACTATTGGCTCTAGAGTAGATATTATTATTTCACTAAATGGAGGTTTAATGCAGAGCACGCCTACCATGATGCATAATATCCTTATTTGCCTAATAATCTCAGTTTTGTTACCTATAATATTAAAATAGGTGGGGGAATGTTAGCAGGTATTTTAATATCATCATGTGTTATTGGTTTCCATTCTAGTCTTTTCTTAAGTCTTTGCTAGCCTTATCTATCCAAGTCTTCTTCTAGTCTTCTCTCCTATCCATTCCAAGACTTGGAAGTTAAGCAATCTAAAGTCTTCATCAAGTCTCCCATAGCTTATCCATCCAAGTTTTCATCCGTTCCTTATCTACCAAGGCAACTTCCAAGCTTTATCTCCTATATATTTGAGCTAGTGTCCTATCTAGATATATATATACATGAGAGGTGAAGAAGTTTTGGGTTGCTTTGGTTATGTCTTGAGTGAGATTATTAGGCAAATAAAAAAAAGTATGTGTGATAAAACTTTGGGTTCAACCAATCGTGCAGTATTGGTTAACCATACGACTTAGTCGGGCTGTTGTATCTTGGGGGACAAGTCAAGGTTTTTTCTGCTGCATCGGTGTGAGGCTTTGCCTAACCGCAGAGGGCTTGAATCTCCTTAAAGAGAGCGAATTTCCCACGCCTCAGCCCTTTCAATAATTATTGTAATTTCTATTTTCTAGTGTTTTATTTGTAATTATCACCAACATTAATATATATATATATATATATAAATTTTAACCTCTAATGAAATATTAAAGTAAAAATAATTGTGAGAGATATTTAAAATATAAAATTTGTTACAAATTAATAGTCATATATATGAAACATATTATGGAAAATTAGTTTGTCCTACATATATGAAAAATATTATGCAAATTAATGTTATATATTATACAAATGTTTAATAATTGGTTAGAATATTTTTCAATCTGCCAATTTGCTTAACACTGCTCAAACCGCGATTTGTCAATCTACCAATTTTCCATTCAATTTGTAATGTTACTTTCAAATCACCTGAATCACATCACGCGCACCCCTACCTCTAACACAAACCTAAACTTTCATCTAATATTTTTTTGTGTGGCATTTTTTTGTTTAACTTTGAACATAAGTAAACTGGGAAATTTTTTTAAAATATGAAGGGTTAAAACAAGAAAAAATTTAGATGTTAAGGTGAGAAAATGGTCAAATATAAAAAAATAATGTGTAATTTACATATATTTTTTTTATCAAATTAAAAACTTAAAATGATAACGTATTGGTTATGATTTTTTTTTTAATAAAATTTATTAAAAAGAGAAATTTGTGATAATAAAAAAAAAAAATTTAATTTTTTTTATGAAAACTTAATTAAATGATTTAGGTGACGACTGCGGCGGCATGTCTCCATGTCTCACTTCACTACATGCCATCATCAAACCGAGCATAGATGTCGACGCACATCGAGAGTTGTTTTGTGGCTTTGCTCTGTATGTGTGGAATATGTGTTGCGTATTTCTCTTGTTATCCTTTCTTTTCGATCCCTTCTTTTTTAATCGTATATGTTATTACATTGTTTAGAATTTCTTCTTTGATTCGTAGTAGAAAATTTTCAGAATGTTCATCAAATTTGAGTAGTTTTTGAGTTGTTGATCTTCACTATTTTGAAACAATACTGATTGGTGGTCTGAAAAATTATGACTTAAATAGCTCGAAACGCTTAAAACAATGTCGTTTTGGGTGTAAAACGATGTTTTTTTGAAACATTTGAACCATTTGAACTACAAAAATTCGGGCAACTAAATATTTTGCATTTTGAAATATGTATTCCTAGAACAAAATTGAAACTCAGGCCATTGTGAGGAACAATGAAGGGTGGCTGACACTTCCGTGAGGATGAAACTGAGGGTCGTCGGGATCCTCCTAGAGTGATTTTTCTTAGAATAATTGTAGAGTGATAAAGTTAGACTTTGAGAGTTAGAAAGTGAAAAAATTATCATACCCTCCATTTTGGTAAAATTAAATCTTAGTCATCCAAAAGATACTCTAAGATCAGTCTAAAAAATACTATAGAGGATCCTCACTCCATGGAGGCTGTTGGGTGTTTCGATCAAGCTAGGTAAAGATGATAGTGAATACGAGGAAGAGGAGATACAGAGATGAAGAGAGAGAAGAAAGGGGTTAGGGCCAAAATTCGTCTCTCTGTTATTACCGTTAGTAACCCAAACAACATTTGGCGAGTGTTTGTTCGAAAATTCCAAGCCACGTCGTTCTACCTAAGCCTCAAGTGTGCTTGCAATGTGGCAATTTCTAGTCTTTTGGATCTTTCAAAAGACATGCGGTGCATTGTGAAGCAAATGACTGGAGATGGCTGGGGTTTTGGATGGAGAGGATCCAAATCCCTTACAAACCTAATGAGATAGTGATGACGTGTAGTTTGAATTTTCTAGTGTGGTTTTTTTTTTAAGAATATTTTAGAGTAATTTTTTATAGGGTCCTAATGCCATATGTCTATTTTTGAATTTTTTGGACCAGTAGGCCCAAGATCTAGTCTATTTTGGTCAAAATGACACAATTTGTTCAAAATAACACTATATATTGAAATCAACTCATCTGTCTATCTCTTTAAATCATTAAATTTGTCTATTTGTTAAAATTCACTAACCCTATTTTTTCATTTGTTAAAATTCATCAAACAACCTATCTTTTAAAATGTGATGCATGTTACTCATTCAATAACACTTTATATGTTGAATATTACACATTTCTCTAATTCACCACCACCATTTACTACCGTCAGCTGGTGATGACGGAGATTTTTTCGACCAATTTTCCAACGACTTTTCCAATGTGTCTTTATCACTAAATAAAATTTTCTCTTGAATCTAATGCTCTATACATTCTTTAAGAATGAATTTTTCACCAATATTCTCTTTTTTACATGGTTAAAATTTTGGTAGTATTTGGTAGAGTTTTCTAAATATGATTTGAGAATAGAGTTGTATTTTGAGTTTGTGAGTTTTAGAATTATGATTTGAGTGTGAAAAATTTATTTGGTTATGAGTTTTGAAAAAAAAATTTGAATTGAATTTTGGAGAGAGTTTTGAGTTTTTGAAATTAGAAAAGTTATTTGATTAAAAAATTTACAACTTATAACCAAACATACAATCCAAAATTCTATTCAAAACTCATATAAAAATTAAAAAATTATGAAAATATTTTTTATTTACAATATAAAATAATAGGTGCCCTAGAGAAGAAAAAAAAAAAAAAAAAAAATCGAACACTATTCCAGTCAACCGGTTGAACGTCTAAATTAGCCAAAATTTTCCACCTGAAGAGGAGTTTTTAAAAGTAGGTTTAGAATTTTAATTTGAAAACTTAAAACAAACACCACACTAAAATGAGGGGGTGAAAATGTGTTTTTTTTTTTTTTTTTTTTTTTGATGGAGTAAAACATCCTAGACCACATGGAGATAGAAGAAAGGCACCGAACAAGACCCATAGGTGGTTGGGTTTTGAAACACATAACCAAACACATGGCTCTGTTTGGTAGAGTTTTTAAAATATAATTTTACACTCACTTTTGAGTATGATGTTTGTTTAGTGTTTTTAAAAATTAATTCTACTCACTTTGAAAACTCTTGAAAATTTAGATCCCATCGGTGGTCGGTTGATCGGAACAGTGTTCGATTTTTTTTTATTTTTTATTTTTTATATTACAAAAAAAAAATATTTGTGATTTTTTTTTAAAATTTTTTATGAGCTAAGAGCTTTGAATAGAATTTTGAGTTGTGTATTTGGTTATGAGTTGTAAGTTTTTGTGTCAAATATTATATGTCACATTACTCAATTCAAATTTAATTTCAAATTCTTTTCAAAACTCATAATCAAATAAATTTTCCACACTTAAATCATAATTCCAAAATTCACAGACTCAAAATATAACTCTATTATCAAATCATAATTCTAAAACTCACAAACTCAAAATATAATTCTATTATCAAATTATAATTCTAAAACTCTACCAAACACTACCTAAAGTAACTATGATTAAAATTTTCCATCCTTAAGAGAAATTTGGGAAAAGTTCATCCTAAAGAGTTTTTATGGCATAATTGGTGACTCATAAACATGCACAACTCTTTAAACTTTATCATGACATTTTTTAAAGATTAATTGATGAAAAGTTCATTTTTATGAGTTTATATGGCATAATTTTTCTCCCATTTTTACACTTGTTTTTTTCTCTATTTTTACTTTATCTTTTTCTCACACATTATTGTCAGTTATCACTCACCCTTGTCACTAACAATTCCAAAAAGTTGTTGAAAAAAATGGAAAGTTGTTAAAAAAAAATGGTCAAACGAAAGCAAGCAGGTAAACAAATAAGTAGGCCATATGAGTGGACAAATGAATAGATAGATTGACAGTAAAGAATATTATGGTTTTTAAATTGTTAATATCTCCATAAACAAATAACATTAAAACTTAGGGCAAGTGCCCAACAAATTTAAAAATCAAACATCTGACCCGAGTTATTTATTTATTATTTTTATTATAATTAAGAAATTTCTTTTAAATACAACTGCTTTAAATTTAAGAACTGTCATACTTGATCTAAAATGTCTAGCCATGGAAATTCTGTTTTCAAAGACTTGTAGCTAGCATGAATTTCCAAGTGAACATGCACTTTATATTGTTTTGTTGTCAACAACATTATTAAGTGTTCAATATGACTGTGGCAATCTACCAAACTTTCTCTCCCTCGATCAACCAGTGAATAAAACTTACTAGTCAACAGTTGCTTTTTGTATTTTGTGTTGAACCCCAATCCAACCTAACATTCTTGTTATTTTATCCATTCCTTTTTGTTGGGACACTGCAATCTGGCCAAAAATAGATTTGTACAAGTCTTTATATGACACTGCATTGGTATATGTATATAAGTTTTTTACTATAGGAAAAAATATATTCACTGAAAAATTCAATCATGAAAATTTTGTTCGTATTTATAGTTATAAACATTTGTGAGAAAATTGAGGATTGAATATTTTGATAATTATAACATTGCTACTAAGTGGTCGTTTGAGAACAGACTTTTTAAATATATATTTTTAATTTTTTTGTTAAAATATGAGATGAAAAAAAATAATATGTTTATGATAATTTTTTAATATTTTACAAAAAGATGTGCAAAAATAAAATAAAAATGAAATTTTGATATTTATTGATTTATTTATATTTTTAGTGATTTTTGACGTTTAGGCTGAAATATCAACTCCCCAAACGACCACTTGGTATATATATGTTAGATACATTCGAAGAACCACCTATACATATTTTGAACAACTATTATCTTTGATGAATTTGTTTACATGAATATATTCATGATTTTAACATAAGGAAATGAATTCGGTTCAAAAAAAGAAAATAAAAGAAAAAGAAATAAACATATATATAAATCATTTTAAAAAAAATGAATTATAATTTCAAAAATTATTGATATAAAAAGAAATAAATAAGATGAAAATATATACAAGGTTTCTTTTATCAATGTTGAGTTACAGAGATAGCAACTGTGAAACAATTTATCTACATTAAAATGAGAAATTTTGAATTATACTTAGCATTCTTTCATATGATTAAAAATATTTATGATACAGCTGACATTAAAATTCCAAATAATGTAGTTATCAAAATCAAGAAAGTTGTTGACTCATTCTCCACCTTTTTCTTTTGGGAGAATTTCAAAAAAGTGAAGTGTTGGAAAAAATAATTTCAAAATAATAGAAATACAAATGGTTTATACATAAATTTATGCAATAAAAATTTATACTATCATCATTTTAAAATTAGTTTATATCCTCCACTTTTTGGAAATTCCCCCTTTTCTTTTCTATCTAGGCTGGGTCTTATAATGGACATTAGTCATGAAAAACTAACCAAACCAAACCAAACCAAACCAAACCAAATCAAGCCTTAAGTCCCATCAAATGGGGTCGGCTATATGAATCTTTCTTCTCCACGCAGCCCTATCAAAGGCCATTTCATTAGACAAATTAAGTAGATTCATATCTCTATTTATAACGCTAGTCAACGTTAATCTAGGTCTACCCCGTCCCCTAACACTTCCATCTACCATTACAGCATCGCATCTCTTCACTACTGCCTCTGTTGGTCTCCGTTGAATATGACCAAACCATCTCAAACGATTCTCTCTCAACTTATCTTCTATCGGTGTTACTCTTACCCATTCCCGAATACACTCATTCATAATCCTGTCTTGTCTAGTCTTACCACACATCCACCTTAGCATCCTCATTTCAGCCACACTCATCTTATCTATATGTTGTTTCTTGGTTGCCCAACACTCCGTCCCATACAACATAGCTGGTCTAATAGCCGTTCTATAAAACTTACTTTTTAGTCTAGTGGGTATTCGTTTATCGCACAATACCCCAGACGCACTTCTCCACTTACATCATCCCGCCAATCCTATGGCCCACATCTACATCAATCTCTCACGCTGTTGTGCTAATCGACCCTAAATAACGAAAATATTCACTCTTAGGCAGTTCTTGGTTCTCAATCTTCACTTCTCCTCTGCTTTCATTGTTACTGTTACTAAAATTACACTCCATGTACTCTGTCTTGGATTATAACTTATCAGGAATCCTTTAGATTCAAGAGCTTTTCTCCAAATCTACAACTTTGTGTTAACTCCTTCTCTAGTCTCATCCACTAACACAATATAAATGCGCAAAAGCATACACCATGGCACGTCATCCTGAATATTTATCGTCAACTCGTCCATAACTAAAGCAAAAAGATAAAGACTTAAGGTAGATCCTTGGTGTAACCCTACAGTGATAGGAAATTCATTTGTCTCTCCAGCTGGCGATCTAATAGTGGTCACCACCCCTTCATACATGTCCCTAATCACGTCAATGTAGCCTTTTGTCACCCATTTCTTCTCTAACACCCACCATATTATATCTCGGGGCACTCTGTCATATGCTTTCTCAAGGTCGATAAACACCATATGAAGGTCTATAGCGATCCCGAGTTTTACTCCTTGTTGTACGGTGATCCGGACTTGTATCCGGGGATGTTAGTAGTTGTTTATATCTTGTTTACATCCTTTCATACTTTGTATATAAGTTATAGGATGTGTTGGGCAGGTTTGTTACAGGTTGGTTGTGTTTGGGAGCCAAGTGTTCTTGCCTGCACTGGACCTTCGCTCGGCGAAGTTTGTCGCTTCGGCGAGCTTTGCTTTGGTCCTTTGCTCGTGCCAGGGTTTGGTCGCGTGGACGAGAGTGGGGTTTCGTGTCTGGTGGGTCGAGCCAGAGTGGCTTCGCTCGAGCGAGCGATTGCGTCTCATCTGACTGAGCTGTGGTTTTAGCTCGAAACAAGCTTTCGCTTCGCCGAGCGGCGGCGAGGTGTATGTTTTGAGTTCCTCGCTCGGCGAAAGTCCGTCGCTTCGGCGTCGTCGATTGTAGACCTGTGGGGTTGAGTTTTTGGCTCGAGCGAGATTTTATTCGCTCGAGCGAGCTTGTCGGTTGTTGGCTCGAGCGAGACTTTCTTGGCTCGAGCTAGGGTTTCAATGTCAGTCGCTCGAGCGACCAAGTCTTCGCTCGAGCGAGCCTATCTTATATCAGCGGACAGCAGCGTTTTTAAACATAACTTTTTCATCTCCTTTTCTTTTCAAACCCTAGATCCGAGACTCTCTCTCTCTAAACTTACTCTCTCTCTAAGATTTGATCTCCCTAGAGTGTGAATCTACCCTAGGGCCTTTGTTAAAAAGATAGAGGGTGTTGAGAGCTTCATTTTAATATGAAAAAGTTGGAATTTGGAGCACGTTAGATTTTGATCTTCATCTCCGTTTGGGCTCAAACTTCGAGGTAGGGATAACCTACTCCTCCTTATGGGTTTTGCCTTTCAATTTTAGCATTTTGATATGTTGGGAGTTGTTGTGTAATTTTGAGAAAGTTTGGACTTTTGTGTAATTTTACAAAAGTTAGGTTTTCAAATATATAAAACCTATATGCATGTTTGGCATGGAGAGATGGAATTAATGTAGAAACATTGATAAAAATGGAACCTTAGGGTTGTAATGTTAATTATGGAAAATGCCCTAATTACATTGGTTAAATTGATTGGTATAATTAATTGTGAGAAATGAGGAATTGAATTGGAAATGTTGAGATTGGGAATGCATGGGGATAAAAGGTGTAGTCGGATTAATTATCGCTCACCTAATTGAAATGTTGATATAATATCCATTTTGTGCATTTATTTTCTGTTTAGAAATAACTGCTTGGGCTATCGGTGGAGGATAGTCTTGATTGTTGTAGACAATGCATAATGATTAGGCAACAAGCGATCAATGAAACGTGTCATAGAGTATGACGGTTGATAGAATACATTAATTTTATGTATTGATTGATTGTGTATAGAACCTATGTGTTTATATGCATTATGTGTAGAGGAGGAGATGAGGGATGTACTCCGCGGTTTAGGGGAAGATGGGGGATGGACCTCTAAGCCAGATAGTGTTGGGAGGAGATAGGGGATGAACTCCGTAGATACAGCTCATATGCTTGTCTAGAGAAGTGAAGATACAGCTCATATGCTTATCTTTGAGAAGTATAGATACAGCTCATATGTTTGTCTAGAGAAGTGTAGATATAGCTCATATGCTTATCTTTGGTAATGTGATATAATTCATATGCTTATATGTTGATGTGTTGATATAGTTGATATGCTTATCTATTGAAAAATGGGAAACGAAAAGTGGCATAGACTTGTATGTCATGGAATTGTAATGTGACATAAGTGGACATATCAGTGTTGGCCATCTATCAACTGCTAATATTTTAGTCATTGTTCATAGTTGGTTTAGTGTATTTCTACTGGGCTGTGGCTCACCCTATATGGGAACATCATTTTTCAGGTACAGGTAGCATGCCACCTCCAAGGACATAGCTTGGGAGGCTAGAGGAGGGCAGACTTTTGTTGTTTATTTTCTTTTGATGTATTACATGTATATCCAAGCCAGGGGCTTAATGTGTAAATGAGTTAGCACTCTCTTTTTGTAACCAAGTGTTAACTTGGAAAATTTATGCTTAGGTAGACATTTTGCTTTTGTTGTTAACATGTAATACTTTTGTAATGAAATACTCTGATGAATAGAAAAAGGTGAATCTTTTTGTATCAATGCATGTATATGTTGATGGGTTTAATGTTATTATTTTGAGGGCGTTACAAGGTCTCTTTTCTTTTCTTTATACTTTTCTATTACTCTCCTCAAAAGATAGATCGCTTCCATTGTTGACCTACCAGGCATAAACCCAAATTGATTCTCTGACACCTCTATTATGTCTCGCAATCGGCGTCCCATCACCCTCTCCCACACTTTCATTATATGACACATTAGCTTGATTCCTCTATAGTTGTTACAATTCTGGACATCACCTTTATTCTTATAGATTGGCACTAAAATACTTTTCCTCCACTCATCTAGCATGTTCCTAGTCAACAAAATTTGGCTAAACAACCTAGTCAACCAAGCAACTCCCTTTTTACCCAAACACTTCCAAGCTTCAATAGGGATATCATCGGGTCCTAAAGCCTTATTTGATTTCATCTTCTTAAGTGCAATCTCCACTTCAAAGTTCCTAATCCTGCGATAGAACCTATAGTCTTGGTTTATCGTATTACTGTCTATTTCTTCCCCTATTGTCATACTTCCATGTTCCTCATTTAATAGTTTCTCAAAATAATTCTTCCATCTTTCCTTAATCTCATCATCCTTCACCAATACCTTAGAATCCTCACTCTTGATGCACTTTACTTGATTAAAATCTCTTGTTTTCCTCTCCCGTATCTTAGCAAGTTTGTATACACTCTTCTCTTCCTCCTTACTATCTAGTCTAGTGTATAGTTCATCATAAGCTTTCAACTTAGTCTCTCTCACTACTTTCTTGACCTCATTATTAGCCAATCTATAGTTCTTAAGGTTTTCCTCAGTTCTATCCTTCTGCCACTTTTTAAAGCACTCTTTTTTTGCCTTAACTACCGCTTGAACCTTTTCCCTCCACCACCATGTTTCCCTGAAGCTGGGTCCCGTTCCTTTCGACTCTCCAAGCACTTCCCTTGAGATTCTCCTCATACAATTGGCCATCGAATTCCACATAGTGTTAGCATCACCTTCTAAGTTCCAAGTACCTTTCTTATCCATTCGATTCTTAAATATTTCTAATTTATCCCCTTTTAGGTCCCACCATCTCATCCTACGATGCCCACCATCCTTCCTAGCTTGGTATTGCCCTCTAAAACATAAATCTAGTACCAAAATTCTATGTTGAGAGACTAGACTCTCTCCAGGAATCACCTTACAATCATTGCATTTTAGGCAGTCCACTTTTCTCACTAAGAAGTAATCTATTTGGCTCTTGACTAATCCACTCTTAAAGGTTATCAAATGCTCCTCCTCTTCTTATACATAGTATTGCCCACCACCAGGTCAGAAGCCAACGCAAAATCTAAGATTCTCTCTCCAGCCTCATTTCTGTCACCAAAATCGTATACACCATGCACCCTTTCATAACCTAGTTTATCTATGCCCACATGGCCATTAAAATCTCCACCTATAACCAGGTTCTCTCCTACGGGTATCTCCTGTAAGATCTCATCCATTTGCTCCCAAAAATCCCTCTTAGTCTGATCATCTAACCCTACTTGAGGGGCGTAAGCGCTAATAATGTTCACTATATTCCCTCCAATAACTAGTTTAACTAGCATAAACCTATCTCCTTTCCTAGTGACCGCCACCACACTTTCCACAAGACCTTTGGCAATTATGATTCCTACCCCATTCCTGTGTCTATCCTTACCACTATAATAAAGTTTAAAACCAGTATCCTCAATTTCCCTAGCTTTCTCTCCCGTCTACTTAGTTTCTTGTATGCAAGCTATACTAACTCTCCTCCTAATCATAACATCTACCAATTCCATCGTCCTACCAGTTAAGGTTCCTATGTTCCAAGTGGCTACCCTAAACCAATAGTCTTGGACTAGCTTCTTTACCCGCGCTCGTCCAGAAAAACGCGGAAACCTTTGCCCATTTTTCACCGCACCCAGGCGTCGATACGGCGCCCCTTGCTCACTTTTCAAAACACCTGGAGGCGCATAGCAGCGTCACTTGAGAAACGACCTAGCATTTAAGCGATTCAAAGTAGGATTCATTTTCATAAGGGATTCGGCGGCTTTTAGTTATATATTTTGATTCTTAGATTTCATACATATAGAGGGGCGGTCACTTAAAAACCTAAAAGGGACATCCACTTAAGCTGTTAATAAAAAATTGAGAGGGACAATTTATTTATTTATTTTTAATAATTTAGAGATAATCAATAACTAATACTATTGTAATAATAATTTATTTTTTTCAAAAGTATGAGGTGATTGCTCCCATTCCTCCTTGATTTTTCCTTATTTATTTGATTAGAGTATTGTTGGCTTTTTTGGCTTTCGAAGATTAGTATTGTAATTTTAAGCATGCCAACAAGGACCAATCAGTCCTTACAGAAGATTAATTGCCAACTAATTATCAGACGATTGTGTTTTAGTTCTTTCAGCCTCAATGAAGAGGACTTTTACTAGTGGCTTATTTAGGAGAATTTAGTAAATAACAACTAAGTGAAGAATAATTTCAGAATTTCATTAAGTAAAATAAAAAACTTACAATGATCTGATCCAGCCTCGTAGAGGTTTACAGTAACAAGATATTTGAAACTACTCCTATGAATGAAGTGCGATCTGAGAATTTGAAATACAGAAATGTAAAGAACTATATAAACGGGAAGGAAACTAAAGTAAGTAAAACTGGTTTTTTTATCTGAGTCTGGGGGCTTCTTTCTGGGGCCTTCTCTGCTATTTGTACTTCTCAATAATAATCGTCGAAGTGTCCCTCCATGATTGTTGAACATGCTCTTTCACAGTCAGTCCCACTACGCCACATTTGCGGTTAGGCTTCCATTCTGATTTTGAATTTGAACATTGTGAGTAACCGTTAGGCCATATCACCTTATATCCCCCGATCATTCCAGTGCTACGCAGACCCATTATTACAAATATGGGCTGACACGTGTCTGACTATGGTTGGCAACTGGTATTAACTCCCCAAATTGCTCTTTTCATGTCACGTATTGAATTGTGATTGGCTTATACAAATTATCTGACCAACATTACCCTACACTAATATACCCAATACTTGGTGATATTAGTGGATCAAGGCACTTTACCCACGTCCTAGGACGTGCATGGACTTTGCATCTCCTTAAAACTGCAATCGACGTCAATCATTGCAATGTTTACACTGCATTAAATTCTTTTCTACACCTTGAACATTTCCCACTATCTGAGCATTTGAAAAGATTGATACAATTCGCATAGCTAAACAAACATTTTCTTACATAGATCAAGCATACGAAGAGTTGTTAGATAATAATGTTCGCCCTCGAAAGAATTTTCATGCATTTATTAGCCACACCTATCCATCTACATTTATTCAAGTCATGGAAGCTTTTGCAATTCATCGACCTTTGGATCAAGAACCTATTGTTCATAATTTTTTAGCCCAAGACTTTGCAATAATGGATATTGGAAGCTCTTCTTCTGCCACAAAACCTTCTGCGTGGGATGAGCCTGTTGCTTCCTTTTCTTCTTCTAAAGCTTTTGGTTAAGGAGTTTGGCCTACTCCTACTCAACCTCAAACGAGGGAGCGCATCCATCATCAATTTTCTGAATTCGATGACCCTCTTACAATCCATCCTTTCAGGCGTAGCTCTGTAGTATACCCGTATATTCCTTTCAACCGTCTACGCAACCTTGAGCACAACTTGCTTTCAGCATGGTACACTTCTACTCTACCATCCCGAATGGTGCGAAGGGCTCCACATCCTGATGTAGCCTTAGGAATCAGTCCTGCACTCCTAGCCAAAAAAGCAAAACTTTGCTCCTCTAATTGGCTTGAGTGTGTGAACAAACCTGAATTCCTATCTTCTTTTACAGAGGCTCCTACTGCTCATTCGCTGCCCCCTAACCCAAATTAGATTGAGGAATTGAGGTTCACAGTCTTCGAGAGTCAACACTTCACTCCTTACCAAGCTATAGTTCCTCCAATTGCTTACTAGCAATATAGGGCTCAGACCTTATTTGCCAATTTTTCCCATTTGTCCTTCGAAGTCCTGCGAAATGATATTCCTCATAAGAACCTATTATGGGCTTGTGACATCATTTCTCCCAGCTATTTTCTCAGCCCTATAGCCCATGCAGAGCTCCATGCTTTTCTAGACCAACTTCTCCTTCTGCTAAATTGGCACATCAATGCTTCAATTACTAATGAAGTATTGAATGAAACCGCTGCTGCTCGAATCCAAATTTAGTACAAGGCAGAGAATCTTTTCGACGAATTTGAGAACTTCAAAAATCTAGACTTAGAGTATGGAGAAGATGCCGTCATGGGCGAAACACATGAGGAGGAGAAGATGGATGAGACAGAGAAGACTCTTAAGCACATAGAATTTGAAATGAAAGCCCAACAACTCTTCTTCCAATTAAGGGCTCATCAATTAGATAAACCAAATTTGGATAGGATAGAAGATAGAATAATAAAAGAATATATGTTTATTGATTTTTGCTGGACTAAGTTTCATGACCTTGTAACTTTGTTCATTCCTTATTTTTACGAAATTGAGAATGTAGCCAAATAAGTCTTCCCAATGTAAATATTTTATATCAATAAAGCTAGGCTTTTCTTTCTTTATTCGGCATGGTGCGGTTTTATATTACAATTGCACTTATAACCATTCTATTAGCCAAAGCAAACAAAATCAGAGCTTCGAATTTACCAATTTTGTCTTTCGAAACCTGATTTGAACATTTCCAATGGAATACTGGGAACCTAACTTGAATTTCCCCAACATATGGAGTATAATTGACAATCCTTCATATAGTTAACCCCATCAACAGCTTCGATTTAACTATCTTTGCTTCGAAAAAACAGTCTACATGTTTCGAAGTATGGAAACTTCTTTTAGGGATTGCACTGTTTCATTCTAAAAGAGTGAGTCCTTTTGTGTTCTTTACTGCTTAACCAAATATTGGTTTTTTGCCACTTCGAAGTCTAAAACAAACAAATTCTAGCTGCAGAGTATTTCAAATTTTACTTCGAAGGATTTTACTTCCAACAAGAAACCTAAAAACAAGTCTTTAATCCTCTTGAAGCAAACAAACACCTGAGCATTCTTGTATTCTTAGGTATGAAACGTGCTTTGAAATCCACTTCCTGCTTTCGAAGCCCTAATTGGATGTTTGTCATCTGGCTTGGAGCCGAAGCCTGGCTTCGAAGCCAAATATTTGATTTCGAAGCCAATATGAGTGTTTGAGATACGTTTCCCTCCTAAATTATCACTCTTGAGAAAAAACTTTTTGCATCCGTACCTTTAGTACTTCTTTATGAATTCTACCCATTTAAACTGATTGGGCATTTTTTGGACAGAAAGGTTTAAAAACCTTTCCCTTTCGTGCTTTTAATTTACTTGCTCGCCCAACACACAAACCTTTCATTTCTATTGACCTCTCCTCTTTTTTTACCCTTTTTCTCAACTTCGTCCTCTGAAAACTTCTGTCAATGGCTTCTTCTTCCTCGAAGATACCAGTCGTGGAGCGTGTGAGTCCATCTGTAGCCTTAAAAAGGATCATTGCTGAACAGTGTGAGAAATACAAAGCTGGCGAGAAGAGTGTTATTAATGGGCGTATTTTCATTCCACGTTGCCATGAGTAACAAGAATATGTGCTTGGGCCTATTTTTAAAGAGGTCCCTATTAAGCTTCCAGCTCTGTACCCGTGTTTGGAGGACCATTGTCTCCTTTTTGAAGGCGATCTTCATTGGGGAAGCTGGAGAGTGAACTAACCACATCGCTGCTAGCACACAGTAAGACCAGAATGAGAGAAATGGTATGATCTGGTCGTCTCTGCTAGAACACTGGATCTCCAGGAACTTTGCCTCTTTGGCGCCCTTCAACTATCTAGGTTTACCATTTCGGAGGACCCATTTTTAATACCTCATGCTCTTTGTTTTTGGAATTCTGCTTTCAATTTCTTCCAATTTAGATGTGGTATGATGGCTCTTACTGTCCTTGACATTTGCCATCTGTTAGGGTTATCCCCTATTGGTACTCCCTTTGGTCCAGATTACCCTGACCTTAGCATCTCTTTTTCTCTTCCCCCTCTGAACTCATCCTTGAGTGACTTTGTCAAAGTGAAACGAAAGAAAGCCTGTTGATAGGGAATTCTTTTCATTTTTATTGTATTGGCTTTGCAAATTCATTTTCTGTACTTCTTCTCAGAGGATTATGCTTGAGTTTGCCCCTCTTGCCAAAGCCTTTGTTTTGCATAAATAGGTGGCCTTAGCTCCATATGTTTTGGGCCATGTCTACAGAGCTTGTTTCCTCTTTTGTGAAAAACCCATGGATGCCAATCAAGGAGACCCATTTTGGATACTCCAACTCTGGCTTTTTGCATACTTCACTGATTTGCGTTCTAAGTGTCTAAAGTTTTTAATACCAAACCCTACCACTTATGGCATGAAGTTAGCCAATTTCTCTCTTTATCCTTCCAACTTTGCCTTCTACTTTTCTTTCTTTCACCAACTCCTAGCTTCCCATTCTTCTCACACCTTCTTCTGCCCTTTCGAAGCCAATATTGGCCCAGCCTAGTTGAGGACCTTTTTGAACGATAGGTCCTGCTCTAGGCCTCAACACAAAAGTATGTGGGCTTCTATTTTCATCTCGAGGGAGCTATTCATTGGCACCATGAACTCCAGAGCTTATAAGTGTATCTCCGAGCTCTATTGCCCTGCCTAATTTGCTAGGCAATTTGGACTCTTTCAAGGGATCCCTATCCCTCTCTGCGGTCAATCCAACTCAAACCTTGCGAATAGAGAACTGAAAGTTCCCAGATCCAGGTTAGAAGAGGCAACCTCCAAGTTCATCCAAAACTTGATTGATTTTGAATACCTACCCTTCATTCCCCAAAACAACACACTGAAAAGGTACCAGAATTGGTGAATGGCCAATATGGAGATGTACTTGGCCATTTCTCCTCAAGATCTATTAGTGGTACTAGATGTGCCTCAAGCCAAGTCCAAAGGGACTAGAGTTGTTACTTTCTCTATTGCTCATACTACTGACTCTTACTCCTGTTACCACAAAAGTCTTGCTCCTGTGCCTCACCTCTTCCTAGAGTCACTCAGCTTGAAGAAAGGTATGCTGCTTGCTTTTTTTTTCTCTTTCTTTATGATGCTTTTGCTTTTTACTTATAGTTCCTTCTTTGGTGTAGGTGGTGTATGTGCCTCACGGAGACTCTCTTCAAAGAGTTCAAGCTTTAAATCTCCTCAAGAGCAAGCATCAACAACAAAGGAAAAGAAAAAATCTTGCTTGATCTGAAGAGGAGGTACTGAGGCTCATGTGGAAGAAGAGGAAGCAGAGAAAGAGCATGAGACACCATAAAAGAAAAAAGAAAATGATGGTCTCTCCCTCTGATTTCACCGGGGATTCCATTCATGAAGCATCTGCTAAAGCAGTGGAAGTGGAACACTCCAAAAAGATCATTGTATTCTAGAGGGCCGAGAAGAGGAGACAACATCAAATACTTAGGGACGAAGAAGCTGCTACTGCTGATGCCCTCCAAAAAGAAACTGCAAGGAGGCAACAAACTGCTGACCAGTATACCCTTCGCAGTTCTCCAACCATTGCTACCACTTCTAAAACTAGTAATTTCTTTTGTGTCTCTAGTTTCCTTTCTCTAGTTTTCAATACTGAAACTTAACATTGCTTCGTATTTCTTCCTTTGCAGTAACAACTACTCTACCTTCTCCTTCGATAAGGACTTCTTCAATTTCAACTGAAGTTGAAAGACTATTAGAAACATCCTCAAAAAAGAAAAAGAAGACTGACACTAAAGTGCCTCTAAGTGTAGAGCCTATTCAGGCAATACTCTCACTTCCTGGTTCTACACTTTTCATACCATTTTTTAGGCAAAACATTCCTATATCTTTATCCTTTGGCTTAACTCCATACCTTATTCTTTTAACCTTTAACTCAGCCCAATTTATTCTCCCTGCAATCCTTGCTAATCCTTCCACTCCTGAGGAGATCCCAGTTATTACTTCATCTCCAGTAATAGCTGATTCCCTTATAGAAGATACTAGTAGCTCACCAATTCTTTGTCCACCAACACTATCCAGCTCCAGCCCTTCTTCTCTTGACCTACTGGTGGCCAGGACTATGGAAACTGCTAGGGACACTTCATCTTCCTCTTCTATCCCTATGCAGCCATCTCTTCCTACCACTAGAGCCCTTTCTGCACCACCAATGTCAATGGAAGAGATGGACATTTTTCAAAGCTAGACTGGTTAACCTTTTTGACATGCCTTCTACCATTGCAACAGCTAGTAATGAAACTGAGCCATTAGTTCTGGCTGATTCTCTCTTAGAAATCTTTGAGAGCTCTTCAACCATCAGTAGGGCTTCCTCACTTTCCTTTGGATTTGGGCATCTATTTGGAGTTCTTGACCTTTGTTCTCGAGGATCCCATTGAAGCCTTGCAAACACCTATTATCAAGAATGGTTTCCTTTAGTCTTTGCAAGGTCATTGAGTAATCAACATGGCCATTTCAAGTCATTTGTCTCAGCGTGGCTACTATTGACTTTTATGTCAACATCGCCATGTTGCTAAAAGGCGTAGGAGAGATTGTTGAGAGACCAGGAATTTGTTTCCCATATACATGCTGAAGTGTCTGAATTGAAAGAACAACATTCCTCTGTCTCCCAATTTCGAGCCCAACTTTTAGAGAAGAAAGCTCAACTAGAGAAAGAGTTATCAGTAGTTAACCTGGCTTTGGATCGAACTGCCACAAAGCTGCAAATCACCAACCAAGGACTGGCTGATCGAAGGCAAGAGATGACTACAACCATTTAGTTGTTCACATCCCTTAAGAGTAGAGAATCAATTATAAGGGAACAACTGAAACATTGTACTGACTTTTGGGCCAATCTATGGTTTCATGTACTTAACTCCTTAGAAATGAATTCTTTATTTATTATTTGAGTGTTTTCATGCTTATCTTGTTTAGCATTTACTATACTCCTTGTGTTTCCCATACAGTTGGATAATAAGGCTTCAAGTACCTACCATTAATTTTCTTAGGGTGTACATACCCATTCAAATTTCTCAAATGGTATGTTTCCTAAGTCAAGACTCTATAAACTTGTTATGGTCCTTCCCAATTAGGTAACCATTTGCCAAACTTATGGCTTTTAATTCATATTGGGAGTATTGCCTTCCATACCAAATCACCTTCATCAAAGATAATGTGCTTGACTTTCTTATTATAGTTTTTGGCTGCTTTCTTCTTTTGGAAAAGAATGCTATTTAATGCCAAAATTCTAGCTTCATCCACATTTTCTAATTCCAAGAACATGCTCTGATGGTACTGCTCAGGAACTAACTGATCCTGGCATCTCACCCTCAAGGACTTGATGTTAATTTCTGTAGGTAACACTGCATCATGCCCATATACTAAGGCATAAGGAGTAACTCCTGTTATTGATCTTGGAGAAGTCCTATAAGCCCATAATACATCCAACAACAAGTTATGCCAATCCCTAGGATTGTCTTTCACAACTCTCTGTATTCCTTTCTTCAAAGACTTATTGGATGATTCTCCCTGACCATTTGCTTGTGCATAATAAGGGGTAGAATTAACAAGGCTAATTCCAAACTCTGCCGCGAAAGACTTTACCATCTTTCCATCAAATAGAGTCCCATTATCCACAGTTATAGTCTGTGGGATGCCAAACCTGTGAATCAGGTCTTTAATAAATCCAATAACTTCAGTTTGGTCTATAGCCTTATATGGTTTAGCTTCAACCCACTTAGTGAAGTAGTCTGTGGCCACTAAGATGAAACAATGGTGCTTCGAAGATGGTGGATGTATTTTCCCTATCATATCCATTGCCCATCCTCTAAATGACCAAGGCTTCACAACTGCATCTAAATCAGTTATTGGTACATGTCTTATCATGCTATGCTTTTGGTATGCCTGGTAACCTTTAGCATACTCTATGCAATCTTTAAGGATGGTTGACCAATAGTATGAATGTTTTCGAAGCAGCCATCTTATCTTTACACCAGGCTAATAAGCACCACAGATACCTTCATGAATTTCGGCCGTGGCTGTCAATGCCTCCTTTGGTCCTAGACATTCCAATAACAACCCATCTGCTCCCCTTTTGTAAAGAGCATTACAATACACTATGTATTGCATAGATTGTAATTTGATTTTTTTGCTGGCTTTCGAAGATGGGCCAGTTAGGTACTACATTATTGGATGCCTCCAATCTTGATCTTGTAAGTCATTATGATTGACTTCTAACACCACATCCCTCTTAGTTAAGGGTGGTATTAATTTTTGATATGTTACTTGATTTATGTTCATTTGAGTGTCATCCCTTCTCCTGAAATTCGAAACTTTCTGAGCTACATCATTGGCTTTGTTATTCATGAATCTTGGGATATAAGTCACATTTGCTATCTGAAATTGCGAAAGCAAATGTAATGCAACAACATAGTATGGCAACATGCTTGCACTTTAATATTTGAAAATTTCTTTCACTTGGTTAACCACTAATTGAGAATCCCCAAATATATCAACTGCATGAACTTGTAATCCAATAAGTATTTTCAGTTCCATTATTAAAGCTTCATATTCAACTTGATTATTGAAACAAGTAATTTCATTAACTCTGAAACCATGTGTGATTTCTATCCCATGTGGTGACTTAATCACCACACCAATTCCAATTAGACCATTGGCTTTTGATCCATCAAACCACATTTGCCATAGCTCAATATTAACCATACCAAGATCCATTATCTCTTGACTTTCTGTCTGACATGGATGATTTGTCAAGAAATTAGCTGAAACTTGTCATTTTACTACTTTTTGGGGGATATATTCTAGATGAAATTCTGATAAGACTAGTATCCATTTGCCAATTCTTCCTCTCAACATAGGTCTAAATAACATATACTTAACCAAATCCGTGGTTTTAATTACCAAGACAATTGTAGGCAAAAGATAGTATCTTAATTTCATTGCAGCAAAATACAATGCAAGGCACAACTTTTCTACAACTGAATATTTACATTCACAAGAATTTAAAAACCTACTAAGGTAATAAACTGCTTGCTCTTTGCCTTCTTCATTGTCCTGGGCTAAGAAAACTCCCAATGAATCTTCTACTGCAACTTCAAGGGCTTATTACTCTTTAGTGGCATCAGCATTGAAGGCTTGGCCAAGTAGGCTTTAATTCCTTCGAAAGCAGTTTGATACTCTGCTGTCCATACAAACTCCTCTTCATCTCTCAACCTTAATAAGGAAGAAAATAATTTAGTTTTCCCTGGAGTGTTAGAAATAAATCTTCAAAGAAAATTAACCTGTCCAAGAAATTTTTGTACTTCTTTCTTACTTGATGGAGACTTGGCTTCAACGATGGCTTGGGCTTTATTTTGATCAATCTGTATTCCCTTCTTGTGTACTACATAGCCCAAGAAGTTTCCAATTGATACACCAAAAACATATTTAAGAGGATTAAGCTTCAACTTGAACTTTCTCATTCTTTCGAAAGCTGCTTCCAAGTAAACTAAATGTTCCTTCACGGACTGGGATTTTACTACAATGTCATCAATGTAACACTCTAAATACCCTCCAATGAGATCATGAAAGATAGTGTTCATTGCTCTTTGATATGTAGCCCCAACATTTTTTAGGCCAAATGACATTTTAACCGATTTGAAGGTGCCAATGTTCCCAGGACATTTGAATGCTGTCTTATGGACATCCTCCTCTGCAATGCAGATTTGGTTGTATCCAGAATGCCCGTCCATCAGAGATAAAATCTTGTGCCCTGCTGAACTATCCACCAATAACTCTACTATGGGCATGGGGTACTTATCTTTTGGAGTTTCTAAATTCAGGTGTAACAACCCACATTCATGTCTTAGTCATGCTTGCATGCATTTATATGTTTTGCCATGTTAAGTTGCATTCATGAGTCTTGTCTTGTTTTGTTTAAGTGTTGATTGCATGTTTTGTTCCCTCCTTGCTGTGTTAAGCCTAAGTTATTCCAAGCCGAGGTCATCCTAAGCCTAGAATTATCTTGGAACCACTTTGATTGACCTCCACCTTCATCCTGGCATATTGGCGAGATGATTATCATCTAAGTAGAGGTGTGTATCAGCAAGGCTGAGATGTGTATTATCTAGGCCGAGATGTTATCCTTGAGCCCAAGTGATCTTGTCACTGGGGTGGTATGACCTAGGCAGAGGTGTGGCACATCTAGGCCAAGGTGTGTACAACTTAGTCAAGTGTTGTCCTTCTAGCCGAGGTCATAGTTGTCGAGCTTTGTCATGGCCGATGTCATCACTTGCAGGAGTGCCTTCTTGGTGTAGCTTGTTAGATCGCTTTGTCTTACATGTCTTATCAATCTATCACCTTTTTAGGAGAACCAACCAGTTGCCGTTGCGTGTCATTTGAGTGTTAAGTCGGTACGTGAGAGAGAAATGTATCATTTATTATATCCTTGTTTTGGAGAGAGAGGCTCTAGAGGAAGAGGAGTTCTTGAGGAGTGGATTTCCAAGCTTGATCCTAGAGATCGAGCAGTTAGATCCGTGTTCTAAGGTTAGATTCTTGATCTGCTCATGTTGTTCCTTATGATCATGTTATTGCATTGCATGATTGAATATGATTTGTAAGCCATGCATTGTTTTGAAGTTCGGTTTTAGAAAGAGAAAATAGTGTTCATGTGTTCTTCAAGAAAAGTTATGTTTTGATCCGAAAGCTCATGCCAAGATCCATGTTTTTGTGTTTGTTTTCATATGATCTTCAAGTATGGGTACCCAGGTCCATGTTTTCAAGCTCATAGCATGAAATATCAGATTTTTAAATAAAGGAGTTATGATTTTAGCATTTCATCTCATTCATGTTCTTCATGTTCTTCACGGGTGGAAACCCAGATTTCCAGGCTTCACTTCCTGAAGTGTAGTCGCCGAGATCACCCTTACCTAGACCTCACACTTAGGCCAAGCATCGTATCTCACCTTGGCCTACCTTGCATGATCACTTACACCTTTAGTTTGTCTCATATGAACCTCGGCATGCAGCCGCACGCCGAAGCCTTGGTAACCACACCTCGGCCAAGAGGTGTGGGACCTCGGCAAAGACCTGGTTGGTACCCAGCATGTCTTCCTGACATGTAAAACATTGTTTTGACTTCCAGCATGTTTTCCCGAGATCATTTGCATGCATGTAAGACTTGTTTTGAGAAGTGCATTCAGTAGACTTTGCCATGTGTTTGTAGGACTTGAACCTTTGCTTTGATCCCGACGTCCCAAGAGCTAGGTGAGTGGTATTTTTAATAAAGTTATGTTATAAAGTTTTGTTAAAGCTTCACTTTGTTTTAGAAAAGTATTTGATCAAGCATGAATGATTACCTCTATTTTTACGTATCAAGTAAGCTTTGTTTTGATGACATCCTTGGAAAGTACTCTCGTGTTAAAAGGCTACGGGCCTTTGTAACATAGGTCCCTTGTGCTGGAGGACTCTAAACTTGTGCAGTACTCTCGTGTTAAAAGGCTACGGGCCTTTGTAACATAGGTCCTTTGTGCTAGGAGGACTCTAAACTTTTGTAGCACCCTTGTTTGAGATATCTCCCTTGCCACCGACTGCCTTGTGCGGGTGGGTTTGTCTAATCGATTACGGATTGATTGTTCCCTTGTTTTGTCTTGTTTTGCCACCGACGGTCTATGAACGGGTGGGTTTGTTTTGTCAGGAAAGTCATCACCCCAAGCACATGTTTTGATACAAGTTATGCTAAGTACATGTTTTGAACAAGCTATGATATATGTATTGTTTTGACAAGACCTCGGGAATCATTCATTAAACCCTTTATTACTTATACCATTCACTGAGTATCCAAGCTCACCCTCTCCATATATGTATGTAGGTAACAAGCAAGAAATTGACTCTGGCAAGATGTGTGTTTTGTATGTATGTTATGTCGGCAGTAGGATGTCGGCAATCTGGAAGATTATGTTTCTTGACTTGTATTTCATGTATTTTGTTTATGTCGGCTTGAGAAGCCTTTTGTTAAGATGTAATATGTATTTTATCTTATTGTACTCAAGTTGTAAGACTTTAATTAAGATGTATGCCATTTCATTTGACTTATGCACAGCTCTTATGGACTAATTAGATTCAATATATTACTTCCGCACTTGTAAGCCCCATATATTATACTCTGATTGTGTGTGATTCTTGTAAGTTGGCCTTCAGTAATCTCGGATTACTGGCCATCACGGCACCATTTTACTAGGGGCGGTTTGGGGTCGTGACATCAGGTTTCTAAAATCGATGTGTACCATCATTTTACCATTCTTCTTAACCACAGACACAATATTGGATAGCCATTCAACATATCTGGCTGTTCTAATAAAGCCTGCCTTAAGGAGCCTAAGAATTTCCTCCTTGACCTTCTGAATCACTTCAGGACTCATCTTTCTTGGCTTCTATTTGTATGGCTTGAAATTAGGCTTCATAGGGAGTCTATGTTCTACTAATGACCTATCCAATTCTGGCAGTTCATTATAAGACCATGCAAAACAATCTTTATATCTCTTTAAGACCATCAATAACTGGTCCCTGTCAAGAGCACTTAATCAAGCACTGATGTAAGTGGGTTGCTGTGCAGAACCTTCCCCTAAATTAACTTCTTCCAAGGGGTCTTGTATTTGAGAACTCACTAATGCTTCTTTTTTTATTTCTTCTGTCCTCGAAGCAATTTCTTTGCTTTGTTCTGCTCTCACTTTCTCTGATTCAACATCTTTGCCTTCTTCCTCATAGACAAAGTCTGTTCATAAGGCTTCTTCTTCTTGTGTTTTCTGGACTTTTGTTTCGATGTCCAATGCACAATATTTATCAAAGGTTAAAGGTCTGACTTGTTGTTTCTGCTTATAACCAACTACCATGGCTTCCTTCTCTTATTCCTGAACTTCTTGGACTATTGCTTTTAAGTCCAATGCTGAAAACTTGACTAAAGCCAAAGGTCTGGCTTTTTAGGTTTCATCTTCTTACCTACAACTAGGCATCATTATCATCTTTGATGACGAATTCTTTATCAGCACTCTCCTGTACCAAGTGCTTCAGGTGTGTTACTTCCTCATCAGCCGTCACTTCAGCTGAACCATCAGGTTTTCTCAATATACTGAGTGGTGTTACTCCTTCAGTATACAACTTAGCCTCTGCAAAGTCAGCACAAGCGACAAAGGGTTGAGGGTCTGCATTGATCTCCTCTATCTTTCCATTGCATAAGGCCATCATTATCTTCTGATGTAGAGAGGAAGGCACACATTTGTTAGTGTGAATCCAATCCCAACCAAGTAAAGCATTATACGTAGTATTACTATCAATAACAAAGAATGCCGTCATACAATCTCTAGTTTCCACACTCAGGTTGATGGGCAAAATACCCTGAGCCATTTGCTTATCCCCAACAAAGCCAGCAATGGTTGTGCTAGTTGGGATTAATTTGGGATTTCTTTTCCCTAGTTTCTTCAAAGAGGATTTCGGAAGCAGGTTCACTGCCGCTCTATTATCCACCAATACCCTATTCATCTGTATCCCATCGAAAAAAGCATTGATATACAAGAGCTTAACATGCTGTGTCATGAATGTTGTAGGATACTCAAAAGGATAAAAGAGATTAACACTCACTTCTTTTTCACTCTTGTCTTCAGTTTCCATCGGTGCGGCCACTTCAAATTCATCTTAAACCATACTAACCTGTGAATCTTCACTAGAAACTGGAATAGGGTCAATCTCCTGGCCTTCTTGGTTTCCATCTTCAGCCTAGAACTCCTATGGTAATATATGCACCATATTTACTGACATTGGAGGGAATGAGCCAAACTGAACTACTGGCTACACTTGTTTCTTTTACAGGCTAACTTGTTTAGTTATTTCAGAAGCATATTCCATGTTGCATTCTGGCACTTCAATACTAGTGACTTCCTTTAAATGGTCTGTTCCTGCTGGTTTTTCGACCAAAAATGTCTTCTTATCCATGAAGGCCTCAAACATCACCTCCTCAACCATTTCTTTCCTTTTGCTTAGGTCAACTTCTCCTTCTGTCTCACTGTCGCTTTCCATCAAGGCTTTCTCAAAACCTGCTAAGTCGGATCTTTCCTTGGCTTTCAGTTCAGAGTGAACTTTAGCCAACTGCTCTTTGCTGAAACTTCTTCTGTTTTGAGAAGTCGATTTTGGACTATGGTCCAATTTTGGACTTTCTCTTTCCTCTATCTGGCCTTTTGGCTGGGCCAATGAAGAACTCTCCTCACTTTCTGTAACAACCCTCGTACCGATTACTGTTAATTGACTGAATTATATACTGATTATTGCTAAACTGAACGGTTAATGACTGATAATCGAATTGACTGAAGTGTGGAATGGACCGATTGAAATCGAAACCGAAATTGAATAAGTTTATTGATTGCATCGCATATTGCATCTGTTTGATCGAATGATTATCTGTTTGAAATTTAATGTTTAAATTGCTAATTGAAGGCCTTATCGGCGGCCGAATTAGGAACCGTTTAGTGTTTTATGATCAGTAGAATATTTATGATTTAATGGTATATTTATCTAAAAATTGATTAGGAATGATTAAACTAGATTAAAACGAGTTAATTGCGAAGATTGACTTAATTACAACTTTGCCATTGAGTGGCTTTTGTTTAATATTATCATTATAGAGCCTTATTACACTTAATGAACAACATTTCATCAGCCACAATTGTGAGCTTCAGCCGAAATAGATAGAGAGTCAGAGTAAGAGAGGTTTGCATTCATCTTGGTGTATTGGCTAGAAATTGCTTGAAGATTGAAGTGTGGTTGCCAATAGAGCTCCTAAACCTTGAATACAAGATCTAAGGTAGAGTATTTACCATCTTGTTTGTAAATTGAACTTGTTCTTGCATGATTCATGCTTCATTGTAGAGCTAAGTCATGATTTAAGTTCATGCATGTTGAGTTAGAGCATGATTCTTGCATGCATGTTTGAATTGAAGAGTTGGGTTGATTTCATGGAATATGTTGCATGCATGTTGATTTTAGTGAGTTTGGAGTTGATTTCTTGGTCAATTGCTACATGCATGTTCATAATCATGTTTATGATCCATGTTTTCATTGTTTTCCAACTATTGAGCTCTTGAGAGCAAGAATTGAAGCTTGAAATTGGTTTAAAACTCATGCATGTCATGGTTGCATGTTGTTTTTGGAAAATGGGTTTGAAAATGAGTTTAAATAAACTACCTTTGGGCTTTGATTTCTCAAATTGATCTTTGAAACATGTTATATTATGAGTTTTGAAGTGTTTTCGGAAAATGAGCCCAAGAGGATCGATTTTGGTGTTTAAACCTTGAGTTTGAACTTAGAACTCAGTGCAGGTTTTCAGTTTACCTTTGTCCGCTCGGCGTAGGGATCTTGGCCTTCGGCGTAAAATCATGCTCCCGGCATTTGTTGCATCTTTTGTTCTTTACGCTCGAGCGGAGGTATTTACGCTCGAGCGGGGAATGTTTTTGCCTGTACGCTCGAGCGGGGAAGTGTACGCTCGAGCGTGACTCTGTTTTTCCGAAAATTCTGAAAGTGCTTTCTGAATACATCTTTGCATCCTCATCTCATCCTAGGCATTCTTAGGCCTAGTTTAAGACATCTTAATGAGGATTTAGACATAGAACCGCACCAAGGAGTTAGGGATTTAATTATCATCCTTTCCAATTGTAAACTTAGTGTGTGTTCTATTGTGTTAATTGTTTAGGGTTGGCTTACGGGGACGCGCTCTAGCTGCTATTAGCCCAATCTCTGTGAGTAACAGATTGTGTAAAGATATGTTCAAAATGGTTATATTTTGAATACTGAACTAAACTGTTTATTGAATTGATATTGTTTATTGAATGAATGTATGTCCTGTATTTCGAATTGTATTGTGGCATCCTTAGCACCCATTGTTATTGACTGTTACAGAGCTCTGTAGGTTCCCTTGTGGAACCATATCGTTTATCGATTGATGGCCATCATTGTTGTTGGGTCTGTTAAGGCCCGGTCCTTTTGGACCAATTGTTATAGGCTAATGGATGTACCACATATGACTGATTGATTGAAATATTGATTGACTGAAATATTGAAAGGTTGAAATACTGTATAATGAATTGATTTCGTTACTGTAAGGACATTCATTCATAACCCCTTTACACATTATGTTATTCATTGGGCTTTAGCTCACTGTTTATATATATATGTAGGTGTGCAGCCACCAGATCGAAGCTAGGAGTGCGGGTCAGTCCCCAGTTTTGTCCAGCCAGCCTTTGTGCCTCACTGAGAGGTTCCAAGTTGCCATGCTATGGCTTGGGGTTCTGTTTTCCCCTGTTGTTCTCATGTACCGTTTTGGGACCATTGTATAGACCGTTCTTTGTCTTCTGATTACTAATATCGAGGATTAAGTTCTGTCTTAGAATGAATGTAAATGTTTGTATGTGACTGTATATAGACTGCACTGTTGAATGTATGAATGCATGGCAAAACTTTTTGGCATCTGATTTTCCTGACTCATTGGACACTAGTTATTGATTGTATTGGCTTCCATGCCACATACTCTGTATTGATTGTATGATTGTTAGCGGGCCTTTGGTAATCACGGATTCTTGGCGATTCTGATGCTAAACCCATAGGGCGGGTTTGGAGTCGTGTGAGTGGTATCAGAGCGATACTTAACCACGAGTTATACCGCACACACGTGTCCAAATGAGCTATAGAGTGTCCTAGAAAAGCAATTAGGGCATCTCATGAACTTGAAAAGTGTGTGGCTATGTTATGACTGCATACACGTTAATGTGATAACTGTTTAAACGTGTAACTATTTATGTATGATTGCTATAACTGTCATAACTGTTTATAGTGAAATGGACAATGCAAATGAACCTGAATCATCATCCTCTGAGGCCAGAATGGCCAGACTTGAACTAATGATGGGGCTGATAATTGAAAGACTAGATCAACAACAGAACCAACCGCCCCCACCTCCTCCTCCTCCGGTACAGCCGGAACCCAATGTGAATGCAAATGTGAATGATGGGGACATAATTGCTCTTACTCAAAAATTCAGCAAACTGAAACCGCCGTCCTTTCAGGGAGGCCTTGAACCATTGAAAGCTGAAGCTTGGGTACTTGAGACTGAAAAATTATTTGAAGTATTCCCGTGTTCCGAAGCTAACAAAGTACTGTTAGCAACCTTCACCTTTCAGGAAGAAGCAAGAAGGTGGTGGATGTTGACGCGTGACACAAATGTTATTGTGACTTGGGCTCAGTTCAAGGAGTCCTTCTTTGAAAAGTACTTTCCCCAGTGTATCAGGGACAGAAAAGTAACGGAGTTTGAGCAACTGAAACAAGGCAAAATGTCTGTTGCCGAGTATGAGAAGAAATTTACCGAACTTGCTAGGTATGCACCACAGATGGTGGACACTGAATATAAGAAGGCCAGAAGGTTTGAAGGAGGCCTTAGTGCTGCTATACTGGACCGAATTAATGTTTTGAAAATGCCAACTTTTGTGGGTGTTCTTGATCGGGCCTTGATGGCTGAGTCAAATATTGCGGCAGTGAAACAGTCTGAAACGCCAACAACTGAATGGCAAGGTAAAAGGCAGAGTTTCAAGTTTAAGAAAGGCAAGCATAACTCATCGAACAAAAAGCAGAATACGGGGTCAATGACTAGCCCCAGCCAAGGGAGTGGATTCATTCCACCCTGCTCTGTATGTGGCAATAAGCACAAAGGGGTTTGCTACCAAATTTCTGGAGCTTGTTTCGGATGTGGCAAGGCGGGCCACAGAATTAAAGATTGTCCCTCTACCCATAAGCGGTAGTAAAATTGCACCAAGCAATGGCATCAAATGTAGCACCAAAGCCTAACCCCAAGACTACCGGGAAAGAGCCTATGAGGCAGGGCCGAGTGTTTGCCCTAGTACCGGGAGATGTTCAGAATACTGAGACCGTTGTGTCAGGTATCCTCTCTATTTGTACACAAAATGCATATGTATTGATTGATTCGGGGTCTACACATTCTTATGTGTCGCATGCTTTTTCGAGAAAATTGAATAGACCCTTAGAACCCATGAATTATCTGCTAGCTGTATCATCACCTATTGGGGGTTCCATGTCATGTGCGTATATGTATCCTGCTTGTGAGATTATTTTTGGGGATATGCATCTGTTTATTGATTTACTGCCATTGAATATCGATCATTTTGATGTAATATTGGGGATGGATTGGCTACAAAAATATCATGCTACCATTGACTGTGTGACAAAACAAGTTGTTTTCCGTCCACCGGGTTTACCCGAATTTGTATTTAGTGGAATTGGAGTGGTACCTCCTCCATACTTGATTTCTTCTGTGAAAGCCATGAAATTGATTAGAAAGGGGTGTAAAGGGTATTTCTGTTCTGTATTGACTGTGTCTACTGATAGTGTTAAAACTGATGTGAATTGCATTCCTATAGTCAGAGAATTCCCAGATGTGTTTCCAGATGATCTGCCAGGAGATTTGATTGACAGGGAGATTGAATTTATTGTTGATGTAGTTAAAGACCTGACCAATATCTAAAGCTCCTTCTGAATGGCTCCAAGCGAAGAAAGAATTGAAAGTACAATTGCGAGGCTGTTAGACAAGAAATTTATCAGACCTAGTACTTCACCGTGGGGTGCACCTGTTTTGTTTGTAAAGAAGAAAGATGGTTCACTGAGACTGTGCATTGATTACCGGGAATTGAACAAGGTAACTGTAAAGAATAAATATCCTTTACCGCGTATTGATGACTTATTTGATCAGTTACAGGGTGCACAAGTATTTTCCAAAATTGATATCAGATCGGGGTATCATCAACTGAGGGTTAAATCGGATGACATTGATAAAACTGCTTTTAGAACGAGGTATGGCCATTACGAATTGTTAGTTATGCCATTTGGAGTCACAAATGCCCCTGCTGCATTTATGGACCTTATGAACAGAATTTTTAAACCGTACCTTGATGATTTTATTGTGGTATTTATTGATGACATACTGATTTATTCGAAAAGTAGAGAAGAACATGAACAGCATCTGAGACTTACCCTGCAGACCTTAAGAGAACAGAAACTGTATGCTAAACTGTCTAAATGTGAGTTTTGGATTGATCATGTTATGTTTTTGGGTCATGTTGTTAGCAAAGATGGAATCTCTGTTGATCCACAGAAAATTGAAGCTGTAGTAAACTGGCCTAGACCAACAAATGTAATGAAGTCAAAGCTTTTGGGATTGGTGGATATTCTGAAGATTTGTCAAAGATTTCTCCAAAATTGCCCTACCAGTGACTCGATTATTTCGAAGGGACATCATTTGTTGGGTGACCAAAGGGAATCGGCGTTCAAGAGTTGAAAACTTCGACTTATGCTACCGATTTTGACACTACCTTGGTCTGAGATGGTTACTGCTTGTTTTTAGTGATGCTTCTCATAAGGGTTTGGGATGTGTTTTAATGCAGAATGGGAGAGTTATTGCTTATGCTTCCCGACAGTTGAGACCACATGAAAAGAACTACCCAACACATGATTTAGAACTTGCTGCGGTGGTTTTTGCATTGAAAATTTGGCGTCACTATTTGTATGGGGTAACATGTGAAGTATATACCGACCACAAGAGTTTGAAATACTTCTTCACTCAGAAAGAACTGAATATGAGGCAGCGGAGATGGCTTGAACTGATTAAAGATTATGATTTACAGATTTTGTATCATCAGGAAAGCCAATATCTTGTAGATGCATTGGTAGAAAGTCAATTGTCAACTTAGCGTGTTTGCTCACCGGACAGAAAGAATTACTACATGATCTTGAAATATTTGAGATTGAAGTGGTTTTGAGAGAACAAGGTGGAATCATAGCTGCTATTTCTGCTGAACCAGCCTTGATCGAAGAGATTAAGGAGAAACAGCAACTGGATGACTTTTTGAAAAAGATCATCGAAGAAAGAGATTCAAAGCCCAGACCGGGATTCAAATTTGAGAACAATGTACTGAAATTTCAAGATAGACTGTGTCTTAGAATGATCTTGAATTGAAAAGGAGGATTACGCAAGAAGGCCACAATTCCAAATTGTCTATTCACCCGGGGAATACGAAAATGTACCAAGATTTGAAATTGAATTTCTGGTGGCCGGGAATGAAGAAAGAAATTGCTGATTTTGTATCCAAATGTCTTCATTGCCAACAAGTCAAGGCGGAACATCAACGACCTGCCGGATTATTGCAACCCTTACCCATACCGGAGTGGAAATGGGAGCATATCACGATGGATTTTATCGTTGGATTACCTCGCTCCAGGAAAGGTATGGATTCGATTTGGGTTATTGTTGATAGACTGACCAAATCTGCTCACTTCTTACCTGTTAAGACAATCTATAATGCGGATAAATTGGCTGTTATCTATATTGATGAGATTGTGAGATTGCATGGAGTGCCTGTATCTATTGTTTCTGACAGGGATTCGAAGTTTACATCGAGGTTACAGCAAAAGCCTCTGTTGCATTAGTCTTGAATTGAAATTTGAGTAGTGCCTATCATCCTCAGACAGACGGACAGTCAGAAAGGACCATCCAAACTTTAGAGGATCTACTAAGAATGTGTGTTCTTGATTTCCAAGGAAACTGGGAAAGCCATTTGCCATTGGCTGAATTCGCCTACAACAACAGCTACCATTCGAGTATTGGTATGGCGCCTTTCGAGGCATTGTATGGCAGAAAGTGTAGAACTCCAATCTGCTGGGCAGAAGTTGGAGATGGGCCTTTGCTTGGGCCCGAGATTGTATATGAAACGACTGAGAAAGTGAAATTATTCTGACGGTAGCGCCTGAGTAGAAGCGAAAAGTTATGCGGATGTCAGAAGACGGGACAGAGAATATGAAGTGGGTGATCACGTGTTTGTGAAAGTGACACCAATGAAAGGCCAGACTCGTTTTGGAGTCAAAGGCAAGTTAGCACCGAGATATGTCGGACCGTATGAGATTGTTGAGAAAATCAATCCGGTGGCGTATCAAGTTGCACTTCCTCCTGAAATGGAGCATATGCATAACGTCTTTCACATTTCGATGTTGAGAGAGTATCTCCGGGATCCTTTCCATGTGATTGAACCTACTCGAATAGTGTTGAGTGATGACTACACTTACGAGGAACGACCTATACAGATTGTAAAGCGGATAAAAGCGAAAACAAAGAGATCCCGCTAGTGAAAGTTGATTGGCAGAACCATGGTGGTATGTATGCCACTTGGGAAAGGGAAGATGACATGGCTCGGCGATATCCTGATTTGTTTCCGCTGAATCCTGTTTTCTTCCAAACTGAAGGTAACTCGAGTTTAGAGGACTAAACTCCTTATAAGGAGGAGGCTAACAACCTACGTCTGGTCTTGTTAATTGGTGAATTATATACTGATTATTGCTAAACTGAACGGTTAATGACTGATAATCGAATTGACTGAAGTGTGGAATGGACCGATTGAAATCGAAACCGAAATTGAATAAGTTTATTGATTGCATCGCATATTGCATCTGTTTGATCGAATGATTATCTGTTTGAAATTTAATGTTTAAATTGCTAATTGAAGGCCTTATCGGCGGCCGAATTAGGAACCGTTTAGTGTTTTATGATCAGTAGAATATTTATGATTTAATGGTATATTTATCTGAAAATTGATTAGGAATGATTAAACTAGATTAAAACGAGTTAATTGCGAAGATTGACTTAATTACAACTTTGCCATTGAGTGGCTTTTGTTTAATATTATCATTATAGAGCCTTATTACACTTAATGAACAACATTTCATCAGCCACAATTGTGAGCTTCAGCCGAAATAGATAGAGAGAGAGTGAGAGTAAGAGAGGTTTGCATTCATCTTGGTGTATTGGCTAGAAATTGCTTGAAGATTGAAGTGTGGTTGCCAATAGAGCTCCTAAACCTTGAATACAAGATCTAAGGTAGAGTATTTACCATCTTGTTTGTAAATTGAACTTGTTCTTGCATGATTCATGCTTCATTGTAGAGCTAAGTCATGATTTAAGTTCATGCATGTTGAGTTAGAGCATGATTCTTGCATGCATGTTTGAATTGAAGAGTTGGGTTGATTTCATGGAATATGTTGCATGCATGTTGATTTTAGTGAGTTTGGAGTTGATTTCTTGGTCAATTGCTACATGCATGTTCATAATCATGTTTATGATCCATGTTTTCATTGTTTTCCAACTATTGAGCTCTTGAGAGCAAGAATTGAAGCTTGAAATTGGTTTAAAACTCATGCATGTCATGGTTGCATGTTGTTTTGGAAAATGGGTTTGAAAATGAGTTTAAATAAACTACCTTTGGGCTTTGATTTCTCAAATTGATCTTTGAAACATGTTATATTATGAGTTTTGAAGTGTTTTCCAGAAAATGAGCCCAAGAGGATCGATTTTGGTGTTTAAACCTTGAGTTTCGAACTTAGAACTCAATTACAGGTTTCAGTTCTGTGTCCTTTCGGCGTAGGGATCTTGGCGCTCGAGCGTAGAAATCATGCTCCCAGCATTTGTTGCATCTTTTGTTCTTTACGCTCGAGCGGAGGTATTTACGCTCGAGCGGGGAATGTTTTTGCCTGTACGCTCGAGCGGGGAAGTGTACGCTCGAGCGTGACTCTGTTTTTCCGAAAATTCTGAAAGTGCTTTCTGAATACATCTTTGCATCCTCATCTCATCCTAGGCATTCTTAGGCCTAGTTTAAGACATCTTAATGAGGATTTAGACATAGAACCGCACCAAGGAGTTAGGGATTTAATTATCATCCTTTCCAATTGTAAACTTAGTGTGTGTTCTATTGTGTTAATTGTTTAGGGTTGGCTTACGGGGACGCGCTCTAGCTGCTATTAGCCCAATCTCTGTGAGTAACAGATTGTGTAAAGATATGTTCAAAATGGTTATATTTTGAATACTGAACTAAACTGTTTATTGAATTGATATTGTTTATTGAATGAATGTATGTCCTGTATTTCGAATTGTATTGTGGCATCCTTAGCACCCATTGTTATTGACTGTTACAGAGCTCTGTAGGTTCCCTTGTGGAACCATATCGTTTATCGATTGATGGCCATCATTGTTGTTGGGTCTGTTAAGGCCCGGTCCTTTTGGACCAATTGTTATAGGCTAATGGATGTACCACATATGACTGATTGATTGAAATATTGATTGACTGAAATATTGAAAGGTTGAAATACTGTATAATGAATTGATTTCGTTACTGTAAGGACATTCATTCATAACCCCTTTACACATTATGTTATTCATTGGGCTTTAGCTCACTGTTTATATATATATGTAGGTGTGCAGCCACCAGATCGAAGCTAGGAGTGCGGGTCAGTCCCCAGTTTTGTCCAGCCAGCCTTTGTGCCTCACTGAGAGGTTCCAAGTTGCCATGCTATGGCTTGGGGTTCTGTTTTCCCCTGTTGTTCTCATGTACCGTTTTGGGACCATTGTATAGACCGTTTACTGTCTTACAGTACTATTATCGAGGGATTAAGTTCCTGTACCGAATGAATGTAAATGTTTGTATGTGACTGTATATAGACTGCACTGTTGAATGTATGAATGCATGGCAAAACTTTTTGGCATACAGATTTTCACAGCTCATTGGACACTAGTTATTGATTGTATTGGCTTCCGCCAGGCCCTGTACTCTGTATTGATTGTATGATTGTTAAGCAGGCCTTTGGTAATCACGGATTACTGGCCAGTTACGGTGCTAAACCCATAGGGCCGGGTTTGGGTCGTGACACTTTCCTTCAGATCCTTTTGGTACTGAGTGTACCTTCGTTGGATCTTCCTCATTTGGGACCTAGAAATTACTGGAACCATATTTGGTTCCTTTGTTTTTGGGTGCTTCAGTAACACCCAATTATTTGGAGCGACCAATGGAGGTTTAACCATCCTACCCTGGTCTCCAACAACACTTCTCTGGGTAGGCATTTCCTTAGTCTTATTCTACATGACAAACCAATCTGGAACCCCAGGTACCTATGAACTCACTAGCTCAGTTGTTGAACTAGCTATTTCTGCCTTTGAAGCCAGCTTCGAAGCTGCCTGTGGAGGCTACTGCTTGGCCCTGATCCACTGCCTTGAGCCTAATTCAGGCCTTCCATCAGGGTAGCTACCTTCCATCTTATTCGAGGCTGGTCTAGGAGGCCAATATTTGGCTTTGATTCCATAACTTGAGCCCACTTCAAGCCTCCTCTCAAGATGATTGCCCTTCATCCTGTAGTAGTTGGGTGGTCTGAACACATGTAGAGGTTTCTTGCCCTTGGAATGCATTCTAGTGGCTGTTGGTCCAGCTAAGAAGGACTACTGTCTGGGACCAGTTGGGTATGGCCTTTTGTTGTAGGTACTGGTTGGTTTAGGACGTCTCTGCACATCCTTGTAATACTGTTTCCCATCAATTGGGAGCCCTTTCAACCATTTGTAACTTAACTTGCATCTAGGACACATCCTTTGCATGACAACTGCCTCTAAAGAGTCATCATCCAGTGCCTCTTCACTAGAGTCCTCCCTTTGGTCTGCAGAGCCCTGCCCATTCGTTGGTGAACTTCTGGTATCTTTCTTAAAGTAGTCTGGTGGCTGGCAACATGCATTTGCACATTCACCTCTTCCAATTCCTTCAAGGATAAGTTCTGGAAGTCTGACACAACAACATTGGCTGTAACTTCTCCATTCTCTGGGAATGGATTAGTGTCAATCCCCATAACTTTTTCTACTTTAGCGGGGAATTTTTATAGTGATCCCGGGTTTTACTCCTTGTTGTACAGTGATCCAGACTTGTATCCGTGGATGTTAGTAGTTGTTTATATCTTGTTTACATCCTTTCATACTTTGTATGTAAGTTATAGGATGTGTTGGGCAGGTTTGTTACAGGTTGGTTGTGTTTGGAAGCCAAGTGTTGCTGCCCAGAATTCTAGACCTTCGCTCGAGCGAGAGGTTTGTCGCTCGAGCGAGCTTTTACTTTTGGTCCTTCGCTCGAGCCAGGGTTTGGTCGCTCGAGCGAGAGTGGAGTTTTGTGTCTGGTGGGTCGAGCTAGAGTGGCTTCGCTCGAGCGAGCGATTGCGTCTCATCTGGACCTGAGAGCTGTGGTTTTTCGCTCGAGCTAGCTTTCCATCGCTCGAGCGAGCGAGGTGTATGTTTTCGAGTTCCTCGCTCGAGCGAGCAGTCCGTCGCTCGAGCGTGCGTCCAGTTGTAAACCTGTGGGGTTGAGTTTGTGGCTCGAGCGAGCTTTTCTTCGCTCGAGTGAGCTTGTCGGTTGTTGGCTCGAGCGAGACTTTCTTGGCTCGAGCTAGGGTTTTCTGTGTCTGGTCGCTCGAGCTACCAAGTCTTCGCTCGAGCGAGCCTGTCTTATATCAGCGGACAACAGCGATTTTAAACATCACTTTTTCATCTCCTTTTCTTTTCAAACCCTAGATCCGAGACTCTCTCTCTCTAAACTTACTCTCTCTCTAAGGTTTGATCTCTCTAGAGCTTGAATCTACCCTAAGGCCTTTGTTAAAAATATAGAGGGTGTTGAGAGCTTCTTTTTAATCTGAAAAAGTTGGGATTTGGAGCACTTTGGTCTTTGGGTCTTCATCTCCGTTTGGCCTCAAACTTCGAGGTAGGGATACCCTACTCCTTCTTATGGATTTTGTCTTTCAATTTTAGCATTTTGATACGTTGGGAGTCGTTGGGTAATTTTGAGAAAACTTTGGGCCTTTGTGTAATTTTATAAAAGTTGGGGTTTTAATTATAATAAACCTAGATGCATGTTTGGCATAGAGAAATGAAATAAATGTTGAGACATTGATGAAAATGGAACCTAAGGGTTGTAATGTTAATTATGGAAAATGCCCTAATTACATTGGTTAATTAATTTGTACAATTAATTGTGAGAAATGAGGAATTGATTTGGAAATGTTGAGATTGGGAATGTATGGGATTAAAGGGTGTAGTTGGATTATCTATCGCTCACCTAGTTGGAATGTTGATTATATATCCATTTGTTGCATTTATATTCTGTATAGAAATAACTGCTTTGGGCTATCGGTGGAGGATAGTCTTGATTGTTGTAGACAATGCATGATGATTAGGCAAACTAAAACTAATCACTGGAATGTGTCATTGAGTATGACGGTTGAAAGAATACATTAACTTTATGTATTGATTGATAATGTGTATAATAATTGTTTATATGCATTGTGTTGTGTTGGAGGAGATAGGGGATGTACTCCACGGTTTAGGGGATGATAGGGGATGGACCTCTAAACTGGATGTTGTTTGGGAGGAGATAGGGGATGGACTCCATAGATAGAGCTCATATGCTTATCTAGTGATGTGTTGACACAGCTCATATGCTTGTCTTTGGATGTGTGATATTGCTCTTATGCATATCTATGGAAGTGTTGATATAGCTAGTATGCTTATCTATTATGAAATGGGAAAATGTCTAATATGAGTTACTGTCTCGTATAAGTTGATGGCCAGGTTCTAAGCCATAGTTATGAATTGAGAATTGAAAATGAAATGTAACATGGACTTGTATGTCATGAAACTGTAATGTAAAGCAAGTGAATGGACTCGGTGTTGGCCATCTATCAACTGCTAATCTTTTAGTCATTGTTCATAGTTGGTTTAGTGTATTTCTACGAGCCACACCCTATATGGGAACATCATTTTCAGGTACAGGTAGCATGCCACCTCCAAGGACATAGCTTGGGAGGCTAGAGGCGGGCAGACTTTTGTTGTTTATTTCCTTTTGATGTATTACATGTATATCCAAGCCAAGGGCTTAATGTGTAAATGAGTTAGCACTCTCTTTTTGTAACCAAGTGTTAACTTGGAAAGCTGTAAGCCCGTAGGGCATTTTGCTTTTGTTGTTAACATGTAATACTTTTGTAATGAAACACTCTGATGAATAGAAAAAGGTGAATCTTTTTGTATCAATGCATGTATATATTGATGGGTTTAATGTTATTATTTTGAGGGCGTTACAATTTTAAACTCCCTTTTCGAATTTATTTTTGGATCCTGTCCCGAAAAACAATACAGTTTTTAGTTGAGTGAGACCAAGAATTGTGCCATTTATAATACATTTTCCTTTTAAGTTCTTTTGGAGAAGGAATTTTAACTTATTTTGGTAACTTTAGGAAATTCGCTGCGAGCAAATGATCAAAAATGTCATATGCCTTTGTTAAATTGAAAGAGTATTTCCTGTGAAGGTCTTTCTTTTTAAACTGCTGGTCTATTGTAGTGTCTTTATGAATTAATGCCTTACAGATCACAGGCTCTTTCCCTACGATCTCCGTTGCATCAATCTCATAATTAGGATCTTTATAATAAGTCTTGTATGATGCATTACTTCGATCTTGTTCTTCCTCAAGTAATGATTCATATCTAGACACCTTATAGGTTAATTCCACTAAGTCTCAAAACTCAGTTGAGTCAAACTTCTTTTGAAGCCTAAACTCTAAACCATTTTGAGCCAATCTCATAAATTCAGGCTCTGGTAGAATGACCTTACACTTATTTCGTGCTCTTTTGAATCTGGCAATAAATTGAACAGCCTTCTCATCAAGCCTTTGGCTCAACCTTGCTAAGTCTGCCATGGAAACTTCTGGCTCCGTTTGGAAGAATTGGGCATGAAATGCCTCCCCCATTTGCTGCCAAGTTTGGATAGAGCCAGGTGTAAGGTTATTAACCATACAAAAGCTGCCACAGTTAAAGAATTTGGAAAAAGTCTTAACTTCATGTAATCATTATTAGTAAATTCACCACATTGAGCAGTGAACCTAGCAATGTGTTCTACTGTTGACTGGTTTCCATTCCCATAAAAAAGAACAAATTTTGGAATTCTAAACCTCCTTGGGTATTCATACACCCTATCCACCCATTCTGGGTATGGCTTCCTATACATAGGATTTTGAACCCCCCGAGCCATAGGTTCACACATTTCTCTGACAATATCAGCAATTTGGTCCCTAGAAACCATATTTTGTGCTTGTTGGACTACCACTGGAAGAACCAACACAGGATTTGGTGGAAAGCCTTGTGCCTAAGGTCCTCTTGGTCTATAGGGAGGTATATTTGGGACTGGTTGTCCCTGTGGTACTGGTTGCTGTTGAGGGTATGGTTGACCTCTCTGAGTCTGTCCTGCGAAAGGACCTGCGAAAGGTGCTGTAATAGGAGGAATATGTGTTATTTCTCTTCCAGCCGCATGAAATCCTTCCAACCTCCCGGGTGTGAATTCGAACAAAGGATTAGTGAATCCCCTTGTGCCAGGTATGGCTTTGAACATGGGATTGGGAAACATTCTCATGTCATTTTCTTGTGTTGGCCCAAACCCACCAATTTGTATGGTTTCGCTGTTAGGTAATGAGGCATTTTGGTTTACCATAGGCCTCAAAAGAGGCTCATACCAAGACTGAGTTATAGGTGATGGCCTTTCATAATTTTCATTACTAGTTTGACCATTAGTATGTCCATTACTTTACATAGGCTGTTTATCTCTAGCAAACCTTTGTTGAGGAACATTTGAATTTTCCTCCATATGCCTTGTGTTAGTTGGTTGATGGGCATTCATCCGATCCATAAAGGGTATTGCCCATCTTTCCATTGTGTTCATTAATTGTTGTCCCATGGCATCTACTAGGCTTCCCTATGGATTCATTGGCTGAGCAGATAGAATAGTGGATGGTTCAATTCCATGGCCTTGTCTAATATTTTGAATATGTGGTGGATGTTCTGAATTACTAGTCTGTTCGACCATAGGTTCTGATGAGATAGGTGCTTTCATAGGATATGTTATCACATTATCCTCTAGATCAGGTACCTCTGCCTCTCCTTCCATACCTTCTTCCACGTGTTCACTTTCTCCTTGTCTCCTACGTCTAGCCATTTCAATTAGTCCCACCGGGCGTGCCAAAAATATAAGTTGGCTTTTTTGGCTTTCAAAGGTTAGTATTGTAATTTTAAGCGTGCTAGCAAGGATAAATCAGTCTTTACAGAAGATTAATTGCCAACCAATTATCAGACGATTGTGTTTTAGTTCTTTCAGTATCAATGAAGATAACTTTTACTGGTGGCTTGTTTAGGAGAATTTAGTAAATAACAACTAAGTGAAGAATAATTTCAGAATTTCATTAAGTAAAATGAAAAACTTACAATGATCTGACCCAGCCTCGTAGAGGTTTACAACAACAAGCTATTTGAAACTACTCCTATGAATGAAGTCTGATCTGAGAATTTGAAATGAAATGTAAGAACTATAAAAAGCTGGAAGGAAAATAAAGTAAGTAAAAGCTGGTTTTTGATTTGAGTCTGGGCTTCTCTGCTATTTATACATCTCAATGATAACCGTCAGTGGGCTTCTAACCGTCGAAGTGTCCCTCGCGATTGTTAAACATACTCTCTCACTGATCGGTCCACTACGCCACATTTGCGATTAGGCTTCCCTCCTGATTTTGAATTTGAACCTTGTGAGTAACCATTAGGCCACATTACCTTATATCCCCCGATCATTCCAGTGCTACGCAGACCCATTATTACCAATATGGGCTGACACGTGTCTGACTATGGTTGGCAACTGGTATTAACTCTCCAAATTGCCCTTTTTATGTCACGTGTTGAATTGTGATTGGCTTATACAAATTATACAGCGAACAAGTATATAATGGAATGAAAAGTAAATAATAGAAAGATGAGTGGAATAAAAAAAGTGAAATGAAAATTATTCATTGAGTTTGGTTCTTATTTTCTAAACTCAAATTTTTTAAAAGGGCAAACTTCACTTTACCCCCTATGATTTGGGCCCGGTACAGATTACCCCCCTTGACATTCAAGTATCACCACATAACCCCCTTGTGGTTAATGGGGTGATGTGCGCAATTAACACCGTTAACATCAGAAGTAAAAAGACTATTTGCTCTTGTATATATAACTTTTGTTTAACATTTCTTATTCAACAAGTGTGCATTTGAAAGAGCAAGAGAGAGAAAAATCAATAGTGGACATCAGAATCAATGGCAAACATATTCATTCAGTTCATACTAGAAAGGTTGACACAGTAAATCAGAGCGAGTCTTTAAGAGATTTTACATTGAACACTTGTGACCCAATTTAAGAATGAGCTCAAGAAAAAAAAAAAAAGAAAAAAAACCTGCAGATCTAAGAAGTTTTTTTTTTTTTTTTTCTTACACCCTTTCTCTAGTCTGCCTTACCTGTTGATTTGAATTCGGATGTCGGTCTATGGTCGCAGTCGCGGTTATGGGGGAGAGAGAGAAAGCTTGAGAGAGAGAGAGAGAGAGAGACCGAAAATACTGTTTTCGGTGGATTTGGTAGAAATTTATTTTTGATTTGTGGTTTTAATTATGTTCATTCAGAGAATGGAGTCGTGGAATTTGTGAAAATGGGTATTTGAATGAAATATCGATTTTATCTTCAGCTGGATCTTAATTGAAATCAAAGAAGATTATATATATATACATATATATAGCTACAGATTATATACATATAGCTACAGTTTTATTCTTGTACTGTTGTTAGGGAAAATATATGATTTCCCATAAGTAAATCAATCAATGGGAATAAAAACTAATACGGAAAAATTAAATCAACAGTAAAACAAGAATTTTTACGTAGTTCCCTCAATATGAGGTATATCCAAGGGATCGAAATCCGATTCCATTATTAACCAAAGAGTTTCCAAACGATTACAAACGAGACATGAATAGTCTCACAAAACTACCCTTAGGTGAATTTCAAATAATCACAAATAATCAAGAGGAAAGACCTCACTAAATAGATGAATAAAAGTCTTCGAAATAGAGTTGTAGAAGACCAAAATAATAACCCAAATGAATCTCCACTGAAACAACCAAATATTCACCAACTTGATTCCACAAAACACTAGTGCACCAACTTGATTATACACAAAAACAACACCCTTGAATATGCACCCAAGAATCAATGTTGGCTACCACTCCACTCAACTTTGGGAAAAACAAATTAATTAGGGCAGCCGCTGCACCTCATACAAATTAAACAATATTTCTTGGGCTTTTTTTCAAAACCCTAGTTATACTAAACTAATTATAAAAAACCCATTGGGCTTTCAAAAGTTAGATATAATATATAAAATATATTATACCCAAACCAAACCAAATTAAAATTCTTTTAACAAACCAATTGGGTCTCATACTCCACTAAGGAGATATACCCCAACAATTCTCCTCCTATCAACTTAGGTGGAGACATCAACCATACCCGTCAAAGTTTGACACTTCAAATGTTTGTCCCTCGACAAAGTCTTAGTCAATATATTCGAAATATTATCATCTGTGTGAACCTTTTCAAGTTGCAACAATTTTGAATATAACACATCACGAATCTAATGGTATCTCACATCAATGTGTTTCGATCTTGAATGAAAAATGGAATTTTTACTCAAATGAATAGCACTTTTACTATCACAATAAAACACATACCTCTCTTGCTTCAAACCCAACTCTTGCAAAAATTTCTTTAACCATAACTCTTCCTTGCAAGCTTCCGTAATGGCAATAAATTTAGCTTCGGTAGATGAGAAAGCAACACATTTTGTAATTTAGATTGCCATGCCACAGCTCCCCCAACAAAAGTCATTACATACCCTAAAGTAGATTTCCTAGAATCAACATCACCGGCCATGTCAGAATCCGTGAACTCATCAAGCATCGGCTTACCATCCCCAAAACACAAACACACCTTCAAAGTCACTCGAAGATATCTTAGAATCCATTTTACCGCTGCCTAATGTTCTTTACCCGGATTAGAGAAAAGCGACTCACCACACCAGCGTGAGCAATATCTCAGGCCTTGTACAAACCGTGGCGTACATCAAAGAACCAATCGCTGAAGCATAAAGAATTTTCAACATCTTTTCTTTGTCTTTCTCACTTGTAGGACATTGATTCGAACTAAGCTTGAAGTGACCCGTAAGTGGACAACCAACCGGCTTTGCTTTATCCATGTTGAACCTCTCAAGAACTTCTCAATGTAGCTTTCTTGAGACAACCAAATCAGCCATCTTTGCGATCACGAACAATTTTCATACCAAGTATTTGTTTTGCTGGTCCCAAATCTTTCATAGCAAAGGACTTACTCAACTCTAATTTCAACCTGTTAGTCATGGTAGAATCGTGACCCACAATTAACATGTCATCAACATAAAGCAAAAGAATAATAAATTTGCAATCCAAATTTTTTTTCACAAACACACAATGGTCCGAAGTGGTTTTAGAAAAATCATTATTCATCATGAAAGAGTCAAATTTTTTGTACCATTACCGCGGGGCTTACTTGAGGCCATACAAACTTTTCTTCAATTTGCAAATAAATTTCTCTTTCCTTTTCTTTACAAAACCTTTAGGTTGCTCCATGTAAATTTCTTCTTCAACGTCACCATGAAGAAATGCGGTCTTCACATCAAGTTGTTCAACTTCAAGGTTCATACTTGCGGCCATGCCAAGTACAACCCAAATAGAAGACATCTTCACAACTAGCGAAAATTTCATCAAAGTCAATACCTTTCTTTTGCCTAAAGCCTTTCACAACAAGACATGTTTTGTACCTCGATTCTTGCTATCATTCTTCAATTTGAAAACCCACTTATTTTTCAAAATTTTTTCCTTAGGCAACTTCACTAAATCATAAGTGTGATTTTCAAGTAAAGAATTCATTTCCTCTTCCATGGCCTTTTTCCAATCATCTTTCTTTGCATGCTCAATTGCTTATTGGTAGCTCTCGGGCTCCTTGATCGAAATCAACACAAATTCATTGGGAAGATACTTTTTGAAGGTTGTCGATCCCTTGTAGATTTCCTCAACTCAAGTTGTGGTGGCAATTCTTGAGTTGGATGCTCTTCCTCAATTTCTGGCTCAAGTTCATTAGGATTAATATCATCGTCTGCATTTTCAGTAGGTGGTTGCACATCTCCCCCATTTTCATCATCCCGAAGATGAAAGTGATGGATCCATGTTAATGAGATCACTACTTTTTGGCTCCGGTTGATCACCTTTGCCAAAATCTTCAATTCTTTGGTCTTTAAGAAACACAACATCACGACTTCGGATAAATTTCTTGTCGACCGGATCCCACAATCTATAACCAAATTCATCACGTCGATAGCCAATAAAAATGCATTGTCTTGACTTGCTATCAAGCTTGGACCTCTCATCCTTTGAAATGTGAACAAAGGCTCGGCAACCAAACACTCTTAAGTGCTCATAAGACACATCTTTACCGGTCCAAACTCTTTCTGGGACATCACCATTCAAAGGATAGGAATGAGACAAATTAATTACGTCAACCGCTGTCTTCATTGTCTCACCCCAAAAAGATCTTGGCAATTTAGCATGTGAAAGCAAACACCTTGTTTTTTCCACAATGGTGCGATTGCATCCTCTAAACACGCCATTTTGTTGAGAGTTTTCTTAAGCATCTTTTGGTGCGAATACCTTTTGCGACAATACTCATCAAATGGCCCAATGTATTCACCACCATTATGCGATCAAATGCACTTCAATTTCGCCATGTTTCTCTTTCAACCATGGCACGAAAATGTAAATACATTTAGAACTTGATCTTTAGTTTTTAGTATAAAAGCCCAAACTTTCCTTGAATAATCATCAATGAAAGTAACAAAATAAAGTGCACCACTATGTGTTCTAACTTTCTAATGACCACAAACATCGGAATGAATCAACTCCAAAACATTTTCTTTTCTAGAAGCAACAAATTTATGAACTCTATGTTGTTTACCAGCCAAACAATGAATACAAGTTTTAAGATGTATACCTTTCAAAGCGGGTAAAAGCTCTTTCTTGAACAAAAGTTGTAGCCCTTTTTCAATCATGTACCCAAGCCGCTTGTGCCACAATTCGGTAGAAGTATCATTTTCACATATATTGACAACACCTTTACAAATTTTTCTTTGCATCGAATAAAATGTATGAGTCTTCTTGCACTTAGCCACCACCAAAGAACCCTTTGTGAGCTTCCATATTCCATCACCAAATTTTTTGTTGTAGCCTTCATCATTTAGCTTCACGATAGAGATCAAATTAGGCGAATGTAGAGAACATACCTTACATCTTTAAGTAACAACTTACATTAAATTTATTTCCAAGCAAACATCACCCATGCCAATAATCTTGGACAAACCTTAATTACCCATTTGAACACAATCATAATCTCCTTTGGTGTAGGTAGTGAAGAAATCAACTCGAGAAGTCACATGAAAAGAAACACCAAAATCAATCACCCAATTACTCTCTTGGCCACAAATTGATATAATCATCTTCACAAACAACCATGAGATCATCGGTAATGCTTGTCGTTGTGTCTTCTTGCTTCTTATCCACACTTTTATCGCGCATTTTCTCCTTGTTCTTGAGCTTTCGGCATTCCCGCTTCATGTGCCCTTTCTCATGGCAATAATGACACTCAATGTCTTTCTTTGAAAAAGAGCCATCTTCTGATTTGTCACGGCTTTGATCACAGCCATAAGGAGTCTTACTCCTCCCCTTATTCCTTGACCTCTCACAACAAATGCCTCTGAATGAGAAGAACCCGTTGATTTTTTTTCTAGTTTCTTCATTCAGCAAACTACTAGTGACTTGGCTCATTGTGACAACTCTATCGGGCGCCGAATTACTAACCATCACAACTAAAGTCTCCCAACTTTCGGGCAAATAACTAAATAACATCAAATCTTGCAACTCATCATCAAAAATAATTTTCATAGAAGCAAGTTGGTTAACAATACTCTTTATTTCATTCAAATGTTCCGGAATGGGGCTGTCATCTTTATATTTTAAATTAACCAACTTACGAAATATAAAAGCTTTATTTGTGGTGATTTTACGTCATAAAGGCCTTCTAATTTTCCATAAATCATGTGCGAAGTTTGATAGTAACATGATGAAACACACTGCCATCAATCCATTGACGGATAACACCAATGGCTTTTCGATTAAGCCTCTTGCATTCATCATCTTTCATATCATCAGGTTTGCCACTATCACCCTCAATAGATCCATACAAATCTTTACAAAATAATAAGTCCTCCATTTTAGTTTTCCAAGTTACCCAATTGTTTCCATTGAAACTAGACATCGACTCACATTCCTCTCCATTGATTTACACAAATAAATAAACCCAAATAAAGCGTAGCTCGATACGGTTGTTAGGGAAAATATTTGATTTCCACAAGTAAATCAATCAATGGGAATAAAAACTAATGCGGAAAAATTAAATCATGATAACACAAGAATTTTTCGTGGTTCCTCAATATGAGGTCGTCCACTAAATTGAAATCTAATTACACTATCAACCAAAAAGTTTCTAAATGATTACAAGCGAGACATGAATAGTCTCATAAAACCACATTTAGGTGAATTCCAAATAATCACAAATAATCAAGAGGAAAAATCTCATCAAATAGATGAACAAAAGTCTTGAAATAGAGTTGTAAAGACCTAAATTAATAACCCAAATTAATCTCCACTAAAACAACCAAATATTCACCAACTTGATTCCACACAAAACCAGTGCACCAACTTGATTATACATAAAAACAGCACCCTTGAATATGCACCCAAGAATCAATGTTGGTTGCTGCTCCACTCAACTTCGGGAAAACAAATTAATTAGGGCAGCCACTGCACCTCATACAAATTAAACAATATTTCTTGGGCTTTTTTTTCAAAACCCTAGTTATACTAAACTGATTATAAAAAACTCATTGGGCTTTCAGAAGTTAGATATAATATATAAAATATATTATACCCAAACCAAACCAAATTAAAATTCTTTTGACAAACCAATTGAGTTTCATACTCCACTAAGGAGATATACCTCAACATGTACCATATTCCCAACATATATATATACATATATATAGCTATAGATTATATATATATACACATTCATTTTTGGGTTTTTGGGGTTTTCATTTTTCTCCATTTCTGCTCAAATATGAAGATCACACACACACACACACATATATGAATTTGTGTATATGATTGAAGAAATAGAGATAGATGTGTTATGTTTTGAAAAATGAAGAAGAAAGGCTGCTTTGGAAATTAATGATGAAGATGAGGGCATTTTAGTCATTTTATTAGGATGAAAATCATCTTTCCATGTCCAATTGCATATTACTCGTGTGTCTTTGCACAACTTTGTTAGAATAGATGGAAAAACTAAGCATGCATATCACCCTATTAACCACAAAGGGTTATGTGGTGATATTCAATGTCGAGGAAATGTCTGCACGGTCCAAACAGGAGGGTAAAGTGAAATTTTCCTTTTGAAAATTTTGAAATTTTTGTTTGGTTATTTTGAAAACCGGACAAAGTTTTTGAAAACTAACATGGGAGTATTTTTGATGTGACAAATTTTTTTTTAAATTGTCTCTCTCCTTAAATTGGAGAAAACTTAAATTTGTAATAATACATTTTTTGAAAACTAAACAAACATCCTTTTTGAAATAGAGTTTTCAAATTACTTTTTGAAAAAATAATTCAAAAAATAGAACCAAATGCAAAAAAAAAATCTCACTTTGGTTAAAATGAATTTTTGTGAGAAGTTATAAAAAATGTCATCAACCGACCACATAGTTAAATGCAAAAAACATGGTAGAATGATTAAATACAATTGTTAGTGTTCTTTCTACTTGTGAGAATATAAAGATGAGCGACAAGATTTTAATCATATTTGATTGTTCACAATATAAGAGTGAATTATACGTAAGTGAATTCATGTGTTAGATTTTGTTATGCTTAAATTGATTTAAGAATTGAAACGACTGATTAATTCCATTCATAATTTATTTTATTTTTCTATGACACTGGCATTTTAATTTGGAGAAATATCAATTCAATCCAAGTTTAAAAAAAAATATACATATTAATGATAAATATTATAAGTATTAAAATATTAAATCATAAACTATTTCATGGCTGTGTAAATATTTTTCTGAAAACACACTGATGTGTAATTTTTCTTTTAATTTAGAAGTCTTTCATAATTAGAGTTCATCATAATTCTACAAAGGGTTGACTCTCCTCAACTTGTCATTTTAAATTGAGAAAGCCATTGAGGAGTGAGTTGGCTTTTTGACTTTTTAGTTTTTTTGGTTATTTGAGTCTGGGCTCAAAAGTTTGGTTTGGAAAGGGTTTTTTGGCTTTATGACTTTTTTGACTTTTTTTGTGAGAGAAGAGTGTAATGATTATGGGTTGGATGTGATGTTTTGTCTATTGTGGCTCAAATAGCCGCAATACATTTTTGTGGCTCAAAAGCCAAAATAGCCCAAATGAGCTCTTCCCAAACACTTGAGTTTCATAGCTTTATTTTGGAAGAGATTCAAAATAAATAATAAATATAATTTTAAGAATAATTATTTATTTTTTATAATACAAATGTAATTCAAATATATAATTATCAATATTTAATCTTCGTAATTTTTTATATAAATATTCTATTTAATAAATTTTAAAAAATAAACAAATTAAATTATTAAAATTGATCCCAAAATAAAACTATCAAACCAAAGCTCTCTCTTAAATTTAGATGAACTATTTCAAGTTTAGTTTGGGAAGTGGGTTGATTTTTTGATTTTTTTAATTATTTTAGCCTGAGATTAAAAAGCTTAGTTTTGAAAGGATTTTTATTTTTTTTTTGACTTTTTTATGAGAGAAAAATATATTGATTATGAGTTAGATGTGATATTTTATCTTATTAAATTAAAAAATTTATCTATTTATTTATTTTTTGGCCCCCCAACCGTCTTTCCAAACCTAGGCTATTATTCTAGGCAGCCTTATTAGACCTATAGATTCCTAAAGTTTGACTTGCGATCCCTCAAAATTCTGTCCTTATACACCCCTCAAAGCAAACGCCAAAAAAAAAAGAAAAAAAAAAAAGAAGTAAAAATCAAAAAAATCAAAAGTGAAAAGAAGTTAAGAAAAAAAAAAAAAATTTGTCCAATAAATTTTTATGGGAAAGGATTAGGGGTGAGCAGCGGATATATCGATCCGCTAAAACCAGCCGAACCGAACCGATCCGTCGCATTTTGGACGGATGCGTGATGACGGGCGGACGGTTGCGGATTGATTTTTTTCAATCCGCCAATTTAGCAGACGGATGGCGATTTGAGGTTCCTTTGGCATAGCAACCATAAGCCATGGCCTTAGTAATTTATAAGACTTTGTGTTTTCAATTTGTTTAAATATTTATTTGTGTTTTTAATTGAAAAAGAGTTCAAATATTTTGTTGAAAAAAAGTTTTCAACTTGAATATATTTTTTGAATTGAAAAAAATAAACGTATTATTTATCTATATTTTTTGGTTTTTAAATCTAACTCTAAAAGTAATAAATAGAAAATATTATATATCTTTGGTTGATTTTTGTTTTCAAAAACATATATATAAATGTAACAACGTAGAGACATACAATCTTTCTTATTCTTTCTGTGAATGGTTTTGGTGGTTTGAATTGTTTTTATATTTTAAGAACCATAGATTGTAATACTTTATGTGGAGGAAGCGTCTTTGTGATTGTAATATGTGGATGAGGCGTCGATGATTGTGATAATCTAAAGTTTCAAACTTTCTTTCTTTGGATGAGGTATGCAATAATTGTAATACTTTTTAAGTCATTGGTATGTAATACTTTTTTGTTTTTTTTTTTAGGAAATGCACAAGTTGAACTATGTTGAAAATTTATAAAATTTCAAACCGCCGTGATTAGCATCCATCGCCAAAGCCAAACCGCTCAATCGCATCCATGGGATTGGCGAGATCTTGATTGATTTTTCCAATCCATGTGGCGGACGGATGGCAGATTGGAGGTTCATGGCATAGCCGCCCACCTAGAAAGGATTGTCTCCCATTTATTTTGTGAATTGAACAATATTGTTGGATTTGTGAGACTCACTACGAGTCTTATTTTGAACCTTCAATATGTAGAGTTTGTCGTTTACTTTATTCCTGTAAAAAATTACGTTGATCGAATATCGATAGCTTTTGATCAAATCATATTTTTATCAATGGTAAATAAGATTTTAAAATAAATTGTCAATGAAAATATATTTTGATCAGAAACTATCGATATTCGATTAATGTGATTTCTGAGAGATGAAATACGACAAACTCTATATATTAGCAGTTGATTATCGAAATAAGATCTATGATGAATCTCACAGGCAACAATATTGTCCCATCAGCAAAATAGACTAGAGACCATGCTTTCCCAATTTTGTTTGTTCCCCACAATTGAATTTCTGAGATTCACAGTACTCAAGCTATGTTTGATTTTGGTTTTTGTAGCTAAAAAAAATATAAAAGATGAAATTTTCTTGTTTGGGAACATGTTATTTTAGTAATTTTTTAATTTTTCATAAAAAAATGTACAGAAAAGTAGAGAGGATGATGTGACAACTTATAGTAACTTTTTGGCTAAAATAGCCACTCCCCAAACGAGACCTAATTATATAAGTCAATAAGATAAAATATCATATTTAAATCGTAATTATTACATTTTTTTTTTACAAAAATTAAAAAAATCAAAGATAAAAATCAAACGACATTAAAATAATTAGACCCAAAAAAAAAAAAAAAATCCCAAAACCCCCCCAAGCTATTTTAGCTCTTTTCAAACGATGACTGAGCAAGTAACTTCACTGTCAGTCTCTTGCACGCACACCTCTAATATTACACATGACCATTTGATAGAGTCAGACTTTTTCTGGTATGTTCTTCTTTGTAGATTCACATTTACAGGAGAACAAAAAAATTAAATAAATAAAAAAAGATCAATCCGAGGCAGACCCAGATGAGAAAACCACTTGTTAGGCATTGGGCTGTCCTTGCTTTGTATTCAACTGTCTCTAACTCTGTTCTTCATTGTACACTTTACAAGTTTAAACAGTGAAAAGGTCAGTGGTTTGTAATTTTCCATCCTCAAAATACTTTTATTTGTTTTGTGCTTTTGTTTCTCAAGTAGTTGAATTTGGTTTTGAATTTGGGGTTGGGGGGTTAGATTTGAAACCCATGTCAACAGTCTCAGCTTGTTGGTCTCTAACTACTAGTCAAGGGTCTATGGGCAAGATATTTTGTCTAAGGCTTATTAGACCTATTCACTCTAACTACATTAGCAAATTATCATAATTTGAACGTTCTGATTGATGAATTGGGTTGGGCTACTTTCTGATCTTTGCTAAACACGTATATACACACCATATTTAGGGGCATATACATACTGACTTTGACTAGTGTCTTGAGCTATATTAATACTGTTTTCAAAACATTGAAAACCTTCAAGTTTTTTCTTGAGATTTTCCCTTTTCTATTTTGAAATTTTACATCATCTGTGTTTAGTTCATGTAGGGTCTCTTGGAATTAGGTCATTGGAGATTTACATGTTTACTGTTTCAGAAAAATGCCCATTGTTTTAGAATCTGGTTCTAGAAAAATGTTGCTATTGAATGTTTTTTCAAAGCCAGTGCACAAGACTCTCTCTAAAGCGGGATTTGGAGAGCAAAATCATATGCTGTTTGGTAAGTAAATTTAGTCCCTTCTAAAGGGTTTTGCTCTATTTTTTGAAAACATTTGGAAGTAAAGGTGATAGTTACAGAGAATGTCTGATGGTAGAAGGAAAAAACAGCATTTGAGCAAAATCCATTCTATTTCATTTGGAAACCATCTTTCAATGGTGAGCACTCACAGATTGGAGGACCGGGCTTTTCGAGAGTAGTCTTTTGCAATGACCCTGAATGCCTTGAAGCCACTTCTCTCAAAAATGGAACCAATTATGTCAGAACTACAAAGTTCACCTTTGCAACATTTGTTCCCAAAGCTTTGTTCGAGCAATTCAGGCGTGTCGCAAACGTGTATTTCCTCATCTGTGCGATTCTGTCCTTCACGCCTTTCTCTCCTTACTCTGCAGTCAGTACTGTACTTCCTTTTGTTCTTGTGGTTGGAGTGACAATGGGCAAAGAGCTCCTTGAAGACTGGAGGAGGAAAATGCAGGTAACATTATTTTCTGTTCTAATATTTCTTCAGACTTTTGTATCAATGGTTTTTTAGATGTTGCTTTCTTGGTTAATTGTCACATTGTCTATGATATGTCTAGCCTATGCATGCTACATGTGTAGACTTCCAAACTTGTACAAATTTGACCTATTCAGATGGGTCCTTAAATTGAATAATCTTCCTAGCAATGTTAATACTAGGAAGCAACATATTTGCATGGTCGTGATGGGGTTGATCAATGAAGTAAAACAGAGTAGCTTTTAAACTATGTGGATGTTGGAGATTATATGTTTTGGTAGTTAGGGGCAATGCAGATCAGCCACTTCAGCGTTGTATATATCATTCAAACAATGTGAATATATTTTGGATTGGCATATTGGTAATAATTCACAATTAGTCATGATGAATAAGAAATTATTGGAAAGTGCATTGTTTTTGCTTTTCTTGGGGGGTGTTCTTTAGAGCCTCCTGTCTCAAGATCTTGAAAGGGTTAGACTTATTGCTTCTTTGAACTGCCTTAAGAATCAAAATTGTTTTTATTAACTTCTTGCATTGTTAGTTTTTATTATATATATTATGCAAAGCTGTTTTCTCGGTACAAAGAGGAGCCTAATCTTGAACTTGGAAGACGACCTTGTCCAAGTTATTCTGTTTCATCCATTTGTTTCTGATATTCATTTTTCTCTATTTCTTTGGTAATTATCTACCCTTATAATTAGTCTTTGCAATGATATCAGGATATCGAGGTGAACAATCGAACTGTTAAAGTGCATCATGGTGATGGCATTTTTGATCATACTAAATGGATGAACTTGAGAGTAGGAGATGTAGTGAAGGTGGAAAAGGATGAATTTTTTCCAGCAGATATTATCTTGCTTTCATCAAGTTATGATGAAGCACTTTGCTACGTTGAAACCACAAACCTCGATGGAGAAACCAATTTGAAACTAAAACAAGCACTAGAAGTAACTTCACCCTTAAATGAGGACTCTAGGTTCCAAAATTTCAAAGCTGTCATTAGATGTGAGGACCCAAATGCAAATTTGTATTCATTTGTTGGGAGCTTGGAAATCGAAGAACAACAGTTCCCTCTTACAATTCAGCAGCTTCTGCTAAGAGGCTCAAAGCTAAAGAACACAGATTACATATATGGAGTTGTTATCTTTACAGGTCACGATCTGAAGGTTATGCAAAATCCGACAGCACCCCCATCAAAGAGAAGCAGAATTGAGAAAAGAACCGATAAACTTGTCTACTTGTTGTTTTCTGTTTTAGTTCTGATGTCTTTTATTGGATCAATTTTCTTTGGAATTGCAACGAGGGAGGACCTGCAAAATGGCTTGATGACAAGATGGTACCTTAGACCCGATGACACGACAATTTACTATGATCCAAAACGAGCAGTGATTGCAGCAATTTTGCAATTTTGACTGCCCTAATGTTGTATAGTTACTTGATCCCTATTTCATTATATGTTTCAATTGAAATTGTCAAAGTTCTTCAGAGTGTTTTCATCAACCATGATTTGCACATGTACTACGAGGAAGGCGATAAGCCAGCAAGCGCGTCGTCAATTTGAATGAAGAACTTGGACAAGTTGACACAATACTTTCTGATAAGACGGAACTTTGACTTGCAATTCAATGGAATTTATCAAGTGTTCAGTGGCAGGGGCGGCTTATGGGCGTGGAGTTACAGAAGTTGAAAGGGCTTTGGCTCAGACAAAAGGATCACCTTTAGCTCAGGAAGTGACAGAAGAAGGGTCCCCGTTGAAGGCTTTCTTGAATCAGAGCCGTCCGTTAAAGGGTTTAATTTTGTGGATGAAAGGATTATGAATGGGAATTGGGTTAATGAGCCTCGATCAGATGTGATCCAGAAGTTCTTCAGGTTATTGGCTGTCTGCCATACTGCTATACCTGAAGTTGATGAAGAAACGGGTAGAATTTCATACGAGGCTGAATCACCAGGCAGGCAGCTTTGTGATTGCTGCAAGAGAACTTGGCTTTGAATTTTTTGAGAGGTCTCAAACAAGTATTTCACTGCATGAGATAGATCCCATATCTGGAAGGAAGGTTGAAAGGTCAGTTCATTGAGTTTTTTGTGATATGTTCTCTTCAAGGTAGTGTTATAAATCTAAGGAGCACAGATACTTTTAGGAAGATGACGTGTCCGTGTGACACGTGTCAGATATAGACACTTTAGGACATGTGCCGAACACACAATCCAAACATGTCTTATTATTTTTTATTTAAATATTTATTTTTTTATTTATTTTTTAAGGTTTAGGATAAATCTTAGAATTTAATGATAAAAGAAAAATAATTTAGATTTATACTGATTAATTCATCATCTTCTAAGCTTTAGAAACTCATGTTATGTTGTATATTTTTACTAAATTCGAATGAAACATAATAAACATATAAAACCCTATATTTTGGGCTTATCTCTCACGTGTCGTGTCCCGTCCTGTCCTGCACTGCACTGCACTGCATTTTTTAAAAATTGTCATGTCGGTGTGTCCGTTGCATGTCTGTATCTGTGTCCTTGTTTCTTAGTCACAAGTTATTGGTGTTGAATGTGTTCAGAGAACATTCTCTTGCACTTTTGCAGGTTGTATAAACTTTTGAATGTCTTGGAGTTCAGTAGCTCAAGAAAGCGGATGTCTGTAATCATAAGAGATTATGAAGGAAAGCTACTTCTACTTTGTAAAGGAGCTGACAGGTTTGTAAAATGAACAACCAATTTAAATCCCATTAGGCTAATGAAATTTAGTTTAGGATGTCATAAATTTGGTACCTATGTAAGGTAGTTAATCCCAATTTCATTTTACTTTAACACGGTATCAGTATTTGTTTTCACAAATAGCGTCATATTTGAAAGACTTGCAAAGAATGGAGGGGAATTTGAAGAGCAGACTAAGCAGCACATTAATGAGTATGCTGATGCTGGCTTGAGGACTTTGGTACTTGCATATCGTGAACTTGATGAGGATGAATACAATGAATTCAACGAGGCATATACGGAAGCCAAGAATTTAGTCAGTGCAGATCGTGAAGAAATAATTGAGTCAGTTGCGGAGAAGATTGAGAAAGATCTGATTCTTCTTGGTGCTACAGCTGTTGAAGACAAACTGCAACATGGGGTATGTTTTATGAAATTAAAAGAAAGAAGGTGCTTGAATACAACATTTGAACTAAAGTCTATAGCCTTTTAGAGCATAGTATGGAATCTTTTATTTATTTAATTTTTTGGGGAGGAAGTAAAAATACAGTTTCGTCGGAAAATTTGGTTTGAAAATTCAAAATAACTTTTATTTTGAATTCCAACACAACCAATTTCATGCTGCCTCACAAATTCGTCTTGAGTATTATATATAAACATCTACAATTTTTTTATGATATTGTGTATTGGTTTTATTGATTCATGTTTAATTTCATATTATTTATTATTATCTTCATCATTATGAGTGATTTGTTTTGGGTGCTTTGGCATAGGTTCCTGAATGCATCGACAAGCTTGCACAAGCTGGAATAAAAATATGGGTTTTGACAGGAGATAAGATGGAGACTACGATTAATATTGGGTATGATTGGTAGATATGACTTTCCACATCAGTTAGACTTCAAGTCTAATACTAACATTTCTGACTTTTAAGTTCAATTTTGCAGTTTTTCCTGTAGTTTACTTAGAAGGAATGAAACAAATAATATTAAACTCGGAGGCACCAGGGTTTAAAGCGCTGGAGAAAGCTGGGAATGAGTCTGCCATCCGTGAGGTTAACATTCAGTAGTTGCTCTTCTTCTTATTATTCTTTTAAGTCTTTAACTTTTAACTAGGATAGGCTCATCATATATGCTACTAATCTAATGTTCTTGTGTATTTATTACACAAACATAGCCCTCTGCTGCTACGCATTTATACAGCAGAATTACTAGAATCAATTGATTGTGGGAATATTTAATCTCAAACCAAATGGAGCTCCTCTACAGATTTTTTTGGGAAATCTATTTCTAATGAGCAATATCAATCATTAGTACTGCTCTAGATTTGTGATCTCTTCATATGATAAACATTTTTTACAAAACTTTTAGCCAAAAGATCTTCACAATGTTTAGATGACATTTAGGTGGAAAAAAGAAAAGAAAATAATACTTAATGTATCATTTCTTTTGTATAACTCAATAAATGTTCTACCACATTTCTTTCATTTTTCTATTTTCCCTTGTTCCCCTGTTTGGTTCCCTTTTCTAACTGGTAACATCATGACAAATTTATGACCAACAAATGAATGCAAAGATCATGGCAGATATGCTAAACTACCAATGGCCCTGTTTGGTAGAGCTGTGGGAAAGTGCTTATAGCTTATGCCTAAGCGACTTATAGCTTATAACTATGAACATAAGCTAATTTCGACTTATAAATTAAGCATCTGCCCACTCAAAGAATAAGCTGATTTCGACTTCCAAAAAGCTATAAGCTATAAGCTAAACCAAATACATCAAAATAGCTTAAATTAAGCTAAAAGCTGAAATAAGCTGCTTTTAAGTTCTCTGCCAAACAGGCACAATATCAATGATCATGGCAAATGTGCTAAACAACCAATATCATAAAATATGCTAAACAAACAATCTCATAGTATATTATATATTGCATAAAATATGCGCGTCCATTAGTCCCCCAATCTAAAGATTCATGTCATATTATCTGTTTGATTTTATAGTCATTATAGGAAAGTCGAGGTTGTCAGTGTTGGCATTTGGAAACATATAAATAGCTATTAGCTAGCCATATATACCTACAGTTCCTCTAGACATGGTTAATTGTAGTAGTTTGACAAACATATTTTAGGTTTAACTTGGAAGTTTGATGGGTATTGGTTGATTCTTTAGGCATCAAAAGCAAGTGTACTCAATCAGATAATAGTGGGGAAGGAACTGCTTACTGCATCAAGTGAAAGCTATGATGCATTGGCTCTAATTATTGATGGGAAGTCACTCACTTATGCTCTGGACGATGATGTGAAGGACTTGTTTATGGATCTTGCCATCGGCTGTGCATCTGTTATTTGCTGTCGTTCGTCACCAAAACAGAAAGCACTTTCGTGAGTTTATTTTTATGCTAACGTAGAAAAGATATATTTATTGTACTTTGTTCCTTTGTTGTTTTCTATTTTTATTCAGAATAAGAATATAATTTAGCACTCACAAATCATGATATTTATGAAATAATAAAGATAATGGGTGTGTTTGGTTTGGTTTTGAGAGATAAATTTTGAAAATTTTTTTGGAAAAAGAGTTTAGAAATTTTTTGGTTTGTTTGGTTATATATTTTGGAAATAATTTTGGAGTATGGCAGTTTGAGATGATTTGATATTTTGTTGTAGTTAAGTAGATGTGTGTGAGAGAAAAAGTGATTGATTGATGTGTAGGAGAGATAAAGTGATAACAAAATTTTGGAATTTTTTTTCAAAAATTATGTTTTGAGAGTTAAACCAAACAAGGCCAATATCTTCTTGCTTGTTTCTTTGTTGTTCTCTATTTTAGGCATGGGTTTTATTTTGAATGGACACGAATCATGGTTATTTTCTCTAATAAATACGAGTTTAAGTGCTGTTTAGTGTTGTCTTTTGTGCAACAAATTCATGCCAATCAAGTGCTGAAAGAAAATTTAATCAATCAAAAGGAAGCCCTTTTCTTGAACTTTGTAAATAAAAGCCCATGCTCAAGAGAAAAGCAGTCAAGCATGCTTGATTTTCATTTCGTCTTTTCATAAGCATCGTTTATGAAGAAAGCACATTTTGTGATATCTTACTGAACACAAACTTGTTTCTTAAAATTACTCATCCAGAGAAAATAAAAAATAGAACAAGCTTCCAGAAATCCTTTTACTTTTTGTCGTGTACATAAGAATATTCAAAGTAATGTATTTTGATATATATGTATATATATTGAAGGTTACAAGATTGGTTAAAGTTAGAACTGGTAAGACAACACTAGCAGTTGGTGATGGGGCAAATGATGTTGGAATGCTTCAAGAAGCGGATATCGGAGTTGGTATCAGTGGCTTTGAAGGAATGCAGGTAAATACGCTTATCACATGGATGAAAATTGAATGGTTTATTATTTCATTATCAATGAGGTGTACCTGTATCTTGAAACTATTTCATTATGCTACTTCTAATCTCTCCTTTTCCATTCCCCAAAAAAGGCAGTCATGTCAAGCGACATTGCAATTGCACAATTCCGCTTTCTTGAGCGTTTATTACTTGTGCATGGACATTGGTGTTACAGAAGGATTTAATCAGCGATAGCTTTTATTTTGTGCACTCAATTCATTACCTAGAAACAGCAGTGCCCATGGTGAACACTTTAAATTACAATTTTAGATTAGGTTTGGATGGTTGTGGATTTCAAATCAAGGGATTTGAGATTAAAATTATTGGAGAGTTAGCTATTATCGTGGGGAGAAAAATTATAGTAAAGATTAGTTGCGATGAAAGATATGTATTTTAGTCTGATCTTTGTAGCTAGAAGAGAATCCTTGACATGATTTCAAATATAAAAACTTTTGTATAGTTATTTCAAATCCATCATGATGAAACTATTTAATTCAATCTTGAAATTCAAATGTAAACTACCAATTCTAAATGTAAGTTATTCTCCTTGTATAATTGAAGTCAAACCCATGCATTTCAAATCTCGTCCATCCAAAAAGGACTAATTTTAATACGGATACGAATGAAGATATAAAATCTTGAAGCCTTTTGAGATGAATAATGAGTATTTTAGTTTGAAATTTGTAAAAACAATTTGTCGAAAATTTTGACTAGTTTCTTTTGCCAACTTATGAACACAACTTTAGAACTAGCCCATAGAAAAGCCGATGATAACGTGTTCTCTTTGTTATTTTGCAGATATGCTACTTTTCTACAAGAACATTGCATTTGGTTTCACTCTTTTCTTCTTGAGGTATATGCATCGTTCTCTGGCCAAGCTGCATATAACGATTGGTATCTTTCCTTTTATAATGTCTTCTTCACATCACTTCCTGTGATTGCCCTCGGAGTGTTTGATCAGGACATATCTGCACAGTGCTGTCTCAAGGCAAGTTCAATTTCCAAAACCTTCCCTTTATAATTCAACTTAGCGAGATTCTAGACAAACGATCAATCAATTTCACGATGACAATTAACAATCGTTACATAACATGCAGTTCCCAGCTTTGTACCAGAAGGCATACAAAATGTGCTATTTAGCTGGTTGCGAATCTTCAGTTGGGCGTTAAGCGGTGCGTTCAGTGCCACGTGCATCTTCTTTTTCTGCATTTATTCTATGGAGGATCAAGCTTTCCGTAAAAGGCGGGAAGTTGTCAGTCTAGAAATCCTCAGCACAACCATGTACACGTGTGTCGTGTTGGTTGTGAACTGCCAAATGGCGCTCTCCATCAATTACTTCACATACATACAACACCTCTTCATTTGGGGTAGCATTGCCTTTTTGGTACTTGTTTCTCTTGGGATATGGGGCTATGTCTCCCACAATATCAACAACCGCCTTCATGGTTTTCATTGAAGCATGTGCACCATCCCCATTGTTTTGGATCGTGACGCTCTTCGTGCTTGTCTCGACTCTCATCCCCTCAGTAAACGCTTACTCGACCGTTCAAATGCAGTTTTTCCCAATGTATCACCAGATGATCCAATGGATGTGCGTCAATGGCCAATCTGAAGACCCTGAATTCTGCCATATGGTCAGACAAAGATGATCGTTGTAAGCCCGACTGTCGGTTATACAGCACGTTTTGAATCAAAATCAAGTCTTTCAAAACAAAGTTCCGAGGAGATGAGATCTTGACAAAAATTTTGTTGTGAGAAATAGATGGTACTTTTTGACACAATTGCAAGGACAACAAATAGTTACAAGTGACTTTTGTGTAGTCACATGAGTCTTACAATTGATCATTGTTGGGGAGTTAGTACAAGGATGTTCAGTTTTGTGTGTTGTTGAGTAGGCAGAGGAAGCTCCAAAGCTAGTATGTTAATGTTTTGGTAGCTTTGTAGTATTTTATTTTATTTTCTGATAAATAAATATTTTATCATTAATTTTGTGAAACTTCATTGTGGTACAAAATAAATTCCAGCATAGTTTTGAATTTTGTCTCTTTAATGCAAAGATAACATTAATGAATTTTTTAAAAAGTTTTGAGAATCACATAAATGAATGTTAGATGAGTTAATTATGCTTCATTTGGCAACTGAAAATACAAAAAAAAAATTAATTTTTTTTAATTATTAAATTCTTTGCATTCCAAGTGCAATGCCAAAGAGAAAAGGAACCAGGGAAGAATCGACGAGGAACCTGAAATTAGAGCAAAAGTGCTCTCCCAATGTTAAATCTTGCTCGAGATTTCAATATCATCCTTAAATTGTTTTAATGAAACATTACAGAGTACTAAAATTTATTATTTTGTATAGCATTTTCCTTTGGATATAAATATCAAAATATTTATCGGTACCGTAAAAATTGATTGATATTGCCTCAACTTAAAATCTAATTTCACGGTTACATGGCTCTCATTTCAACAAAAAGAAAATCTTTGTTTTAAGCAACATTATCGGACTTATTCCGTTTTAAGTTTTCTGAAACATGTTCTTGGAAACATTGACAATTTCTGAAAACACATAATGTGTTTTGATTGCACATTGTTTTGAATAAAACATAAAATAGGTACAGAAAACAAAAAAAAAAAAAAAAAAAAAAAGAGAAGAAGAAGAAGAAGAAGAAGAAGAAGAAGAAGAAAAAGCATAATAAGCACTACAAATAACAAGAGATAGAAATCACCCAACCAATTTCAGGAAATTTTCTGAATACAACTCTTTGTTTAGGAAATATATAAAGGTCAATGTTTTTGTACAAAAATATGAAAATGATGTGTGTTTTTTATATTTTCATTGTTTCTGTTTCCAAAACATACAAATTCTAATGCATAAAAGAACTTCATGAAAAACACAGACATGTTCTGTATACAAATCATAGTCTGTATCCCTTGCTAAAAATGAAAGTAAAGAACATAAAACCCAAGTAAAATGTTTCTGAAAAACAAGTTACAAGTCCTTTTCAAATCAATTTAATAAAACATTTTCCCTGAGCACAACAACAAACCATTAACAAACCTAATCAAGTAGAACACAAATATGCCTAAATAAATAGAAATTTTCTCATATAATCCAAATGCAACAACATAAAAATAACCTAAAAACCTAAAATCCTTAGTCATATACATTTAAATCCTAATGGCATGTCAATTTACAATTCAATCACAACATCTAACAATTAGTCCTATAAAAAAATATACATATATATATCAAGACTCGGTTGATACCGACTATATTACTGATATTAATCGTATTTTAATATCATTATTTAAAATCATGTTATATGTATGTATATAACTATATAATAAATATACGAATCGAACCTCGGGCGACAGCTATGACACGGGGCCTCCGGAACTAGCGGCGGCGCAGTTTGCCATGATGGGAGCACATTCATTAAAGCTAATGACACCATCTCCATCTGTATCAGCCTCTTTGACCATCTCTGTAAGCTCTTTATAAGTCAATGGCTGACCCATTTCGCCATCGATCCGGCGAGCTCGGCTGGGGTGATATAGCCGTTGCCGTCTCGATCGAACGATTTGAAAACTTCTAGAAGCTGCCCTTGGTTGATGAGGAGGTCTTCTGTCATGTGAGGTGTGATGGCATTGACGAGTTCGTCGAACTCGACGGTGCCGTGCCATTGGCGTCCATGTTGGCTAAGAGGACGTGGATTTGGTCGCCGGAGGGCTTGATGCCGAGGGGCGGAGGAGGCGAGAGCTCGAGGAGGTGAGGCTGCCATCAGGTCCATGTCGAAGCGAGAGAATATGTCTCTGAGTTGGTCAGGTTGGTTGACTTCGAAGACTACGGACATGATAATGGTGGTGGTGGTGGTGGTGGGATGGAGATGATCACAAAGGAGGAGGAGGAGGAAGGTGGTGGGGTTGGTGGTGGTGGTGGGGAGGAGAAGGAGGAGGTTTTGGTGGTTGTATTTTGGGAGGAAATCATGAGGTGGGTTTGGGTGGTTTGTTACAAGTGAGAGGTTGCATTTGCATTTGCATTTGTTTTGTTTTGTACGTGTAAATGTAATATGGGTGTTAATATTGGGAAATTATAAATATTTTTAGGTATCACGTGTACGTATTTTTTAATTAATTATAATTTATTATGATTTTTTAAGTTCTTTAATCACTCAATACAATATCTCACCTATTCATCTTACCAATTATAATATTATGAATTGTTACATATCTATATTTCAAAATTACTAAATAATTTTATATCTTTTTTGGGTATGAATAAGATTCCTTGAATCTTGCATTTTAATGAACCTTAAAATTGTGTATACCTTCTTGCATTATGGGGTTGTGATCCTCCTATTGTATGGTTGGAATGGACGATGACCGTTACATCATCAAACGGTTATATAAATGATTTTTTTATTAATTTAAAATAATAATAAATTTGAATTTTTAATTTTTAGTTATTAGATTTGTAATAGAAAATTTTCATTGCAATTGTATAATGGAGATAAGGAAGGTCCTGGATTATGCTATTTTGCTTTGTTGAGCTTATCACAAGATTCTCGATTATCTAAATTATTAATTTTATAAAAAATTTGGAGTAAATTATTTACATAAAAAACTAAAGAGTAAATTTCACTTTTGCCCTCTTAAGTTTGACAATTTTTTCCCTTTGGCTAAAGAAAACTTAATATTCTAAAGTGGGAAAAAAAAAAAAGTTAAAGAGCCAAAGTGAGAAAATGTTCAAATTTAAGGAAGGCAAAGTGTAGTTTACCCAAAATTAAATTGACTAAATAATTATAATCATATAATTAAATCACATTTATACTTCAAATAATGAATACAAGTCATCTTTATTGTTCATTATTTTGTACCAATAAATATGATTTGATTATATGTTATAATTATCTAATTAATCTGTTTTTATGTTAATGATTTTCTTATAAAATACTATAAAATGAACGATATGATCATCAATGTGAATCCTATGATAATGGGCCATAGCACAATCTAGTTGGCAAAGCAATTCCATCTTGTAAGCGTTCTAGCTTAAAACTCGTTGCAACTCAAATAATAGTTTTTACTAATTTTATTTAATGCAACATTTTTTTGGGTATTTAATGCTTCCATTATATAAGGGGGTTTGGGTCCTCTGTTGTGTCATTTCTATCATTATTTTATTGCTATTTTTGTCATACAAACACATCATCCAACGGCTATCAAGAGGATGAGCTAGTGTGTTTTGTTGTGCTTGTGCTGTGAGATTAAAATTGAATGAGTTTCGATTTTTTAACTTTTGGGGGTTGATGATGGAAAACAAGAGGGAGATAAAGCAATTGTATGACATGTAACCAAGTCTTGTTTTCCTAAATAAATGTAGGTAATTAAATAATGATGTATTGATATATAAATATAAATTAAGTTTGTAATTTAGAATTTTTATTGTATAAAATTCTATTGAGCTGAATTTTTAATTTGGACACGCATCGTTACCAATTTTAAGTGTCACTTTCATCGTTTAATTGTTGGACCATCGATCTACCAGAACTAGTAAAAATTAGAGATACTTACGTGTAGATCTTAATAGGTGGACTTATCATTTAATAGGTCCTATGATAATTAATGACATTTTTTATCAAATACTATTAAAAAAAAGTCACTAATTGTTAATTTTCAACGATAATTAAAAAATTGTTACAAAAATATCACTAATTATACATTTTGGCGATATTTTTAAAAATTATTACAAAAACGACACTAATTTTTAACTTTCAACGACAGTTTAGAAAATTTGTTATAAAAAAAGTCACTAATTGTAAGTTTTAGCGACAATTTATAAAAATTATGATAAAAAAAATTCACTAATTATCAATTTTTAGTAACATGAAAAAAATCATCATAAAAAATTATTTTTAACAACGATTTTATTAAAACTTATTTTCAATAGAACTTAATGACAATTAAGTTCAACTATTAGAACCTATTAATAATTTATCCTAAAAATTAAGCTGGCATGCTACCATTTTTCATCCTTTATTTTTTTACATAAGACATCTGTAAAAATATAGTTGAGGGTGAGTAAGACTTATAGGTGTGTTCGAGTATTTAATTTTTTTTATTTTTTATTTTTAGAGATTTTGACGAGATTGTTTTTATACACGAATTCTCTAGAAACATTAATGACAAATTTTATCATTGGAAAAGCCACCCACAAATACTTACAATCAAGAAACTATTTAAACATACAAAAAGGCAATAAGCACCAAATTTGAACATTTATATGGATCCTATTGAGTGACAAGGTCCATTTACCAAAGCAATTTCAGCTTCCATAGTAAAACCAGAAAAACCAAAGATTTGAGTAGGATGTTAAACCCCATCTTGAGCCTTTGCATCATTGCTTGTTTTATCCACCTTGACTGCAACTTCAACATCCCCACCACCCATGCACCACTTACATCTGCCCTTCAACCACCCAAACCAGCCTCTATGCTTAACACTTTCCAACGGTGTCACGCCTTGAGCAGTGCAAATCCTACCCAACACACAAGAAATGATTGCAAGAACTGCTAAAACAGAAATAACTGCAAAGAAAGGTCAATTGACCCAGAAGAGTGCCAAGAACTGTTGGAATTCGCCGTAACTATAGGATTTGGCACCACTTGTTGAGGCAGTTGTTGATCAGGCAAAGATGGTGTTGTTATTGTTGTTGTTGCCATTGAGATTGAGTGTCAAGTATAGCCCCATTAGAAACATATATATATATATATATATGCAAGAATTGAGCTATGTGTCACCAAGAAAAGAAAAAGAAAGAAAAAAAGAATTGAGGCTATGTATTTGTATAATAAAATTTGAAGTAAAAGTGATATAGGCATTCTTTTAAACAGAGCTTTTAGGTGCATGAGTGGAAGACAACATGGAAAGGCATGGAAAAGCATTGAGGTTCATGTGTTTTACTTGAAGATGATAAGAGTACTTGTATTTGTAATTGGTTAGGACTAATTAAAATGGGGGCTTTTGCATAAAGAAGGTAAAAGAGATTCCAGTGTCAAAGTGAACCACATGTGATGATTTGTTTGAGGCAAAGATGTTTCTTTCTTTCTTTTCCCTTTTCTTAGCGCAAAAGCATTGTAAAGACTTTCCCTTTTCTTAGTGCAAAAGCTTTATAAAGACTATTTTTGGGTCGAGTCCGGATTCTCTACCGCCTTTCTTTGCGGAGGTTCCTATAGGGGTAAAATTTCAAAAAAAAAAAAAAAAACAAAAACACAGAATCAGAGAAGAGAAAGGGGTGAAGAAGAAAGCACAGAGGAAGAAAGAGAGGAGAAGGACACCTCTTCAAATACATAAAGAGAGATTTGTCTCTACAATGAAGACCCAGAAAAAAAGAGGAAAAACAACAGCGAGAGAGACAAAGCTAAGCAAGATGAAGCGAAAAAATTCAAAACCAACTAGCACAAATGGACCTTAATGATGCGCTAATCAATCAATCAACATAAATGGGATTCACTAAAAGCGATATAAACCCAAGAACACAGAATAATTTCATTATCAAAAACAATAACTAAAAAAAAGCGAGAAAGAGGGCTCGGTTGGAGACTTGGATTCTCTCGCTAATTCTCCTGCCGCCACCGGATCTCACCATTGTTTGTCGGCTCGATCTCAGATCTGGAGACGTGGTGGTGAGGCCGATTGGTTATAGATAGATATATGTATATATATATATATATATATAGAGAGAGAGAGAGAGAGACAAGCGAGATTCTCAATTGGCAGCGACGAAAAGAGAAGAGAAGAGTTTGTGGCGAAAAGAGTGCGAGGAGTTCACCGGCGAAAGAAAAAGAACGAGGCTCTGTTTGAAGAGATGTTCTTCTTCTCCTTCTCCTCTCTCTCTCCCTCTGTGCTTTCTTCTTTCTCTCTTTCTTTTCTTTGATTCTGTGTTTTTGTTTTTGTTTTTTGAAATTTTGCCCTAAAATGACGTCATTTTGGACAACATAGGAACCGCCCATAAAGAAAGGCTGCAGATGATCCAGACTCTTTTGGGTCATGTATTGGGTAAGGATGTAGAAAAAGAAAAAAGAAAGAAAAGAAAAAAGAAAAGAAAATGTATTTTACTTATATTTTTTCTTTCTAAATTTTAATCAAATTCATCATCAAAACACAACCTTATTGTATTTAGATAGTAGGGTGTCAAAAGAAAAGAAATGATTATAGTATCTCATTTAGGTAAGGAAAGAAAAGAAATGTTTTTTTTCTTTTCTTATTATCATATTTGGATGAGTAAGAAAGCAAAACATATGAGACAAAAATGATTAAGGGACAATCTTAATATTATAAATATTTTACAACAAATCAATTTACTTCTCTTTACTTTTGGTGAGAAATAAAATAGGCTTAGTGTCCTTTTTTTTTCTTTTTCTTTCTTTTCTTTTTGCATCATTTGTCATTCAACTTATAAATCAAATATGAGAAAATAATGATATTTCTTATCATTTCTTACTAAATCACTCTATCCAAGCAGTGCTAATGTTGATTTAGCTCTCCCAAACTGAAATAAAATTTTGTAAAACTAACTTCACCATTGCAATCCAAAAAAGAAAAAGAAAAAAATAATTTATAAAATTTGCATATACACAAATTTTTTTTTTTTTAAAAAAAAGATCTTTGCTCAATACCTGTGTGACACATGTCACTATAATAAATGATCAATAACAAAGTCTTTGTAATCAACTGAGAGAGTAATTTGTGTAGTCAAATTGGGTCGAGCTATGTTGGAAGGCAGTCAAAGGTTTGACCGAAGCTATGTTAGAAAGGTGGTCAAAGGTTTGATTGAAACTAGGTTGGAAGGTGATCAAAGATTTGACCGAACTAGTAAATGACCATATTTCTAGACCTAGCTACTTCCTAGTGACAGTCAAAGATATTTGACCGAACTAGTAAATGGCCATATCTCTGGACCTAGCTACTTTTTAGTGGGGGTCAATGCCATGGCCTAGCTACCAAGCAAGGTAGTCAAACTGAGTTGAGAGTGAAGTTTCGACCGAGCTAGAGAAAGAGTCGCGTAGCGCCAGCAAGATGGCGTGCCGAGCAAGCTGTGCACATTGTGTGTCGTACGGCTAAGTTAGTGGCAGACATAGTCAAGTAGTTCGATTGCTCAGCTGGAAGCCGTGCAAAGAGTTGTGCCATCTCACTTGACTTCTAGTGAGGAGGGTGTTAAAGAATAAGTATTATCCTTTAGGAATGTGATTCCTAGAAAGATTTTACAAAGAAGAGTTAGAGTCTTACTAAGATTGTATCATGCAGAATCTACAAAAGCTCAAGCCAAACCCTAATCTCAGGTATAGCAATTATTATTTCCCAATTCACATAGCTTTTGTTTCCTTAGTCAATTTGTTGATTTAGATATTGGAGGGGTTTCCGGCACACACTCGCTGGCTAGCTCATGTTTGTGATTTCGGTGTTACGATGATGTTTGGAGGCATAGCGTGAAGGATTATACAAGTGAAGATTATTTTGTACTTGTACATCAACTATGCCTAACTTAGTTGGCTATCATGACTCTTCTAAGGGCTTAGTTCCAAAGAGGAGATCATGGATTCAACTCTTGAATTAAAGGCAAGCACTTTGTGCTTTGCAAGAATGAATACTAATTCCGTAGATGCTAATCATTTAACAACTATGGGTGGATATCGACCGTTGGCTCGTCGGCTTCATGACTCGATCTTATTTTTAGGATTTGGGAATGTTATTTTTAATCCATAGGGCGGACCGGGCCAACATTTTCATCTGAAATATTAATGGGTGAGCTTGGTTTTATCAAAAGTCCAAAACGAGCATACTGGATCTTCTTCATCCACCGTTATGCAACAGATATCAGCAGCAAGATGTGTGTTTGCACATCGCTCCATTGTCTGCATAGATGGAGCCATCGCCTGGGTTTCTAATTCAGAAATCGCTTTCAGACCGGCGAATAGAGCATCTTCTTGCCGCTGTAAGGCATTGATGAGCCGGATTAAATTTTCGGCGTTATATTTGCCGATGACAAATAAGGACGATCTTGAGCGAGCACCAATCGGAGGACGACACGTGGCGCGGGGGGGGCGTCCCAGTAATATTATAGGGACGCTCCTGGGATCATATATCAGTCACTCCCTCACTCTCTTATACCAGTAAAGTTTTTAGAGAGTGACTTGCGTCATCCGAGAGAGTTAATGACGCCATTGAGAGTGAGTTACGGCCTCAATGCGATGTCGTTATGGCAGCAAAGCGAAGTCGTTTTAAATTAATTATTCTCCCAACTCTATGCACTTAACCTTTATATATCGATATGAATTATACATTCCGCATTCATAAACGAATTGTGTGTTTGACAATTGGGAGAGGCCGTTGCGGTAACAACATTCAAAAAACAATATGTCAGAGAAGATCACCCCCGTCGGATTGACAGATGAGCTCCATGAGAATAAGGAAGGTGAATTAGAAACCGACATAATAGGCGCGACAAAACTTTTGGTATCAATATATCAATCACCAATCCGAAGATAGGCGATGCAATGTGGCAGAAGCTCACATTCAAGTCAATGATAATTGACAAATGCAAACTAAGCTACAGACCACAGTGTCCATTTAATTTAACCGGTCGCGTCAAAGTGGAAATACGGGAAACACGATTACGGGCGGACGATCAATTAAAGGCTCGATTTACTTTTCCAGTTACATGCCCAGTAGACATCACATATTTTGCAAATGCATATGCTGCCGCAGATAAAAGAGGATGCCCATGGACAGCGTCTTACAAATTGCTCCAAACAAACATCAATAGCGATGTCAAATATTGCAAAATAAGCCACATTGGCCTTTCAAACATCGTCTTTCGGATGAAATAACATATCGACCGCCATTAATAAATGTTTTGTCCAAAGTATTCAACAACAACCACATGGATATTTGGTACGCGTGGCGCATGGCGTGTGAATGCAAGACTAACACTGTTGCAATGAATCACGTTTTCGATGCAATGACATTATCGGCACCAATAGGCCAATATGGTTCTTACCCAAGGATAATGCTGCATGGTCAACAAGTTCAATTAGAGATGGGCACGAATTATTGATTCTTTGCGATATGACTATGTCGACCATGACCCATTATCAATCAACATTGAGCCCAATACTCGGCCTAAGCGGACGATCGACATAGGCCCATTCGTAAGTGAGGCCGGATCAATAATTCCGAATCATCAAGGCTCACTACGGATGAGGTGTCCAAATTAATGCGGAATTTGTAAAATTTCGATCGAAGGGTCCACATCACCCAAAAATAAATGTACAGCAGTGATGTAAAATCGTTGTAATCAATTATTTTATTAATAATAATATTTCAATCTACAATTCAAATGCGCCCTTACAAAGCGATTTTGTGCGACATTCCCATACAAAATAACAAATAATTCGTTTTTACAATATTATTATCGCCTGTTCGGCACACAAAACTATCTCGAATTCGGATACAACATTCTTTCGATGTTGATAAATGTTTTAACGCCTTGGCGGCTAATGACGGAATATTCATTCGATTGGCGGCATCAAAAGCGAGGATCTGTTGCAATCTGACAAAATGATCTATTTCGTGCCTGACCATACAACCGATTCGTGGGTCACCATTGGACCAGCTGAAAACATCTTCAAACTTAGGCGTATCGCCAAGATTAGGAAAAGCGGTCCAACACAACGACAAATTCACATTGACCATTGTCAAGTAGACCAGATGGATCAAACTCCACAATCTGAGTTGGGGCGTCACGCATGTCACTTTCGAGCCCAAGCGTATCGGCAGCAACTTCAGAGAGGAGGGTGTTAAAGAATAAGTATTATCCTTTAGGAATGTAATTCCTAGAAAGATTCTACAAAGAAGAGTTAGAGTCTTACTAAGATTGTATCATGCAGAATCTACAAAAGCTCAAGTCAAACCCTAATCTCCCAATTCACATAGCTTTTGTTTCCTTAGTCAATTTGTTGATTTAGATATTGGAGGGTTTCAGCACACACTCATTTGGCTAGCTCATGTTTGTGATTTCGATTATTCTGATGATGTTTGGAGGAGTGCAAACGTGAACAGGATTATTCAAGTGAAGATTATTTTGTCCTTGTACATCAACTATGTCTAACTTAGTTGGCTATCATGACTCTTCTAAGAGCTTAGTTCTAAAGAGGAGATCATGGATTCAACTCTTGAATTAAAGGCAAGAACTTTGTGCTTTGCAAGGGTGGGGATACTAATTCCCGTAGATGCTATAATCATTTAACAACTATCGGCTCAGTCTTATTTTTTTAGGATTTGGGAATGTTATTTTAATCCATAGGGCCAGACCAGGCCAAGATTTTCATCCTGAAATATTAATGGACTGAGCTTGGGATTTATATTTTCAACCCAGCCCAGTTCAGTCTGGCCCACTATTAAATTAATTAATTATTTATTTATTTATAATACATTAATATTTTTTTTTTATTGAGATTCAAATTTTATATTTGTTGATTTTATTGAAACTCACATTTGTTGTGATGAATTTATTTAAGAAATTCTTTAATTTATAAACAAAATCTTTGATTTATAATGATATCAATATATTTATTTAAGAAATATAATGTGTGATTGAATTTAATTATAGAATGTTTTAATTTTTTTTAACAAATAACTCAATGGGTGAGTTTGAGATATATAATTATTTTTGGACGGGTTTGGGCGATATAGAAGCCCGATGTTAAGATCATGTCAGTTTGGAATGACACAAAATCCTTTATTATCGTGTTGACTTGACTTGACCCCCACTTGACGTTTGTCCTCCCCTACTTACAACTAATTCAAACACTTTGTGCTTTGCAAGAAGGGAGAGACTAATTCTTATAGACCTTAATCATCTAACAACTAAGGGTGGGGATGCTAACTCCTATAGATGCTACTCATCTAATAATTAACAACTAACTTTTATCGATAAAAAAATAAATATGAGAAATTTTGTTAAAATTTTATTAGAATACATCGATTTGTAATAGAAAAATTATCATTTAATATACTTTTTAAAAAATAATTATAAATTCTTTGAAAAATTTGTAACTTTATTAATATTGATAAAATTATCACTTATCTTTAATTATTTTTGTACAAAAATACTATTGTATAATTTTCCATTTGTGATCATCACCACGAATGGGCAGACAAGAGTTCTATGGTGGTTTTGTTTTGTTTTGTTTTTGTTTTGTTTTTCGTTTTTTTTTTTTTTTTTTTGGGAGGAATCTTGCGAGTTAAAACCCACTGATATTGAAATGTTTAAAAATACACGTTATTTCCATTTTTTTTTTCTGAAAATAGTTTTTAAAAATTCAAAAATAATTGCATAGTATTTTCTAAAAAAATGAGTTGCTTAAAAAAAATCTAGAAAAAAGAAAATAATTTGTCAAATAATTTTATTTATTTAAAAAATAAAAATAAAAAACAAAAATACAACCAAATATGTTTTAATATTTATCACTAAATTTATTTCACTTTTTTTCACGTATTTTTGTATGCAATAAAATAGAGAAAAGATAGGAACAAGTGCAAATGTATGTGATTGTAACAAAATTGAATAAAATATAAGTAAATTATCAATATGTTTTAATAGTTAAATTTAATTTTTATCAAGTCCCATTGAAGATTAGTCCTAGAAAAATTGTCAATAAAAGTAGTTTTTTTTTTTTTAGTGGCTAAAATAGACAATTGATGGCATTTTTTGTCACAATTTTTATAAATTGTTCTCAGAACTTATAATTAGTGATTTTTTTTGTGACAATTTTTTAAAATTATCGTTGAAAGTTAAAAAGTAGCGAATTTTTTTAAACTATTGCTAAAACTTATAATTAATGTCTTTTTGTGATAAAATTTTCAAATGTAGTTGAAAATTAACAATTAGTGATATTTTTTATTAGTGATTGATGAAAAGCGTTGTTAATTGTAATAGGACTTATGCATAATTAAATCTACTTATTAAAAGCTCCACGTAAGTCTCCCAAATATATATATATATATATATATATGACTTACTATATTAAAAAAATATAATTGAAACTTAAGATTTTGTTTGGTAATTTAATTTTTTGGCTAATAAAATTAAGGGGTACTTACCAATTAGTCCTATTCACTAGACTTATTTACCTACAGGTCCTAACTAATAAATTTAACACTATAAAAATAAGAGAGTGATAAATTTATCACTAAAAAAATATTCATAAAAAAAGAGACTGATAAATTTATCACTATAAAATTATTTATAAAAAAAAAAATGATAAAATTTGTCTTTATCATAATAAATTATATCAAATAGGACTTAATGAGTAATAAGTCTCAAAGTAGGACCTATTGGGTAATAAGTCTCCAAAGTAGGACCTATTGGTAGTTTACCCTAAAATTAAAAGGTCAAAAAATTACTAATGCCTCATTTGGCTCTCAAACTTTTTTCTTGTAGGATTTTGTTTTCATTAAATTTGTGTTAATTTTTTAAAACTTTTTTGATCCGTTTAATGTGGAAAAATCTCTAAAAAAAAATGGGAGATGCACCAATAAATTCCAAATCTTTATCTTATGACTCATTTGGTCCTATATTTTATCTTATGATCCAATTAGTTCCAAGCTAATGTTAATGACAAAATAACCCGTGGTACATTATGTTTCACGCTTTTAATAAGGGTAAATGAGAAAAACTAACGTCTTGTTGAAATGCCCAAACCCTTTACTCTGTAGATGTTTGTTTTCCCGGTAATCGAAGAGTCGTGGACCAACTACCAGAGAAGGAATCACACTCACAACATCAAATAATCCATGCTTGTCTGCGAATTCCAGCAACGTCATTTCCGTCTTCGTCTTTGAAATCACATAAGAAGACAACATAAGCTTCTTCTCTTTATAAAACTCGACATTGCTCCAAAATCCCTCATCTGTCAATCCTTGATCCGTACCTCGAACATGATTACGGCGCTTTTTAAAAATTTTTGGATAAAACCACACACTGTTCGATGCCTTAACCACGGTGCCAGCGTGGGAATACAACACCTTCAAGTGTCCAATTACAATGCGAAAATAACGGTGGTCAGGGGAAAGATGGCGCCCACCACGGAAAAAATGGTGGTAGCCGTGATACTGCCTCCGGAAAAACAATGGTGAAAACAATGTTAATGAAGAAAAACAATGGTAATCAATAAGAAATGGTGGAAAACAATGTTAATCAATACAAAAACAAAGTTAATCAAAATCTGAGAACAATGAAATAATGTTAATCAATAAGAATGGTGGGCACGTTTACGGTTAAATCACGAAATTGGCGAAAACAATGTTAATGAATAAAAAACATCCCCACAAAAGCGTTGACATTATAAAACCCTATAAATCATAATCAAATGTTTAAGGAAACTACATTGAAAAGGGTATTGATGTAAAACAAATGGAATCAAATCACACCCAAAAATTTAACAATAAATTAGGACTAATAAATGGTATAAAAAACTTAAGGACTAAATGGTTTAACTTTTTTGAGGATATGATTTATGGGTAATTTTTCAAAAAATCCACCCACAAAAAAATCAATTTGTAGTAAAAAATTATATAAATTTAATATGATTCAAAAATTAAATTGTCCTAATTCCTTTTATGTATGATAAATATAAATTTTTTATAAAAAATAATATAAGTTATATTTAGGCCTCGGTTGGGAACAGGCTAATTTAGTAACTTTTTGACTATTTGGCTAAAAAGGTAACTAAAAAAAACTTATATGTTTGGGATGACTTTTTGGCTAATTACGAAAAGATGTGCAAAAAGTAGAGAAAAAAAAAAATCTTTGACTTTTTGATATGAATTATTGACTTTTTGACTAATTTAATAACTTTTAAAATTTTTGACTAAAAATGTAAGTTTCCAAACGGGACCTTATTATTAACTTCATGCAACTGTACAGCACCTTTTAGTCCGGATCATGAAGGGAAGGGAAGGAAAGGCCAATCCTTTTTCTTTTGTTAAAAAAAAACAAAAAAACAAAAAACAAAAGAAAGAAACCTCCAAACTAGGCGTATATGATGGCGCAACCTAATATGAGATGGCGAGGGCCACCAAGTGGAACAATGGATACAATGCCACGTTATTCTCCGTACTTTGTCTTGGACGTTTGGAGCCTTTTATTTATTTATTTTTTATCATTAGTGCGTCTCCACTCCACCATCCGCACATTCACGGCCGCCAAACAAACCACTTCCATCACTTCCATTTCCGTTTTTGTGGCTCATTTACCCTTCTCTTTTGGCAAAATTACAAGTACTTTTTAAGATTGGTGATAGGACCGTGGGCGTGTTTGATTGGGAGATAAGGGGATTATCCACTATTTGAATTGTAATTTAAATAGTGCTCTTTATCCGTCGTTTGATTTTTTTAGTCACCGGACGCCATATCGTAGGACTCCATGTCCCCATATAGGCGTTAGGATCCTCTAAGTAGTTTGGTGAAGTGATCCTCTAGAGTGATCCTTCACGACCGACACCTGTCCCACTAATAAGCCAATGGTGAGATCAATCAAAAAAAAAAAATTTATTGTGTTCTACGGTTTGAATGCAAGAGGAGGAGAGAGAGAGAGGATCCTCGCCTCCATCAATGCTTGCAATAGAAGTAATAGGAAGATGATGGATAAGATGATTGTTAAGCATACAATTATCGCTATGCTTTCGCTTGAGTGGCGTTGTTTTTGATAAGCGGAGATGGAGGATTTCTTTGAGCTAGGAATGTTGGCAATGAACAATTTTCTTGACATTGCCAAACCTGTGAAGCTTGGAAGAAATTAGCGAGAAATTGTGAAAAGCAAGAGAAGGTTGTTCTTGTTCTTCAGAGGAGATTGAAAAGGGCATTATCTCGACCCTCCTTGTTGGAGTTACGAAAATGCTATGAAATTATGAAGAATGAGGAGAGAGAGAGATGGGTCTATAAGAAAAACATACAAAGCGAAGAAGACAAATGGGGGTTTTAACTAAGCTGTATCGAGGATCCTCTGGAGTTTTTCAATTGATCTTCCAATTTTGATGAGTTTTCAATTGATCTTCTCTCTTGATCAGTTGTTGAGGATTTGAGATTTTTTTTTTTTTTTTCGTTATAGATTTTTGAGTTGATTTGGTAATGGAACAATCCGGTGATGGATGGGCGGAGGGATGGGGAAAAGATGGTTGGCGGAGGAGGGTTGGGAACAACAAGCGGCCGTCGGCAAGGGTGGGGGACAGGTGGTCGTCGTCCACTTAGCCGCCATGCTAACAGAAAGGCTGTTCTTGAAGTTCTTTCTCGGCCCTTCTCGCTTTCTTTCTTTCTCTTTCTCTCTCTCTCCTCCTCTTGCATTCAAGCGTAAACAAAATAAATTTTTTTTTTTTGGATTGATCTCGACCATTGACTTATTAGTGGGGCGGTGTCGGGTAGTGAAGGATCACTCTAGAGGATCACTTCACCAAACTACTCTAGAGGATCCTAACGCCATATGGGGGACTATTACGTCACAGGGGGGTGGGATTGTTTTGGGGACTAATCATTTTTTTGGATTAGATGATGAAATAACTATTTTGTCCCTCTACTATTTAATTATGTATTATATTTAATAAAATTCAATAAAATTTAAATGTCACAATTTAAAAATAAAATAATTTTATTTAACTTTTTATTGATGTTTTATTTATTTAATTTTTTGAAATAATTTTTTATGGATATTTTATTGATGTTTTATTTTAAAATTTTGTTTATGTTTTATTTAATTTCATTATTTAAATTTAATAGATGTTTTATTTAATTTCATTTTTTGATTATTATTATTTTTAAAAACAAATTTATTTAAAATTTTAATTAAAAAAAATAATATATATTTTTATTGATATTTTATTTATTTATTTATTTTTTAAAAAAATAATAAATTTATTTAATTGTGTAAAAAATAAAATAAAATAAATTTTTATTTAATCTAGCTAAAAATGATTAAAATATTAAAGATATGTTTTAATATTGCTATTATAGTAAACAATTAAAAAGGGTAAAAATAGTCATTTGTTCATTTATCCTATCCAGGTCCGTCCATAAGCGTTGGATTAACTAAAATAGTCTATCCACATCTAATCCCATGAAAAAACAAATAGGGATCATATCCAATCCAAATAATCCAGGGATTACGGGTCACGAAGACTTGAGTCAGATGGATTCTAATCTTATCAGGTCAAATCCGATCAAACACACCGTAATGTAATGTGTGTACAATTTAAATAAATAAAAATAAAAAATAAAAAATTAATATCTAAATAGTAAGAATGTTCTTAATAAAACTTAAAGTATTGAGTTAAAACCTTCTCTACCTCTATTAAAAAATATTTTATTTTAAACTAGAAAAAATTATCAAATGGTATGACGTAAAGGTTTGGACACTAAGCCTAGTCTTAAAAAGGACACTAAAGCCTAGTCTTAAAAAACTATCACGTAGCATGACATGAAGGATTGGACACCAAGTTTAGCATTCACTTAATATAGATAGATACTCTATCCGTTCCAAAATATTAGTCATTTTTTAAAATTAAGAACTAAAATAATAGAATAATGCTATATACACAAATTAGTATACTAATTAGTGTACAAATTGATGATGTGACATAATTTAAGAGATTTTTGATATTTATAATTTGTATAATGAATAAGACAATAATAAAGTCATAATTCTTGTTGGTACACTAATTAGCATAATAATTGGAGCATGTAGCACCATCGAAAATAATATGAATTTTTATTTTACCTTTCTTTTAAATTTATTGACATTAATATTAATATTTTAAAGTGTAATAATTGTACTACCAATTCAAAGTTTTGGAAAGTTAATATTATTGAAGAGTAATAATTGCACTATTAAAAAATTAGATTCCCCAAAAGACATCATATTTTGAAACAGCGTTATAAGATAGATATAGCTAACTGTGGTCCTAAAATTATACATATCCTTGTCATAATTTTATTTAATAGAATTAATGAAAATTAAAATTTTAACTAATCTCTTATACAACAATAAAATTATCAAAATCGTTAATTGAAATATATTCTTAATATCATTGAAAATTATTAATTGACAATAATTTATTACTAATAAAAGGAATCATTTGCTATTTGATTAGAAATTTGAAAGGATGAAAAATAATATTCAAAACTGAAGAGGATAATTCATCTTAGGCTGTTTTGGGAAGTTGGTAAAAAGCTGACTTTTGACTTTTTACCAAGTTTTTTGACTTTTTTGGATGTGGTTTGGGAAGTTGGTAAAAAACTGGCTTTTTAGGTTTTTGGTTTAATATTTATTAAAATTGTCAAGTCAATGCAAAATGGCGAAAATGCCTTACCTTTTATTAAAAAGCGTCAGTCAATTTATGAGATGTGAGGTAGTTTAAGTAAATAGAAGAAATGCGTTTCGGCTCTTCCCAAATAGTAGTTCTGCGTTTTTGAGCAGTCAGGCGTTTTTTTGGAGGAAACGTTTTTCGATCTTAAAAGGCTCTAAGACTAAGACTTTGTTTGGGAATGCAATAAATAAAGTGCATTTATTTGATAAGTGTATTTATTTATATCATCTCTCTTTTTACGATATCTTTAAGTAAAGTTAAAAAAAAAAAGAAATCTCTCTTAAATTTTCGTTTGACATGACAAAACTTTTAGCGCAAAAGTCAAAAAATTATTAAAAATCAAAAACCGATAACATATCTTAAAAGTCAAAATTTTCATTTTCTTTCTACTTTTTGTAAAAATCAAAAGTCATTCTAAATATATTAATTTTTTTTACCTCATATTTTTAGTTAAAAATTAAAAATTACTAAAATAGTCTGATGACTGATTCACAGCGAGACCTAAAATGCAATCTAAACAATACCTAAATTATGAATTCCTCATTGTTAAAAAATATAGATTGCTTCCTACGTTCCTATTATTTGAAAAATTACGAATCTTTGCATTATTAAAATTTTTTATTTGAAAGAATTAATTAAAAATTAAAATTCTTAATTATTCTTTTATACAATGATAAAATTATCTAAATTATTAATTAAAAATATTTATGATATTATTAAAATATGTTAATTAATTTAATAATTTATTAATAAAATAGATTATTTATTATAAATTTATAAAATTTAAGAGGTGAAATATAATTTTAGAATTATAAAAAATAAATCATATTTAAAATCTTATAAGTATATTTATAATTTACTTTTTATATTTTAAAAAAATATCAAATGGTGTGTTTATAATTTATCATTATCTTTTTAGCTAAACACAGCATGCTTGTCCGTCAACACTAGCGACAACACCAGGGGTATTATTGTAATTATAATTTAATACGTGGCAAAATATCAAGCACCCTACCTTACATATTTGCACCCCAGGGGTCACCACTACCAGAAGTTATTGTTTCGGTTGACGATTGTTATGATTATGGAAAGAGATGGGGTTAATAAAGGGGAGTGCCTTCCTCTCGTTTCGGATCGGATTTCAGAATGTTGTTTAATTTGTAGGGTTTTATGCATGAGTTTCGTTTTGATAATTTAAATTATTTAATGAGTAAAATCGTTAAATATTATATGTATGCAGCAAAAAATTACGTTGATCAATATCGATAGTTATTTATTCCGGATCGATTTTTTGTCGTCGTTTATTTTTTCATTTTGTCACATTTTTAATCTGAAATTGATTTGATCGCATAAGTATCGATAAAAGCAGGACATGTGTAGTCTTGGCGAGTTCTGCGTATTGAGCCGATCGAATTATCGAGCTTGAGGAGCCTCTTATAAACTCTCACGAGGCCTAATAACATCTTCGATTCGATCTGAGGCGGAAGAAGCCAAGAGCCCATTGAAAAAATATGAAAGAGTAGAATAAATTATGATTAGTAGAGATCATTGTAATTGGTGAAGAGAGATAAAATTTATAAATTTATAATAGATAAGTTTTAGGTTCAGAATTTTTGCTACGTTTTTTTGAATATTTATTTTTTATTTTTTATTTTAAGATAGAAAAAATTTGTCATGTGATAGAAAGAAAAACTACTACATTTTTTGTTTTTG